>CAJHNH020001280.1:765185-847685 GCA_905116865.2 Candidula unifasciata | reverse complement strand
GGTATGCCATAATATGGGCTTGCACTGTCCATGACTTTTCTTCAACTTCATGTCGGTCATCGGCACTGGGACACCAGTCCACAGCGGGAGACTAGACCATGGTTTGCACTATGATGAAGCTTGCCGAGGACTACCAACTGTTCTCGCTTTAAGTCTGCAGTATAGTCACTGCAATTCTCAACGATTATGGTAGACAGTTAGGGTCAAAGTCTTTCAACCATTGTTTGGGGGAAACTATGAGCGTGCTTACTGCATGCTGGGACAGTATCACGTGATCACTACTTATATGTGCATTCGTACTTTCATAATGTCACTTCATTCCTATTCTTTCTGAAAAATAAAAGTGGGAGGAACAAAAGAGGCTGAGGGGGGGGGGGTGGGAGGGGCACTTTGGATCAACATTTTATTTGATGTATGTATTTGCTTTGAAAAAAATTTCAATCATATACTAAAATGTCTCAGTAAACTAATATATGCAGAAAAGACGCTGGCGCAGGGAAAAGACACACGTTGAGGAAACTTGTAACTGTGCAACTAGAAAGTTCTTTTGATGGAACCCACAATGCAAAATAATAAAGGGACACATAAAACTGATTGAGAAGAGAATTGTGAACACAGTTTTAAAACAGAGATAGATTAAGTTAGCTTCGCAATTAGGAGCAGATAATTTAAGACATATAAATATTGCAAGGATACAGAAGGAGCTGCAGATATAGCAAGGTATAGTTTGGTTTGAAGTAAAATAATTGATAGCTGCAATTCTGGCGTGGGGCAGCTAGCGTTGGCATATTTGACAACTGCTTTATGCATTTTTACTTTGCATGAACTAGATTTAAAACGGGACAGTGAAGAATATGTTGTGTGATTTCCACCACAGGAGAGGAGCAGTCATGTGGGGGGGGGGGGTGTGTGACCCATCTGCGGTGATGGTACTTAGCTGCTTTGCACTTTCAACCATGATGCTCAAAGAGGAACTTAAGGTTATAATTGTGAATAGGTTATGTGTTCCTGTAGTGTTGATGAAGGAGACAAACCCATACAAATGCTGTCCCAACCGGCTACGAGGTCGTTTACTAGCGAGCCAATTGGCGACCCGGTAGCCGATGGTCGGTGTTGAGTTGAGCTGAGTTGAGCCAAGAATGGACATCACAGCACTCGGGGCATTCCCATGCGCCCTCCGTCCCCCAACTTCAGCAGCCAGCGCAGATTTCCAATGCTGATTATACCGGCCACATTTGGTTATATGTCCGTCTTGCTTTTCCTGTGAGTGTAGTGAGCCGGCCAGATCCTCTGGTTACACCCAGGTGCCTTATCCTCTCCAGGCCACAATAATCTTGTTTCTCTACTAATTCCGTTGCTTGTTCCCAAAGGACCGTGACCCCATCTGCCTTGTCATGTATCCCATGGTCTGTGGTGATGGTGGAACCTCTACTAACTACTAACCATATTTCAAATTTGAGGGGGAGGGTAGAAAATTACAATAAATAATATTTCATGATATATTTTAAGTTTTATTGTTTCTCATCAAGTAAAATGCATGTCTCTTTTCTCTCCCTAAATCCTAAATTTAGTATGGAGCGCCGCAGTCCCACTTTCCACCGAATCAAAGTCTGCTCATTCCCAGCTGTTGATGGATGTTGTGAGTCTTCTGTCGAGCTCTACGGCGACAAAACCAGCTGCTAGAGAAGGTGTTGATAAAACAGGTAACCTATGCACTGGCTATGCTTTAGTCAGCTTTTAAGAAAGAGAAAAGGGGCATTTAGGTTGAAATGCTAAAGAAAAATTCCCAGAATATCTTGAACAGAGAAGAGGAGAAATACTGACATTTTTAATGATCTGAACATTAGGGTAGATTGGCTAATAAACAGCATCCTGTCTCGGAAGCTGAACAATTTTGGTCACATCAAGCGCCGCGACAGATTGGAAAACATATAGCAGAAGGCATGGTACCAGGAAGGATAGGCAGGGGCTGACCAACACGAAGATGGGCACAGGATATAAGTGACTCCTTGAGTATGAAAATACACGAGGCGGGAGAACTAGCAAAAGACCGAGTTTCTTTCAGGCAAACTGTAATGAGAGCGGCGTTCTGCAAAGGACCTGCTACATGATGATGAACGATTTAGTCATAACATAAATACAGCGGTGCCTTGGTAAACATGGGAGTCCCCTGGCGTTGACGGCTAGACGACAGCATGCGGTTCGGAAGGTCGTGGCTTCACGTCCTGACGGAGCCGACATTTTTCAAAAATTACCTTGACTTCCAGGTCGATCCAACCTTAAGTGGGTACCAGGTAAAGTTCTGGGAAGTAAAGGTGGCCGGTGTGGTGCTAATCATATCACCTATCAAGAGCCAATTGGTCTATAAAATACAAGTCTAGCCCTATATTCCCAATACGCCTAAAGGCATGGAAAAGGGACTTTTACTTTATCTCAACCTTGGTATACGTTCGCTTTGGTATAAGCCCATCTTTGTATACGTCCAGTTTAGACGAGAAACACTTTGCTTGTTGTATGACCTTTGTTTAAAGTACGATTTGCGTGCTAATTAACTTATCTGAGTGAAAATGAGTTAAAATATCTCGCGTTACTTTTGTTACCAGTCTCGTTAATCAAGGAAATGTTAGTCAAACGGATGAATGCCTCACTCCAGCAGAGCTCAAACAAGCCGTAATAGAAATTTCTGGAATGACCAGACAATGTCGCATTTTCAAAACATAATGAAGAGAAGGCAGAAGTAAAGTTCTTTGGACTAAGTTTTATCAAAAGTCAAAACTGATTAGCCTCAGCCAGATCCATGTATGGGGGAAAAAATCCAGGAACAAAAAAATAATATTAGATTCTTGAAGATCTATTGTAGAGGGACAGCATGCATGCAAATAAGCCAGATATGTAAAATGAATGTGGGCGCAAAATTTTTCAAGAGCAGAAGTAGACGAATAACCGTAACTTTCTTCCGGAGTTTACAAGTGGCGAATATGTGAAAGAAGAAGCAGATTTTAGTAGTACTGATATCAGTACACTCACGTTCCACCCTTCTTAGTTATAACAGAGAGACGATTTTTTTCCCAGACAATGGTAGCTTACATTTTTTAAGGGGGCCGCCCTGCTGTAGCGACTAGACGCTCGCCCGCAGATCAGAATGTCGTGGGTCCTTTACTAACTATATTTTTGTAAAGGCTTCTTGTAGCTTTTTCTCGTATTAAATGATTTCAGACAATATATGTACACACAGCGTCTCTGGCGTAGGCGTTACGAAAGCGCTTCGTAACGCGGGGGTACCACGTTCGATCCCAGCCGCGGACGACTTATCTTTCGTTGGTTTCGTAGTTTCAAGAGCTGATCGTTCAGTAGCCGTGTCAACCTACTGAACGTAAAATTTGCCTAGAAAAACCTCAACAGCCAAAATATGCTGGGGTTATTTCTGCAACGTCATGTAAAGGATATGCAACTGTGTATACACATCGTGATACCCATCCAGTATATTTGTCAGCTTTTCAATAAAAAATTTTAAATTAGTATTTTACCTTGCAAAATTCAACCCCATAGGCTTTTTTTTGTTTTTGGGATTTACTTTTTCACTATCCCCTGCAGTTAAACAATGTATAATTGCACGTATCGTGTTTTTATATTGCACAAGACAGGCTGATTTTTTTTTATTCCATTATATTTATTATTTTAGATCTGCGGTGTACACTGAGAGAAGCATCCACATGTTTTAATGACGCTCTGGGGAAGTTCTACAAGTCCCTGTTGAACGACGACCTAACAGATGCTAAAATGGCTATTTGCAGGTAAATTATTAAACAAATTTCTGTCTATTTCTACGTATTACGCCTACAGATCGAATGGTCGTGGGTTCAAGTCCTAAATGAACCGAATTTCTTTTTCCCAAAAATGACCGTGGCTTCCATGTCAACCCAGCATTGAGTGAGTACCAGGGGAAGTAAAGGCGACCGGTGTGATGTTGACCATTCACTCGCCGATTGGTTATAAAATGTGTGCTTTAAAAAAAAAAGTGCTAAAACTAAGGTAAAGCCAGACACCATTAAATAGTTACTTTTCGCTGATGACTGTGCTATAAGGGCCATCTCAGAACCTGAACTACAATTTTACCTAACTAAAAATCTGAACTGAATATTATCCGAAGCCTGTAAAAACTTTGGTCTTGCCATAAGAACTGATAAAATTGAAATGATGCTCCATCATCACAGGACAAGTCTACCTGAATCAAACATCACGGTCAAGGACAAAGCACTAAAGACAGTAGACAGGTTTATACATCTTGGCAGCTTACTCGCTCAGAAAGTAATCATCGATCTAGAGGTCAATACACGGAAACCCACAGCCAGCAACACATTTAGTAGACTGTACACAAGTCTAAAATGGAGCTGGCATCAGCCTGCAGACGAAGCTCAAAGTGTACAAAGCTGATATACTTTATTCACTTCTCTATGCTTGTGAAACATGGACCGTTTACCAGTAACATGCTAAGAAGCTGAACCATTTCCCCACAGAATGCCTCACAAAGTAAGTGAACATTAAGTGGCAAGACAGGATCCTGACACTGAAGTCCTTGTCAGAGCTGGACTGTCCAGTATTCACTCGATTCTAAAACAATCACAACTTTGCTGGGCAGGTCATAAAGCCTGCATGCCTCACCACTGACTGCCAAAAAGAATTTTCTATGGCGTTAATTGTTAATTCAAATAAAACAGACGCAAACAATAGATTACATAATTTATTGTCTGGCATATTTCGCTGCATCTCGTCGGGTGCATTACTAAAGAATTAAATCAACATATAATAAAGCACAAAAATACATCCTATTTTTCTGGAATACATAAAATATTAAATTTGTACAGATCAGCCTCTTGATTATCACAGTATCGTCAAATTTATCATGTGCTCTTTTTGTTTACATAAAACAGGTGAGTTCAGTTTTATTGATATGGCTTCAGCCAGTTTTAGCAGCTGTCTATTGAATTTGTGGTAAATTGTATGTTTGTGCTTTAGTAAGCGTTGACTTGTCACTAGTAATGCACATGACAAGATACTGCGAAATATGCTCAAGTCAAAACAAAATTAACGTTATGTGACTATAATGAAAGCTGTAGGGGTAATTAAATGTACTCTTAAATCTTAGAGATTGCACATTTGTTCTTTGCTATTCCAACACACAAAACAGGTAGAAAGAAAATAGTTTCTCTACTCCATGCCCAATAGCCAAATGAGACAAACAGTCGTAGTATGGATTCACTCAAGTAAATTTCACTAGTAAAATTTACCTTCAAACATTTCACACAAAATCAGTCATCAGAAAAATATATATAGAACACAATTTATATTGAATTTAATGTTGGGAGACGTGACCTCATTTCGGAAGATCAAAATATGGCAACTCTACAGAACACCGTCATCTTCGATTGACGTCACTTTATTTCCATCATCGCTATTTCATTTCCATAAGTGCTGTTACATTTCCACTATCGCTACTTCATCGACAAATTGTCACGAACGAACACAGTGAACTAACTCCTGACTTCCCTTCAACAGCCTCGCCGATGAACTTGGCACATGCAGCAACTCCCTCCAACGACCAGCATGCCGAATCCATGAACTCTTGACCTTCGACGCCATTATCAAGGGTTCCAGATATTTCTGCACACTTCAGGGCTACAATAGTAAGTATTGTTGCATTGCTTCGCTACATCTTACAGTAAAATCCATTCGACTCAGTTTCACGGCCGCTTAGTTTACGAGAGACCTATTCCTAGATGGTAGATGCATATCGAATGTGCATGTAGATACAAAAACATATGTCTATTGTTGAGCATATGTCTTTAGAGATATTCCTCCCCCTAACTTGCTTCTTGTGAGTTATAATTCTTTCATTGTTTTAGGTTTTATTTGGATAAGCACTTACTTCTGCTGTGTAGTACCTCCTCTCATTTGTACCCCTTTCTGCTGCCTAGTGTCTCGTCCGATAATCACTTCTTTCTACTGACAAATAGTCAGTAAAAGTACGTTTGTGTTTTAACGGGCACATGCCGCTAGATGCATATTTTTGTAGCCCAGTGAGGGATGTGATCAACACCACGACGGTCGCCTTGACTTCCCAAGACTTTACCTCGTTTTAGTGTGTAGCTGGTTGATCTGCAAAATAATGTCATTTAAAAAAACACGACTCGATGGAGATTCGAATCCATGACTTTCTGGCCGGCAAGTGGGCGACTAGCCACTACACAATCTTCCTCCATAAATCTTTCAGTTCCACATGGTTTCAAATTATAAATCTAATTTGGCACAATAATCAAGATGAAAAGGGCATGAATGTATGACTTTCAAAGATACAGCATAAACTGTGCTGCACTGAAAATATTTGGTCAGATTTCTTTTGCATACCCAGACCAAACAGGAAATAAATAATAACACCGCATGTGTTGCGTTAATACACATAAATATAATGAGTGATCTCGAGGTATTGTGTCCGCCTGTGGTGCTGGAGGTCCCGGGTTCAAGCCCTGGCGAAGGCTGGAATTTTTATTTTCACGTGGACTTCTAGTAATTCCCCATTGTCTTTGGGTAGCAGGATCGGACGCCCAATGTTTATTGTTGCACACCTAAAAAACATCGTCAGCTGGAAATCGAAAAGAGTAGCCTAACAGTGCTGCCTGGGCAAATTGTATAGTTAAATATCTACCCAAAGGTTTTCAGGATCCTCGTCGGTGCAACGGAGTTCGTGCACTGCGCTGAGAATCTGTATACTCAGGCTTGAGTTAGAAGAAGAAGGAGCATTTATGGGTTGTACTTGTGGGCCACGACGTTGATCCGTCGAATAAACATAGATATAAGCTGAGCTTACATGGTGCGTTGTTTAGGATAGAAAGAGTTCACTCTGCTTCTGTGCTTGTCTACGGCTAACAATCCATGACTGTACTGATTCCACCTTGTTCACAGACTACCTCGGACTGAAGCCGTGTCTGTCACACGCCCACGTCGTTAGAGATCTCAAGGAATGCAGACAGAAACTGGCCCTGTCTGCAAGAGACGTGGACGGTTGCAAGTGAGTAGAGCCTTGGGTTCTTTATTATTATGCTACCGCAGATGACGTCACAGGACAGTCCAACATTTTAGAGGGTGGTAAGACTGGGTTTCTTGGCTTTCTGATGCTTTTAACGACCTCAAAACATCTAGAACTGTCCCAACCCACCTACATCCCACGAGAGAGTGCAGCCTAGGTCCCACGACTGCATGCAGTGTAGGTCCTACGACTGTATGCAGCGCATCTACCATCCCCTGAACTATTAGACTGTCCAGTGACCTGTGGATTCCCCTGTTTTGGATAGAATATTAATAAAGTACCGAGCCTTGATTTGATGTTTTTTTTATTTTTCTTTACTTCTTCGTGTTACTACATCAGAGTTGATTTGTCCTCTTTCGAATGCGCTGTATAAGTTTGTCGTCAAATCTTTAAGACTGTGCTTGATGTTTTTGTTCCATATCTTGCAAGGTCTTCCATTTGCTCTGTGCCTCCATGTGGAAGTTGATGCCAGGATATTCCAGCCAGATCGTCCATCCATCTCATTTGCTGATCTTAAATAAACTGTTTTACTGATTTAAGTCTGAGTCTTCCTCTAACTTTTAGATTTTCTGGAAATCTTCAGATTTTTTCTCCATTAGATGTGTCACGATCACAAGTTTTGCTGAGAGTGAAGGTTAATCATCATCATCATGTATCATGCTGAACGTTATATTTGACCGCGAAGATCTGATTTGCGTGTACTTGCTAGGTTCACAGCCCTTTGTCCTTTGTCTGTATTGTTGCGTCTGCTTGATCTGTTATTGATGTCCAATATATTTGTTTTTAAATAATTTATTTATCAATATATTACCATGCTACTTTTATAGTTCTCTGTTCTCTCACAGAAGTTTACCGGGCTGAGTTTAGCTGAGCGTCGCAATTAACCATCATAATCATCATCGTTGTCATGTTGGGCATCATAATTGACCGCGAAGTTCTTATCTCCGTGTAGTTGCTAAGTCCCACTGCTCATTGCCTTCTGAACGCTGTTACCGCATTTCTTATTCTCTGGACGATGTCTTTAACTCTCTCTCTCTCTCTCTCTCTCTCTCTCTCTCTCTCTCTCTCTCTCTCTCTCTCTCTCTCTCTCTCTCTCTCTCTCTCTCTCTCTCTCTCTCTCTCTCTCTCTCTCTTTCTGAATAGTTGTCATACGTTTCCATATCTTCAATCATGACCAATAAATAAACACCGAATGAACACCAGGACCCTCGATAGTCTAGTGGTTAGAGGTCGCCTGCGGGCAGAAAGGTCTCTAGTTCAAATCCACAAAGATGGACTGGATTCCCCAAAACTGACCTTGGTTTCCAAAGGCCCTAATCAAGTCGACCAAGCCTTGGTAGCAGGTAATGTTCTGTGAAGTAAAGGCAGCCAGCGTAGTGTGGACTACAGAACCCATCAAGAGTCGATTGGTCTATAAAAATGCATGTCTAACAATAAATGCACGATTAGCAAATAAGAAGAAAAGGTCTTTTACTTTAAAAAAAAAGATAAAATTGAAACATAAAAAAGGGGGTAAATCCCCTATATTCCTGGTTGGGTTCTGTCGTAATATTCTACCGCAGATGATGTTACAGAACAGCCCAACATTTTAGAGTGTGGTAAGACTGGGTTTCTGATACTGTTACCCCAGAGCATCTAGAACTGGCCCTAACCCCAACCCACCTACATCCCACGAGAGTGTGTAGCCTAGGTCCAACGACTGCATGCAGCCTATCTAACACCCACTGAAACATTAGACTGTTATGTGACATGTGGATTTCCCATTTTTGGGATAGGATATTAATAGAGCACCTCCGGTTGTAACCCACATGACTTGAACAGGACATCAGCGTTTAAATGACACCACTATTGGTTTAAAAAAATGAGCCAGGTGCAGATTTAAAGTAAAAGCCACAGGGGATATAAACAATAAACAACATCTGGCTTACCAGAGTTGATAGCTCGACATTCTAACAACTCAACCACTCACTCACCCGAATCTTAAACTCCGCCCTGTTACTTATTCCAGGATGTTCGATGCCTATGTCAACTGTGCTGTTGAAGCAACTAGGACATCCTGTGCTGCGGAAATTGAGGGCATCCTGAAAGAATCTCTAACCGTTCTGCTGCTGCCTTATAGAGAAGCCATTTGTCCTGTAAGCGGATCAGCAGTCCAGAGTGTCAAGGGAAATCCGGTTACACCAGGAGAGAGCATTGTATCTAGATCCAGGCGTGAAGCTGAAGACTTTGGAAGCTTCTTTGGGGGATCAGCTTTCGATGGACTTGCTAGTGCTTTCTCGCCCACTGATTTATTTGGAGGAGAAATGCCAACTTTAACAGATTTATTGATGCCAGGATCTGCTTCGGGAGAAGCTGGGACAACGCAGGAATCTGCTGCACTTGGGCAGTCTTTGGGTCAAATGGGAGGAGAACAATCATGGGGTCAGATGGGAGGAGAACAATCATGGGGTCAAATGGCAGGCGAACAGTCTCTTTTCTCCAATCCAGAATTCCCTTGGGATTTACTGCAAAGACTGACGCAGTCTACAGGACAGGGCGCCGGATCTTCAGAAGAAGTCTCAACAATGGCGACAGATATAGTAACACAAGAGGCAAATTCAGAGGAAGTCACGATGGGTCCACCAGAATTGACAACGCCAGAAATATCTTCCGAAGAAGTGAATACAGCAGGCCCAGATACCACCCCACAGGCTGAGTCTTCTGAAGAAGTCACAACATCTTCTCCAGACACCACCCCACAAGCTGATTCTTCAGAAGAGGTCACTACATCCTCTCCTGACACCACTCCACAGGCTGATTCTTCAGAGGAGGTCACAACATCCTCCTCGGACACCACTCCACAGGCCGAATCTTCAGAAGAAGCCACAACATCCTCTCCAGACACTACTCCACAGGCCGAATCTTCAGAAGAGATCTCAACCACATCCCCAGACACCACTCCACAACCTGATTCTTCAGAAGAGATCTCAACCACTTCCCCAGACACAACTCCACAGGCTGATTCTTCAGAAGAGATCTCAACCACATCCCCAGACACAACTCCACAGGCTGATTCTTCAGAAGAGATCTCAACCACATCCCCAGACACAACTCCACAGGCTGATTCTTCAGAAGAAGTCTCAACAACTTCTTCTGATGCTACAACACCAGAACCTAGCTCAGAAGAAGAGCCTTCCACGACACCACAGGCGTCACCAACAACAGAGGCTAATTCAGAAGAGGTGTCATCACCACAACCAGAAACAACCACAACTACCACCTCACCACCAACGACCCCAGAACCAGAGCCTGAAGCTGAAACTACTACCCCACAAGAGACCCCTGCTCCCACCACAAAAAGCCCCCACGTAGCACCTTTCCACTGCTACGAATGCCATAGCGGTACTGTCGGCTACTGGCTGAACCCCATGTGTCCATCCAGTGGGAAAATCCACGGATGGGCTGCTTTGCCAGTTGCTTGCGATGGACCATGCGTATCTGTTGTCACAAAATTTCCCAAAGGAGGTGAGCGATGGTTAATTATTGTGTCTGTTCATCTGTATTTCTAAGACATACATACAAGTCTACACACACACACATACACACACACATACATATACGTATTTAGTTATATATAAACACACCCTCAAACTGGGAAACTGGGGATTTGAGGAAATGAGGACTTCCAACACAAACCATGAAGTGAACGTTGATGGGAGAGGCCAAAGGTGCTGAACTGGATTCCACACATGATATCTAAATGACTGCTCATGATGGAAAGAAATGGAGAAGCAGACTGCAAATCCTATGTGAAATACAATGGCACTGTATGACTATATATATATATATATATATATATATATATATATATATATATATATATATATATATATATATATATATATATATATATATATATATATATATATATATATACATGTCGGCTCTGTGGCTAAGTCGATGCGAACACTTCGCTTCGTAATGCCGGGATGCCGGGTTCGATCCCAGCTGCGGGCAATGCGCCTTGCGTTGGTTTCGACAGTGGTATCAAGAAAGCCGACCGTCCAGCAAGCAATGGCAAACTACTGGACGTAATTTGCCTAGAGAAACCACACAACAGCCAGGGGCTGTTAGGGTTGGTTCTGCAACGTCCTGTAAAGGATACGCAACAACCTTTATATATATATATAACTGCTACAGTGCTTTGAAGTTTTACGGAAAATCCTCCTTTTGAAAAAAAGAAAACTTTTCATCAGTGCAGTGTCCGTGGCTTAGGCGTTGCGAGTCCGACTCGTAAATTTCAAAGTACCGAGATCAAAACCCACTGCGGGCTGAGTGGATTTTTATCATGGTATCAGGCGTCGCAGGTTGGCCCAGCCTAAAATGAGTACCAGGATGGCTGTCCTGGAGAAGTAAAAACGGTCGGCCGTCATGCTGACCACATTACCCACCTAGTGATGATTGGTCTGTAAAATATGGGATGCTCTTCCTATATGCTAGATGCGCCAAGGCATGAAAAGGGATCTTTACTTTACTTTTACTATACTTTACAGCACAGAAGTATTTTCAAGTAAACTATTAAAAAAAAACTATCATCACCACCACTACTACTACTAATACTACTACTACTACTACTTCTACTACTACTACTACTACTACTACTACTACTTCTACTACTACTACTACTACTACTACTACTACTACTACTACTACTACTACTACTACTACTACTACTACTACTACTACTACTACTACAACAACAACAACCAATACTTCTACTACCATCACCATTCCTAGAACAACTACTACTAAATACATATATAACCACTACTATTATGATCCTTCTGTCTCCCACAGAGGTGTACCGGGCTTGCTCCACAAACTACTACTTCCCATTCCGTGTCCCCTATGACGGCTGTATTCGACACAACCAGGAACTCTACTGCTTCTGCTCGGGAGATTTGTGCAACAACCGGAACATGGTGGCTGACCAGCAAGCTTACATTCTCAAGGGACTCATCACAAAATACTAACTGGTTTCATTTTATATGTTTGTTTGGTGCTTTGTTAATATCCTACCCCAAACAGGGGAAATCCACAGGTCACTGGCCAGTCTTATATTTCAGGGGGTGGTAGATAGGCTGGATGCAGTCTTGGGACCTAGACTGCATGCATTCGTGGGACCTAGGCTGCACTCTCTCCTGGGACGTAGGTGGGTTGGGGTTAGGGCCAGTTCTAGATGTTCTGGGGTCGTTACAAGCATCAGAAAGCCGGGAAACCCAGCCTTACCACCCTCTGAAATGTTGGACTGTCCTGTGACGTCATCTGAGGTAAGATATTAATAAAGAAACGGTTTGTTTGATCATTGATATAATAATTGTTTACGAAAGTTTGAGTATCCGTTATTTTACACACGTAGAGATTTTAATGGCCAATGCTATGACGTTGAGAACAATTTGTCATAAGTGATTGGTGAGGTCTCTGAAATGTTTGTGCATAGTGAAAGAATGTCAGATGACAGAGAATTAAAAGCTGTGTATACAAGGGAGATGAATGGTCGTAGACCACGAGGCAGACCAAGAAGACATGGAGAGATAATGTTTGGTAAACAGTGCAGGGGGCACAAATCTATCATCACGTTCTGGAGAAAATCGGACAGCTGGGAGTGACCAGGAGACTAGCCGACACAACACTCAGGGAAAAGAAGGACAAACATACAGTGAACTCCATCGAATGGAATGGGACTTCGCACTGTCTGCTGAAGATGGGGACGGAGAACTTATAGGAATGTCCCGAGTTTTGTCAGTTCATAACTCAACGGAACTAAGCTTTTCGCTAGATTTCTTATTCTCTTCCCAAAACTCAGTGATAATTTCGGTATGTTAAGATTTCTTTGTTTTATGTGATATATTTTATTTCCATAGAACCTGTCTGAGGGGTTTGGAAATCTTTCGGAATGCAGTGATTTTTAGCCGGATTGGATAAGGCAACATAGGCCAGTGTGTTCATATCATATGTAAGATGTAACAAGTAACAAACTGAGTATCGTAATCATCAGCATCTGTTATTTTATGGAATTAATGTCAGTATTCAACATGTCTATTTGCACGGATTAGGATAGCCATGTAATGTTCCTTCATCGAATTCCAACGTATGTGTGTGTGTTTGTGCATGTGTGTGTGTGTTTGTATGTGCATGCGTATGGGTGTGAGTGTCTGCTTCCTAGATTTATGTTGTGTTCACTTATTCAGTGGTCCTACAAGTCATGTTAAAAGGAACGAAGTAACAAATGAATGAATGGTTTGAACATTTCATTAACTAATTAGAATCAGACTGTATTTCACTAATGTAAGAATAGTTTAACTGAATGAAAGCGCGAATTAACATTCCATACATAATAGATCGAATAAGATTAATATTAACATATATATATTAACATATGTTTGTTAAGCAATCACGACATTTTGAAACGGTCATGTTTTATGCAACCAGGTAGCAGGTCTACCTTTGTTTCATACATTTTTTTTCCCAACACCCTTGTCAGTCAGACAAGCAAATGAAATGAGGTCAGTAAACCACCTCGCCGATCCTCTGCTTCGCTGAAGAAAAAAAAAATCCTCACGTTCAACCAACATCCCCGAAGGGGCGGTAGCACTAGGTTTAATTTGTGACTAGATAATGTGCGCTACAAAAAATGACTTAGCGTTGCACGCCGTCAAGAGCCCTGAAAAATACTCCTGCGGTGTGGATGCGATCAAAGCAGACAGACCCAAATACTGTCCTGAGCAGCGAAGAAGTCGTCTACCGGCGAGCTAATGGGCGACCCGGTCGCCAACCACCTCGCACCACCCATATCCACTTATGTTGGTACAAATATATCACTTTGTGCTTGAATCTGATACGTACAAAAATAGTTTCGTTTATTTGTAAATTTGTAATGACTTATTGCTGTTGTGTTGAGTGTATATATACTGTGTTTAATATTTGAAAAGTGATGTATATAAATTTATCATCGAATAAATAAATTATGTGTAACAATGGATCACTTTCATGTTTATTTTAAAAAAAGTTTTACAAATTAGTACTATACTATACTATTACTGATTCTGCAGCTGCTAGTACTGCTGCTGCTACTACTACCACCACCACCAAATCAATTCAGCTTTCATCACTTCTGCTACTACTGCAACAAGAACCACAACTTTTATCACCACTAACAATTCTACTGCTATTGCTGCTGCTCCTACTACCATTAGGCTGTTGTGATTAATGTCGAGCCATGCTCCAGCCGAAATGTCTTTTTGTTTTGTATGTGTACGTTGTTCCTCTTCTCTTTTTCGTTAAGCTATTTAATCACAGTTCCGTGAATTCAGTCCTTGCTGTTCTAATACTACTACCACTACAACTACTACTACAATACTACCATAGCAACAACAAGAACAACTATTGCTGCTGCTGCTGTTACTATTAATACTGTTACTTCTACTACTACTACTACCACCAAAGCCACAACAACAACTACTACCACCACTAATACACTACCACGAATGCAACAACAACAACTACCACCACCACTAATACAATATCAGCACTACAACAATATCAAATACTGCTATTATCACAACCACAATAACCTGGAACCTGGGTTCTCAGGTCCCCTGAGTACTGCTGCTGCGGCTTCTGCAGCTGTTGGTGTTACTTCTACTACTGCTGCTGTTGCTTCTGCTGCTACTACAAAAGATGCTACGGCGGGCTGCAGCTGCTACTACTACTATTACAACAACTACTAATACTGCTTCTACTACTACTACTACTACTACTACTACTACTACTACTACTACTACTACTACTACTACTACTACTACTACTACTACTACTACTACTACTACTACTACTACTACTACTACTGCTGTTGCTTCTGCTACTACTACAAAAGATGCTACGGCGGGCTGCAGCTGCTACTACTACTATTACAACAACTACTAATACTACTTCTACTACTACTACGACTACAGTAGTAGTAAAAAGCCGGTTTGAGGTCGGTGTTGAGATTAAGCTTTTGCCTATCTGAGGCGATAACAATCTCGTTGTTGTATCCTCCAATCTTACTGATAGGAGCAACATATCCGAAGGTGCCATGTTGAGGCTGATTCCAGACATAAAGTCTAGCTTGGAGCTAGCATTGTGTAACATATCTTGGTGGCGTTTTACTGCTGCTACTACTACTACTACTACTACTACTACTACTACTACTACTACTACTACTACTACTACTACTACTACTACTACTACTACTACTACTACTACTACTACTACTACTACTACTACTACTACTAATACTACTACTACTACTACTACTACTACTACTACTACTACTACTACTACTACTACTACTACTACTACTACTACTACTACTACTACTACTGTTGCTGCTGCTACTTCTACTACTACTACTACTACTACTACTACTACTACTACTACTACTACTACTACTACTACTACTACTACTACTACTACCACCACCACCACCACCACCACCACCACCACCACCACCACCACCACCACCACCACCACCACCACCACCACCAGTACTACTACTACTACTACTACTACTACTACTACTACTACTACTACTACTATTGCTGCTGCTGCTGCTACTGATGCTGCTGCTGCTACTAACCCTACTGTTGCTGCTACTAACCTTACTGTTGCTGCTACTACCACTTCTACTGCTATTACTACTACTATATTTCAATGCCAAACGAATCAGAACGGTACATTTTTGAACGAATATGATCAGACACTGAACGTAAAAATTATATAGTAAATTTGCAAACAAACAGCACAATACGGGTTTGGTTCGCGATGTCTTGTAAAAAAAAATGTAACATGTGAAAATGAATGCGTTGAGGCCAGTTAAGAATCAGAATAATTATCATTTGGAGATAACTCTCATACGCTCATAGTCCTCATCTTCAGCAGCCAATTCTGATGCTATCAGTAGCAGTCTGATTCTATGTCCGCCTTGCCTTTTCTGTAAGCGTTGAATGTCGGCCAGACGCCGTGGTATCTCCCAGCTGCTATATTTTCGCCAGACCGTTATGATATAATTTCTGATACGAAAGAAACTAAGTACGAACTTCTGTTACCCAGGGGAAACAGTTGTGTCCCTTACATTACAACAACATGGCGGAAGATACAAGTTTTGCAAACTTACGGAGAGTATTTCAAGTTGTCTCCAAACAATATGAAAGTTCGGCTCTGTTTCTCATGCAATCGATTGTTGATGAATGGAAGTCGGTTGGTTTAACTTCCTTTTTGTCCCCATATATATGAAGTTAAACGTCATTATTAATAATATTGTACTTACCACAGAACAAAGTTCAAAGTGTGTTGAAGTTGAGCTGGGGCGTATTTTGCCGTCCCAATGTGGGACGCAGTTTTTCATTATTTTAAAAAGTCTTAAAAAGTCCGACTGTAGTCGGGGGCCCTAATATAACCTGCAGGTTGAACAGGGTTTCTGGGATATGCCCTGATGGTCCTCATCCGAATAGTGGCACTTTGTGTCACATAATTTTGGTCACTCGTTGCGTTGTAACGATCCGTGTGGGTTTGAAGTTAAACGGCACAGTAGGGCTAGGGAAACAAACGCACTCTAAATTATGCCTTAATAAAGATGCCGGCTCTACTTGGAAAAACGGTTCTAAATGAACTAAGCAGAAAGTTAATCCCAAACAGAGCCTCATTACGTCCTGCCCTACAAACATTTAAAAGCTGTAACTCGGGAAATATACGGAACGGAAATTATGAGGAAAATAAGGGAATTATAGTACTTACCGATATTGAAATTCGCCGACTATAGTACCACCTCCGAGAGTATCCCCTGCGCCGCTACGCGCGGCGCGGAAAGAACTAAACTAGATGGCTAGGACTCACGAGCAAATACATTGGAGGAAGCTGCAGGAGCTGTGGTAGCTGCTGCTCGTGAGTCCCAGCCATGTAGTTTAGCCCCCTACGATCGGCAACTTACATATAACTCGGGCCCTGCCGTAGGATAGCGCTATCGGGAGTATTGTCGCGTGTCGGTATTTTTTTTCGTCTGCAGTTAATCCTTGTTTTGCCGCCATCTAATCGCTGTAAAAAATCCCTTGCGTTCCGCGAAAATGTCGTGCGTAGTTAATACTACTTTTGACACGGTTGATTCGCCACAAAAGAAATGCGACTTTTACATATGTGTGAGGCTCTGTTCGGGTTAGCTGTCTGCGTTGTGAGGCTCTGTTTGGGTTAACTTTCTGCGTAGTTCATTTAGAACCGTTATTCCAAGTAGAGCCAAGATGCCTCTACTGAACTCGGTGCTGCCAGGAAAAAGCGCTGTGAATATTTGATTTAGATAATAAAAACCCCCCCCCCCCCCCCCTTCCCTAACCTTATACAAAAAATTTACCACTATCCACATGTGGGAGCTGTTGTGGTCTAGTGGCTAGAGGCTCTGCTGCAGACCGGAAGGCTGTAGGTACAGTTCTTGACGAGCGCCTGATTTTTTTTTCAAAAATTATTTTGGCTCCCAGGTCAATCCAGCCTTCAGAGGGTACCAGGTGCAGTCTAACCTTATATGCGCAATACGCCTGAAAGGTGTGGAAAAGGGTCCTTTACTTTTACTTACTAACAACATATGAGGAGAAATAAAAGCTCTGAGCTAACAAAAGGACACTGATCAGAAATTAATTTAAGCAATGGGCATCATTCAGTTTATCATGTCCACTTTGAACCTTGATCCCCATATACTGATCCCATTGCCTCTGCTGGTGATTATCTA
Organism: Candidula unifasciata; assembly: GCA_905116865.2. Classification (NCBI taxonomy): domain Eukaryota; kingdom Metazoa; phylum Mollusca; class Gastropoda; order Stylommatophora; family Geomitridae; genus Candidula; species Candidula unifasciata. Next base: position 829,806 of record CAJHNH020001280.1, on the reverse strand, counting down.
GACGAGTCACCACACAGCCCAAAATCTCAGAAATCAAATCAGCTTCCATCCGTACAAATATTACTCCAGAAAGAGACTCCTTCTTACACCAAAATGAGACTTCCATCTTACACCATTGAGAGACTGGGCCAAAATTCTCAGGGCTCTTAAAGAGGCAGGCGGAGAAAGGGATTCAGGAGACAACCTTGAATCAGCAACACTCAGATTACTACAAAAACTTCAGGTCAAAAGAGGTGATGCCAGATATGAACACTACAGACAACGTTGAATCAGACAACGTTGAATCAGCAACACTGAGATGACGAGAGGAAAAAATAATAGATAATCAAATCAATGTTTCTCCGTTATAAATTTGAACAAAAAAGACACAAACAATTTGCGGCTGCACTGGTAAAACAGGCAGTCATGTTTGATCGTTGTTGAATTTGTACTTCAGTTATAAAGGATTCACTTATATGCTTCATTTATATAATAGTTACTGTAATATGCACCTGACGAAATACACTAAAATATGCCAAGGCAATAAATTGTGCAATCAGTTTGTGTCTTCTTTGTTCAAATAATAGATAATTTACAAATTACAAATATTTTCCTGCCACCATTTTTTTAAATTTTGCAGGAATGTTGATGACATCAACTTTTGACTTATGAAAATGTTTCTGTTCTGTCTTTCCCATATAGAATCGAACATCCTATGAGGGGCCTGGACATTTGATGAGGAAGTGCTTGCACCGGGCGGCTGTCTCACTGCAAGGACCCGAGGCGTTACAGATCCACACAGTTTTATTTAGACATTTCTTTCTAGAGTAGGTTTCCACAGCCAGCTTCCTTTTTATTCTCCTCCTCCTTTCCGTCTTCTTCTCTTCTCCTTTCCTTTTTCTTCTTAAAATATGTTTCCTATGTAGAATTCTAAGAACGTTAAGGGCATTTCTCTTATTTATTCTTCACTTTTACTGGCCGTAAACTCTGGAGGAAAGTTGTGGGTATTCGTCCACTCCTGGATTAATCTTTATTCCAGATCTTTAGTTTTGGGTTTATATCCTTTTTTACAGGTCTAGCTTAATTGTATGCAGACTGTTGGTTTCTTGCCTTTCAGGCAGAAGTGCTCCAACATTGAAGGAAACCCCTAATTAGTTTACTCTTACGGCATGCATGTTAGGGAGGCAGTGAAACTGTTCTTATCGCTCCCCCCCACCCACAGTGGGCCCAGGAACCCACACGGAGACTGGACATTTAATAGGACTAAGATCCAAACACTTCAAAAAGCCTGTTCACTTCTCCTTCTGTGTTCATTCTTAAAAGGGAGAATTGTCTGTTGTATTGTGGATCTCAGCTAGGCTGTGATATCTGTCGCTCCCCCCCCCCCCCCCCCCAACCCACACAGTGAAGCAAGTTTGCAAAACAAGAAGTAAATAAACAATTTAAAAAAAACATGTTACCCAACATCATCATCATGTGCCATGATGGTAAGAGTAGGCTGGCATCTTTCGCCATCTCACATGATCACCAGAATCACGAATCGGTCAATGTTTTTCTTGCCCCCCCTTCCCCTTTTTATCTGGCTAGGCCATCAGGTATTTATCTCTTTGCCTTCCTCTTGCTCCCAATCTTGCAAGATGTTACTAAGTTCTTGAGTACATTACTTCTCATAACATAAGAAATATTGACTTTTTGTAACAGGGAACCAAAAGCTTGTGTTTAGAAAAAAAAAAGGGGAGGGGGTGTGGTGTGCCAGCTCAGTCCTTATGGTGCCGGCCCTGCATACCGACCACTTGAACACAATAAGACAAGTATGCATGCTGGAGAACATTTGGCGAGGAGAGGAGTGGGTCATAGTACCGGAGGGAAAGTCTGACCTGTAAGGGTTATAATCACATTGGCCCAGACAGAAAAATGAGAATGTGAGTTGGGTGAGGGCCTATGCTCCATTATGAGGAAGAGCGGAATAAAAAGAATTCAGGTTTATATGATATTTGGGTAGGGATTTAAGGTTTCCTGGGTAATTATACTCCGTCAGGCTTTTATGCCGTCAAATATTCTAATACAGTCCCTTTGATTGCAGAAATGAGTTAGCTGCCCCTGAATTGGTTTTTGACCTTGTATTCTCTGTGAAGGCTTATGCTCCATCATTGGAAGGGAAAGGGTGCAAGAAGAAGAATTCAGGTCTTTAAAGATAATTGGGTAGGGATTTAAAGGTTTGAGTAATGGGTAATTATACCCTGCCAGGTTTGAATCCACCCCAGTATTTAAATACAGTCACTTTGATTGCAGAAATGAGTTAGCTGCTCCTGAATTGGTTTTTGACCTTGGATTCTCCATGAGTGATTATTTTGAATTGCTCTGCGATGACAGACTTGGATGGCTGTTATTTCTGTCAAAGGTCAGTGGTTGTTTTAATTAATTTCATATAGTCAGTATGTAACAATTATTGTCATTTAGAAAGATAATTATCAAGTGCCTTGCCTGCTTGCGTGGAAGATCATGACTTGCAGACCCATCTATAGTAATGTTGGAATCTTGACTAATAACTAGCGTCTTCTTCTTATAATCCAAACCATACAGTGTTGTTAGTCATGTCTATCCACAGCCTTCTGTCCTTTATACTTTCAATCATTTCTGACATTGATTATCTTCCATGCCATGATGTCTAACTATCTAGCATCTTCTCTCTTGGTTTCCTTCTGCTTCTTTTCCTCTCCAAGTTAGACCTGGAAAATGGAGTGGTTATTCCTGGAATGTAGAGTGGTTAGATCTGGAATATGGAGTGGTTATTCCTGGAATGTAGAGTGGTTAGACCTGGAATATGGAGTGGTTATTCCTGGAATGTAGAGTGGTTAGACCTGGAATGTGGAGTGGTTATTCCTGGAATGTAGAGTGGTTAGACCTGGAGTGTGGAGTGGTTATTCCTGGAATGTGGAGTGGTTATTCCTGGAATGTGAAGTGGTTATTCCTGGAATGTGGAGTGGTTATTCCTGGAATGTGAAGTGGTTATTCCTAGAATGTGGAGTGGTTAGACCTGGAATGTGGAGTGGTTAGACCTGGCATGTAGAGTGGTTAGACCTGGAATATGGAGTGGTTAGACCTGGAATGTGGAGTGGTTATTCCTGGAATGTGAAGTGATTAGACCTGGAATGTGGAGTGGTTAGACCTGGATTGTGGAGTGGTTAGACCTAGATTGTGAAGTGGTTAGACCTGAATTGTGAAGTGGTTAGACCTGGATTGTGAAGTGGTTAGACCTGGAATGTGGAGTGGTTAGACCTGGAATGTGGAGTGGTTAGACCTGGAATGTGGAGTGGTTAGACTTGGAATGTGGAGTGGTTAGACCTGGAATGGGGAGTGGTCAACACCACCATCCCTATTATTATAATCATCAAAGCTACCAACATCATCATCATCACCACCACCACTACCATCACCATTATCACCTTAATCACCATCATCACCAGTGCCATCACCATCAATAAAACCATCATCATCACTGTCACTATCATCACCAACATCATCATCACCATCACTTTTATCACTGTCCTTATCATCACTATCTCTACAGATGGTTCCCTACATGAGGCTTGAAGAGTCCAACCGCTTCCTGGGAAAGCTGACTCAGTTCTTGAGCAGATCTAATGGAGCACCCCAGTCTGTGGCCAGCACTCAGCTCCTGATGGTTGCTGTGACGTTATTTCACAGTATTGTCCTAAACTTCCTGATACCTGGATGCAGAGTGGCAAATGGAGAAACCTCAGGTGATGGAAAGATTTTAAAAGCAAAATTTATTTTTGATGAGTAGAATTAAAATCATTGTCATCAGGTGCTTTGTCAGGTCGGGCTTTCCAGCACGCAAACATATGGATGTAATTATGTAGATCACAGGATACAGTCTACACCCTGCAAATGTCATTCAAGAGCTTGCTTGACACAATATGCTCCGCATCCTTACAGTGAATTACAAGCAGCCCTTAGGAACGCAGCCCAGTCTGGATTCTTGAGCTATCACAGCCTCTGTGCCTATGACAACTGGCTAGACTCTCATCTAGTGCTGGCAGTATTCCCGGACAATCTCCAGCGATTGGTATTGCTGCGAATAATACAATGCATTAAACAGGCACATAAAATTTACTGACCAGAGACGTGAATCAATTCTCCTTTCTCCATGATATATAGTCGTGAGCTAGAATAACAAACTGACTAGAGACGTGAATCAATTCTCCTTTCTCCATGACATATAGTCGCGAGTTGGAATAACAAACTGACTAGAGACGTGAATCAATTCTCCTTTGTCCATGACATATAGTCGTGAGCTAGAATAACAAACTGACTAGAGATGTGAATCAATTCTCCTTTCTCCATGACATATAGTCGCGAGTTGGAATAACAAACTGACTAGAGACGTGAATTAATTCTCCTTTCTCCACGACATATAGTCGCGAGTTGGAATAACAAACTGACTAGAGACGTAAATAAATTCTCCTTTCTCCATGACATATAGTCGCGAGTTAGAATAACAAACTGACTAGAGACGTGAATCAATTCTTCTTTCTCCACGACATATAGTCGCGAGTTAGAATAACAAACTGACTAGAGATGTGAATCAATTCTCCTGTCTCCACGACATATAGTCGCGAGTTGGAATAACAAACTGACGAGACGTGAATCAATTCTCCTTTCTCCATGATATATAGTCACGAGTTAGAATAACAAACTGACTAGAGACGTGAATCAATTCTCCTGTCTCCATGACATATAGTCACGAGTTAGAATAACAGACTGACTAGAGACGTTAATCAATTCTCCTGTCTCCATGACATATAGTCATGAGTTAGAATAACAAACTGACTAGAGACGTGAATCAATTCTCCTTTCTCCATGACATATAGTCACGAGTTAGAATAACAAACTGACTAGAGACGTTAATCAATTCTCCTTTCTCCATGACATATAGTCACGAGTTAGAATAACAAACTGACTAGAGACGTTAATCAATTCTCCTTTCTCCATGACATATAGTCGTGAGCTAGAATAACAAACTGACTAGAGACTCCATTTCTGAGTCTCCACAACCTGCACAGTCATGAGTCAGAGCCCTAACAAGGAATCATACACAACAAACTGATCAGAGAATCCCATCACTGAGTCTCCACGACACATAATCGAAAGCCAGAACATTGGCAAGGAACGATCAAGTTCCTGCTGAAGAATGATTGCAGGCTAAGCACTTCACAGGCCTTTGCAGCAAGACAATCTCCTCTCAGCTGACCTATCCTTGGGACGTGTCCAAGTTTATTCCATGAGTGAGTTCTCCCTGCTTTCACAGATTCATGGATTGCATGGCGATTATTCCTGGGACTTAGCTAATGTTGACCCTAGTTTCTCCTCCGTGTACTAGGCCTTGCCGGTCAATTCTTGTGATGAGTGTTGACTCAGGTATTGTTGACCTTTCTCCTGAGTTCCCTGGTCAACATACCTGTTCTCAATTCAACACAGATTCGACACACAACAAAAGACGTAAAGTGTCTTCAATCTTGCCGATCCATATTTTTCGCGACCATCCTCTTGCTCTTGCAGCTGATCTTCTGAGGTGTAGTACCTGTGATGGTATTTGATCTTACTGCATTCTAATGAGATGGCTAGACCACTGTTTCTGCTGTTTCTCGATGAATCTAGTAAAAAGTGTTGATCCCACCGTTTGTCTGATAATAACATTATTCACTCGATCTTGGATGATTAGGTTAGCACTTTTCTCAGGCATCTCATGTCCCAAATAGAGATTTTGCATACGTAGGCTTTTAATAGAATCTAAGTTTTGTACTGGTAGCTTAATATTGGAATGAATGTGCTGTTTATGATCTGTCTCTTTAAACTTATAGTTATGTTAGGATATCCTGGTAACCTTGTGTGTAAGTGTTATGTTAGGATATCCTGGTAACCTTGTGTGTAAGTGTTATGTTAGGATATCCTGGTAACCTTGTATGTAAGTGTTATGTTAGGATATCCTGGTAACCTTGTGTGTAAGTGTTGTGTTAGGATATCCTGGTAACCTTGTGTGTAAGTGTTATGTTAGGATATCCTGGTAACCTTGTGTGTAAGTGTTATTTTAGGATATCCTGGTAACCTTGTGTGTAAGTGTTATGTAAGGATATCCTGGTAACCTTGTGTGTAAGTGTTATGTTAGGATATCCTGGTAACCTTGTGTGTAAGTGTTATGTTAGGATATCCTGGTAACCTTGTATGTAAGTGTTATGTTAGGATATCCTGGTAACCTTGTGTGTAAGTGTTATGTTAGGATATCCTGGTAACCTTGTGTGTAAGTGTTATGTAAGGATATCCTGGTAACCTTGTGTGTAAGTGTTATGTTAGGATATCCTGGTAACCTTGTGTGTAAGTGTTATGTTAGGATATCCTGGTAACCTTGTGTGTAAGTGTTAGGATATCCTGGTAACCTTGTGTGTAAGTGTTATGTTAGGATATCCTGGTAACCTTGTGTGTAAGTGTTATGTTAGGATATCCTGGTAACCTTGTGTGTAAGTGTTATTTTAGGATATCCTGGTAACCTTGTGTGTAAGTGTTATGTTAGGATATCCTGGTAACCTTGTGTGTAAGTGTTATGTTAGGATATCCTGGTAACCTTGTGTGTAAGTGTTATGTTAGGATATCCTGGTAACCTTGTGTGTAAGTGTTATGTTAGGATATCCTGGTAACCTTGTGTGTAAGTGTTATGTTAGGATATCCTGGTAACCTTTTGTGTAAGTGTTATGTTAGGATATCCTGGTAACCTTGTGTGTAAGTGTTATGTTAGGATATCCTGGTAACCTTGTGTGTTATGCAATGCATGGCATGTTTTTGTGTCTTTTGTATTTGGTCTGAGCATACCAAAAGAATCTGGCTAGATTTTTTAACATGATGTGCATTAAATATTGTGTCTTGTTTCAGTCATATCATTTTCATTCACAGATGTTGCAGTAGCTTTGCCACCTCCTGACGAGCCACAAGGACAGCTGTCCACCGCTGCACAAATTCTAGCAGTCAACCTGGCCACATCTTTGAAATTACTCGTACGAATATGCCATTCTGATGAATTGCTTGCTGCCAACCTTCATGACAAAGATTTGTTCAAACAACTGATCGAAAGTCTGACTTTAACTGTTATTGTTTTAAATCCTCACTCAACAACTGAGGACAAAAAAACAATTTTGTTAGATTTGTACAAAGGCCAAGTCATTTCTGTGAACCAAACTGCAAATATAAAGAAAGAAACAAAGAACAGTCAAAAACCATCTTTCCAAGATATATTTCACTGGAAAGAAATAAACCTTCGAGAATGTAAAAGTAAATTAGAAACAAACAAACACGAAGGAAATGTAGAAGAGGATCCCAGCTCTGAAATTAAACCCAGATTTTGTGCATTTAATATTTTAAATGAAGAATTCCTTTCTCAACCACTGTTGACATTGTATTTTGATTTAGTTAGTTTTTTCTGTAAAAAATGTGATGAAAGCAACGAAGAATTTCACAACCAGCTAAGGGATGTTTTACTGGACGGCCAGGATTTTTGTATTGGAAGGCATGTCCTATCTGGCCAGAAGATATATTCTTGGTTTCTGGAACACCTGCAGAATGTTGTGAAAGGGAAGCTTGTGTTTAATGAATCGATCAAAAATTTGCAGCAGCTGCAAATGTTAACAGAATATATGTTACCGTATAAGATGTGTGATTTTTCCCTCCTGACAATGTCAACAGTTGATCATATCTTGGTGTCGAAGAGAGTGCTCCGTGGAAAGATTGATTTGGATTTGGTGAAAGAAGCTGTTGTACACAAGAAGAATGGATGGAGAGGTTTGTATTTGACATTTTTGGTCTTCATGTATTTTCTTCATTCTTGTTTCCTCTATATTTTGTCATGAAACTAATTGAAGTGGAGAGGAACGACTTCATTGCGCAGGGTTTTATCCCATATAGGTCGGTCTCTCCCTGCAGAACAGTTAGCCGCCTGCTGAGAGAGCTCTGCAGAGCACGAACTTCATAGCTCCCCAGGGATCTCCGTAAAAATTGCACGTCCCCTAACAGCCATTAAATAAAAGATTAATTACGAATTTTCTTAAATTGGATGTGTTGGAACAATAAGCACAGATATCACAGCCAAGCTTTAAACCAACACACAGCTTGCTAACCACTCTTAAAGGTCATCTCCGAAGTAGTAGGATACATTTCTTCTCTTCATTCCTGTTGCCCTTATGTTTCATCATTAGACATTTACCTTTAGTTCAGTAAGGTAACCAGCTAGTTGAAGTCCTAACTTCACAGCCGACAGGTCATCCATAGTTGCTCCATCCCTGGGCCAGCAAAAACCACACTGAATGTCTGTCGCTTTCCTTGTGAACAAAACTGAGACAGTCTGCAGTCTCGACAAATGAAATTGTTAAGCGTACTCACTAACCTCTAAGCTACAAAGTCCAAGGGACTAAATGGAACTGATGAACTTCCTTTAGGTGATATAGGTTGTAGTTAACCAGTTCGTTATGACCATTTCAGGTTTGCTGGAGCTGGGGTTGTGTAGCATGGACCTGGACAACTGGTGGAGATTAGGGTAGGTACTGCTGTTGTTTCACTTTTTCTTCTTCTTCTCCTTTTTCTTCTTCCTCTTCTTCTTCTTCTTCTTCTCCTTCTTCTTCTCTTTTTCTTCTTACTTCTCCTCCTCCTTCTTCTTCTTCTTCTCCTCCTTTACCTCCTCCTCCTTCTCTTTTTCTTTTCTTCTTCTTCTTACTCCTCCTCTTCTTCTTCTTCTTCTTCTTCTTCTTACTCCCCCTTCTACTCTTCTTCTTCTCCTCCTCCTCCTCCTTCTTCTCCACCAATTACTTCATTAAAATGTTGGGGAAAATGTAAAGATATTCATTGGGTCTCTTTCCAGTGCATTGTATAAGTTGATCTTCATGTCTCTAAGGCCATTCTTGATGCTATTGTTCCATATTCTCCCTGGTCTTCTCCATGCTCTGTGTTCATTATATTTCTTTAGCACTGCTTTATGTGACAGTTGGTGCCAAGGCCTTCTCCTCACATGACTAAACCATCTCATATGTTACTCTTTATTAATCTGTATGACTGGTTTCAGTCTTAGCCTTCTAGTTTCTTCATTTTTAATGTTATCACTTCTAGTTACTGCATCAGCTTATGATTTTGTACTAATTAATTTCAGTAAGGGTCCACATGTGACACTGCTAGCTTATAGTTGCCCAAAATAATTGTTTTTGGATTTCTTGTGTATTCGAAGGTTGTGTGTGTCACAAGTGATGTTAGTTGTCCCTGTACCTTTTTTGCTTGAACACATTGTGAATTGATTAGTGTGTCTATTTGTCTTCCTTTTTTTAGTATGTTTTCCATGGTCTAATTGTGGGGGAAAGGGGGTGGGAAGATTAGATCCACTGCTGCCCTGCCACCAGACATAGGACCCGTGGAATTTAACTGCTTTTTGAGAACAGGTCAGTGCAGACATAGCCGTATGTTGGTATTTCCGCAACGTGGCACAACCGGAAGTGATGTATTCAACACAACCCCCCCCCCCCCCCCAAAAAAAAAATTCTTTCCATTTGTATTATGTATATAGTAGAGTATACAATACTGAAATCCTTCCTTTTCCCCATGTTATTCCTAGATATGACACACAAACACCAACTTGAATCTCCCAACCTCTACTCTCCTGGGTCAGCATGACTGATTCCATAATTGTCTGAAATGATGATGCCCAGGGTGATAACTTGGATGTTTGTACTTCATCCCTGGTCAGGTTCTTCCAGCTCATGTGGGACAACGAAGCAACCTTAAGCACAGAAAGAAATGTCCGGCAGATGTTCAGAATTCTATCTCAAGCTACCTTGGAGTGTCAGAAACCTGCGGATACAGATTTTCGAGTTGCTATGTATCGGGTAAATCAGAAGTAAAACATCTTTCAGCCAAACTGGGCATATGATGCTAGACTTTTTTAAAAATTTGCATTCACCCTTAAAAGGGCGGGTGGTGTATTGTATTGTGGTTTACAGCTGGGTTGTGATATCTACGCCTTCATCCCAACAGATCTGATCAGGAAACCCATAATTACTCGCTTCTTATGACATGCTTATTGGGGTGCAGTGGGTCTGTTGCCCCACCCCGCTCCCACAGTAAGGTTCTGGAACCCAGACAGGGGATCTACTCTTAGAATCGTATAGACTAGCATGCATTTTATGTGACTTCTGGAAATATCTGTGGAAAAAGAGTCGTAGGAAGAAGATTCTTGACAGCCTTTTATCATGGCATGGAGGGTGTGTCGGCGCACGAACTGATACATGTTGTTGAAGATTGTGCAGATGTTGGAGAGGCATAATCACCCATGTCACTTGGCAAAGCGATTGGTGATTATGATGATAACGCATTTGATGGGTGTTGTGGTCAGGATCTTGTTGGTTACCTTTACTTCCCAAAACATTTCTAGGTGCATATTTTAGGTTTGCTCCACCCTGGCGCTAAGATCCCTTTGTGGAACATTCCCACTTTGAGAAAGATTAAATGCATGACCTTTGGTCCAGCCGACAGGCATACTAGCCTTTATACCAGTGTTTCCCAAACTGTTCTTGGTCACGGTGCGTTTTTTGAATTAAAATTTTTCTACGCCGCCCTAGCCTAGGTAAAAGTATGACTATTCGTGTCTAGGTTAAATTAATTATGAAGTTTTCACAGTATTTTGCGGCGGCCATGTGAAGAGGTCGCGGCTCCCTGTGGCGCCGCAGCGCACAGTTTGAGAACCACTGCTTTACACTATGATGGCATCCTGTGTAGAGTAAGTCGTCATCATTTTCATCATCATTAATCACTTCTGCTGTTAAATGTTGTGGGGAAGATCTATTTGCGATCCAGTACAGGCTGGCTGACACTGGCTACTGTCAAGCAGTGAAAGCGTAAAGGGTCTGCAATGTTGTCGATCCATATTTTCGTGGCCATCCTCTTGCTCTTGTAGCCAACCTTCTGGGATGTAGTGTCATTTCACAGGTGTTAATTTTACGTCGATAATATCCAGGTTTGGCGCTGGTAGCACAGAGTTGATGCGAATAGGCTGTTTATAATTTGTTTCTTGGCAGTTATACTTATGTTTTGATGTCTCAACCATGGTGTCAGTTGGTATATAAGTGCACTGGCTCATTAGTATCTTGTTTTTTTTCTCTATCTTTTCTAAAGCTGTAATATTTTTTTTTAAAACTTGCTTCAGACAGGCACCATTCAACCCGATATGTAGCGGGCCAGGAATTTATCTGACCTGCATTGAGTCAGTTTTAATATCCTAACTACCAGTTAAAAAAAATGAGATTTCAGGACTAGGGTTTGTTGATGGTGAAATGGTCAGGCTGTTTCTATTGTCAGAAAGGTCAGTGTAACTCACAAGCACTGTTACCAGACCAAGACGGAAATACGTCATAGGATGTCCTGGAGAATGCTCATTGTGTGTATGTACTTCTAGAGATGTGTGTTGTAAACCGCATATTCTCCTGTTTTACATTTGGTATTTGTCTGCAGGATCTCCTGTTTTACATTTGATATCTGTCTGCAGGATCTCCTGTTTTACATTTGGTATTTGTCTGCAGGATCTCCTGTTTTACATTTGGTATTTTTCTGCAGGATCTCCTGTTTTACATTTGGTATTGTCTGCAGGATCTCCTGTTTTACATTTGGTATTTTTCTGCAGGATCTCCTGTTTTACATTTGATATTTGTCTGCAGGATCTCCTGTTTTACATTTGATATTTGTCTGCAGGATCTCCTGTTTTACATTTGATATTTGCCTGCAGGATCTCTTGTTTTACATTTGATATTTGTCTGCAGGATCTCTTGTTTTACATTTGATATTTGTCTGCAGGATCTCTTGTTTTACATTTGATATTTGTCTGTAGGATCTCCAATTCCTGACATGACAGTGTTATATTTTTGATACTTGTCTTCCTCAGCTGTTTGGCATTATGTTCCGGAGACTGCCCATCCTGTTGCAAGAGCAGATTGTTCTGTCAACTCTTTCCCCATCTAGTCCTGAGGGAGAGAACCTTGACACCAGTGGCCTTCACCTTATCTTGGGTACAGAGGAAGTCTTGCAACAGCTGACCCCATTACTGAACAAGCTGACGTCTGTTGGAGTTGACAAGGTTATCAGTCTGCAATATTTGAAAGTTTTGTGTGTGTGTGTGTGTGTGTGCATCATTTTTCTTTCAGTGTTCTTTAAATTTTTTAAAAATTCTTTTTTATTTTGTTTTTATGTTTAAATTATAAAATTAACCTGCTCCCCCCCCCCCCCCCCCAACCCCTTCCTTTATTTTCTTCATTTTTTTCTCTTCAGAACTGATCCAGTCTGACAAGCCACATACTGTGGCCCTTATGTTAGTTTATAATACCTGCAAGCCACAGAATGTGGCTTTTTTTGGTTAGTTTATTTAAAATCCTGGTCTATCACCACTGTTTATTCTTCTCCTCATCCTCTCCTTCTGTACCTTCTCCTTCTTCTTACATTAATTCTTCTCTTTCTCCCCCTTTTTTTCTTCATCTGCGGTGTCTCGTCTGGAGCAGATCTTGTCTATCAAAACCGTCCATTATTTTTTTCTCCATTTTGTTAAGCCTATACTGTTTTCACACCACGAATCATGCCACATCAGCAGAAGGTGGAGAAACTCCCCATCTGTAACCAACCCGCCCTCCACCCAAGATGTGCCAGGTTTCTACACATCTGTAACCAACCCGCCCTCCACCCAAGATGTGCCAGGTTTCTACACATCTGTAACCAACCCGCCCTCCACCCAAGATGTGCCAGGTTTCTACACATCTGTAACCAACCCACCCAAGATGTGGGTTTCTACACATCTGTTTCTACACATCTGTAACCAACCCGCCCTCAACCCAAGATGTGCCAGGTTTCTACACATCTGTAACCAACCCGCCCTCCACCCAAGATGTGCCAGGTTTCTACACATCTGTAACCAACCCGCCCTCCCCCCAAGATGTGCCAGGTTTCTACACCATGTAATTGTTGAAATCATGTTTCTATGATCTCCAGATGATGGGCCACATTGTCTTTCTGTGCCTGTTTGATGCTAATCTCGTGATACAACAAGCTCTCTCAGTGGCAATGGAGAACAAAGCTCAAGTGCTTCCTGTTGTTGAGGTAATAAACTGATGCACATCAGTGATTGTTTGTGTAGTAAAAGAATGTTTTTTTTTCCACGCCTTGAAACTATATGATGTTACCTGCATATTTTTTATAGACTTATCAGCACTTGATGGAGAATGTGGTCAGTATCTTGCTGTACTTTAGCTCTATAAAAAATAGCAGTGGTTTGGAAAACAGTAAGAGCGTGGTACCAGGAAAGTGAGGCCGGACACCTAGGGCAGGAAAGTGCATGAACAAACGAACAAACTTTATTTTCAAAGGGTCACAAAACACACGCATACTACCCAGACACATACACACAAGTAGCCGCGCAAAAAGACACCTACAAACACACACCGATGCACACAGACATAAACCCACACAGACACACATGCAGCCACAGGCACACACACAAACACATACACACATGCAGTCAGGGAAACACACAGACACACACATAGACATATGCAACACTCACACACACACAGACACACACACAATCACACATGCAGACACACACACACACATAAACTGACACAAACAGAGACATATGCACACACAAACATTATATAATATTCATACCGATAGAGACACACACAGATACACACAACAAGTTTTTTTCAAGCAGACTGATAAGAACGATGTTCTGTGAAGGATGTGCCACCCCCTCCCCCACCCTGCCCGATAAACACCCGGTGACACAAAGGGCCACCATTCGGATGAGAATCACCCGGGTGCAAGTCTCAGAAACGGTTAGGTTATATTAGGGCCCATGATAACAGTTGTAGTGAAACTTTGAAATAACGGAAAATTGCACCCCTTATTGGGATGGTAAAACGCAAAGAGCAAACTGGAGGAATATATACTTCACGTCCTATGTGATGTATAACTGATAAAACAAAATGCATAGGTTTTAGAAGGGTCTGCTCCTGCTGAACCATCCTAGCTTTCCCGGCTTCAATTCATATAAAATTGGTAAAGATAAACTTCTGTTTGCATGTTAGAAGAGGAGAATGTGTTTCTTCACTTCATATAAGGTGAACAAGGATAAACAGCTGTATGGTGCTAGAAGGGGTGACTGTGCTGAACAGCTCTCCTTCACTTCTATAAAGTAAGTTGACAGCTATATGCATGCAAGAAGAGAGGACTATGCTGCAGAAATTGACGCCAAATGTCTGAAGTTTGAACAACGGACCAACATTATTGCACACGGGTAGTAACCCATAAGTGCTCCGTTCTTCTGAGTCCAATGAAGCTCAGCACAGTGCACAGGCTCTGTAGCACCGGCAAGGATCCTGAAATACTTTGGGTAGATTTTTAACTCCAAAATTTGCCTGGGCAGCGCTGTTAGGCTACTCTTTTTGATTTCCAACTGCCAAGGGATTTTTTACGAGCGCAACAATGCACACGGGCGTCCGATCTCACGACCCAGAGACCAGGGGGAACAACTAGAAGTCCAAGTCCACATGAAAACAATCCCAGGCCTTACTAAGGATTGAACTCGGAACCTCCAGCACTCTAGGCGGATACCATGCCTCGAGACCACACAGCCCCCCGCTGCCATATAAAGTAGTTAAAGATAGACTGTTCTAAAGGTTCTTTTACATCATGATGATAGGATCTATCACATAATTCCTTTATAATTTATTATTATTGTTTTTTTCCTGTCACAAAATTTTTAGGTTTTGCGTCAGATATCATGCATCTGCCACAAGGATGAGTCTAAATCCACACAACCAAAACTGTTATTGTGCCTTCGTCGAGCCCTGTCTGGCATAGAAGTCAACAATAAAACAGCTGACAATATTGTCCATTTGTTTTCTTTATTGACAAAGGTGGAGTTTCATCAGATTTGTGATTTTATTGTTTCTGTCATCATCATCATCATCATCAGCATTATTGTCCTGTGGCGCCGTTGTATGTCATATAGGGTTTACAGTCTTTTCCTTCATTCCATTCTATCCTGCGCAGTCCTTTTGATACCATGGATGGAATTCTGTGCAGCACCTTTGGCCTCTCACAGCAGTGTTTGTTTTACAGTTTCTTTTAGATATCCTCGCTTATTTATTTCCCAATGTAGTGCCTGTTTTATGTTTCTCCGCTTGTTCTCAGGATGTGTTGAATATAGCACCAACTTTTTGACTTAAACTGTTACAAGTAGTTACCCAGATGTGTCTCTTATTTCTTCACACTTCTCATTTCCATCCCATTTTATGTTTAAACAATTTTTTCAGGCATTTGTTTTTAAAAAGCTTTTATCCTCCATTCCATGTCTTTGATGGTTCTCCAACTCTGACAGGCATATGTTAAAATTGAAAATGCCTAACTTAATTTAAAACAAATTATTTGTCTGTAAAACTACAGTTTTTATTCAAATTCTCTTTGCCTATATGCTACTGACTTTTTAGTAATGTTAAAAAAAAAATTATATTAAAAATAAATTATATTTTTCATGTGATAGGCACACCAAGCATATGTTGCTAGATCGACCCTTTTATGGACCAATCGGCACTCAGTCGGCCATGTTTTAACATTATTCTGGCTGATTTTACTTCCCAGGACATATGCTGGTATCCATTTTAGGCTTGGTCAACCTGGTAGTCCTAGATCAGTTATAGAAATTGCGGGTGTGGGTTATGGTGCCCCTTTGGGGGGGGAGATAGATTCACTGGCCCAATCCGACACACCCCATCCCCCCCCCCCCCACCCTAACAAGCATGTTGTAAATGTAGACTAAACTGAGGTTTCCTTCAAAGTCGGACTGCGTCTGCTTGAGAGGTAAAGAAACAGCAGTCTTCTTACAAATAAGCCAGGTCTGTGAAACGGATGTGCATGCGAAACTTGAGTTCTGGAACAGGACTGGAGTCCAGAACTGGACGAACAACCAGAACTTTTCTCTGGAGTTTACAGTCGGTGAACACGAAGAAGAAAGAATCCTTTTAGAAATCTGCCTCACTGCAGAATTGAACCCAAGACACTTAGGCCAGCAGGCAACCATGTAGTCACTGTGCTGCTTCTGCTTCTTATTCATAGTGGTGTGGTGTCTGTGTCTCGTAGTGTCTTTCTGCTTTGAATAGTCCACGCCATGTTTTGTGGTGCAATTATGTTATTTTATCACAGTCGGCATCCCTGCACATTGGGCATTCCCATGCATGCTCAGTCCTCCAATGCAGCAGCAACTTCAAGGTACTTCTACTTATTGTTCCAATGAGAAGTTAGTTATAATGTCTCCTGTCTTGACCTCGAAGAGGGCATAGATGTCCTTCACCAATCTTTACTCCTATGTCATGCAGTCGTGTTAGCATCTGTGATTCATTATTATCGCCCAGCCTAGTCCGTACAGTGTTGATGATACCAGCTCTGTCCTTGCTTCGTCCCGTTTGCAGTGGTGCATTACTTGCCAGCTGGTCATTGTGACTCTTTCTTATGTTAAAGTAGCATTGCAGATGACTGGGCTATAGTTGTCAAATGATTCAGTGACAGTGACAAACTGCAAGCAGAAATTGATTAAAGACTGTCTGGATCACAAGGCTTGGTTCATAACATGACTTATTCACTTTTCCGATGAATATACAATCAGACAGTTGCTGGTGTCATCGGAATTGGAACTCTTCACTTGCTGATGGAGATGGAGCACTTATGGAAGTGTCCTGAGTGCTATGATGTCAATTTTTTATTCAGCATTCACAGTTCCAATCTGCGTCGTCTGTCCCATTACTGTCTGTTGTGTAGGGTAACGACTATAGGGCGCTCAGCTCAAATGTTATGCAAACTATATCCCTGCTCACTTTGACAGAATATTTTTCATGCACGCCAGCTTCACAAGCAGGCGCTGGCGCGCTTCAGATTTAACATAGTATCGTTCAACAGACACACGCCTGGCAGTCATCACTTGGACATCCATCTTGACTAATACAGTGGCCAGATAGTCATAGCCACTGCAGGCCACATGAGTAGAATCCATCTTCAGGTTCACTCGCAGCCACTCTTCCAGCCACTCATTGCAAAATACAAAGCAATCTTGGGTTATTTCACTCTTCTTAACATCTGTTCAATTTGCACACATAACTCTAACGTAACTCACTTCTCGTGTTTCATGAAAATCAGCCATGCTAAACCTATTATTATCTTTTCTGTCATATGCTTTTCTAAGTCCCACCTCTTAGTGCTGAGTAGGTGCTTATCTTCCCTTGGTAAAACTTCTGTCATTATGATAAGATTTGGATCATTAAATGTTGGTAGTCTTGTCTATTCCCAAATTCTGCCTCATATACTTTGTCATTTTTCAGACAGGTGATCTTCCATGTCATGATGTCATACCGTCCAGCATCTTCTCTGCTTCTTTTCTCCTGTGATTTTCCCAACATCTCCATATACTCCAGTTTGTTTCTTCATGACTTGACCTTGTCTTGTCTTGTCTTGTCCACAATTGCCTCACAGCGTAGAGGGGAGTCACAGTTTTCTATCCTGGGCCAGGTGTGTTGCACGTGTTGTTGTTAGTCCGTGTTGCCTCAGGATCTCTGATATATTGTCTATCCATCGTACTCTCGGTCTGCCTCTTGCTCTAGGGCAGTAGTGCTGTTCGTTGTAGGCTCGTAGAGGCAGTTGGTCGGTTTGCATTCGCATCAAGTGGCCAAACCACTCTATTTGTTGCTTCTTTATGTATTGCAGGCATGGTGTGGTTCCTACAATTGCTCTAATTGACTTGACCACAGAATGTAAATTGTCTCTTTCTGATGTGGGCAGTGAGTTCTCTTTGTGTGTGAGTTTCTTTCAAGACTTCTCCTTTGCACTTTTTGTGTCCTAGATGTTTTTTCATTATTTGTCTATAAAACTACATCTCTGCCATTTATTCCAGATATTATATGAGTTGGACTTGTAAAATAATATTTTAAATATGTGGTAGATTTCTTGAATAAAAATGCTATCAAATTTTTTTTAAACATTTTTTTTCCTTCCTGATTCAGACTTATATCCTCAACATAAAAGTTGACAACCACATACACATCACCAAGGAGATGCCACCACTTCTGTCCCAGTCGGTGACCTTTGAACAGTTCATATGTCCAGCTTTGAACCATGAAATGTCACGGCCAGCTAATTCTGGGTCTGAGAAAGATGCTGAGAAAGAAACAAACAATCAGTTGGTGCCTGAAGGATCTGTTGAGTGCAGAGATGGTGATGATGTGGCTGAATGCAGGCAACAGATCGGCAGTGGCGATGTCAAAGAGGATAATGTTGTTAGCCCTGATCTGCCCCTTGATGTTGCGCTCCGAGTTCTCTCAGCTCTCTTGGAGTCAGTTAATTTTTTGGATGTCAGTGCTGTAAGCCCTGTTTGTGTCCTCTCTCTATTTGTATATTCTAGAATTTTCCCAAATGAGTTTTATGTGGGGGTGGGGGGAGGCAGTTGGAATAAACTCAGAGCCCTTCCCCCACAAGCATGTAGTTTAAAAAAAAATTTAAAAAATGAATTAGTGGTTTTCATTAGTCTGAAAGGTGAGGAACCAACAGTCTGCACACAAATATAAATGTTCTTTAAAATGGACATGCATGCAGAACTTATTTTCTTGAACAAGACAAAAGTCCAGAAGTGGTGCAAACAACCAGTTTTTTTCTGCCGGAGTTTATAGCCAGTGAACGGGAAGAAGAAGTGAAGTCATTAGTTACTTGGCTGCATGGTTTGTTCTTCGTTGTTAATTGGTTACTTACTTGTTTGTTTGTTTAGTTTCTTACTTGGTTGTTAGATAGGTATTTAACAGATGAGTCTCACTGCACATCAAACTATTCATGTCATGAGTTCTCAGATCACCTTCAGACTATTCCAGTGGGCATAGTTACTTGTATGGGGGTGAGACTGTGGAAAAGATTGATGCCTCAGTGTCAATAAACAGCCATTTTCACACCTGTGACGCTTAAGGCATGTGATGCGAGATCTGTATTTATATTAGATCTGTTGGGACTTGATGAGAAAACTAGTCACTATCATGCTGATCACCTTTACTTTCCAGGATATAACATGGTACCCATTTGTGGCCAAGTGGTAGCTACCTGGGAACCCTAGGTTGTTTTAAAAGATCTTCCTCAAGGTAGATTCATACCCAAGACCTTTAGGTCAGCAGTCAAGGGCAGCCACAGTGCCACCACAATCAGCCAGTCAGCAGCTCCTTTACAGAACTTGGCTGCAGTCACGGCACGCCTGAAAGTCTCTTGCTCTCTAACCAATTCCCCAGCCCTATGTGCTTTTAAAGCCAGTTCATCTTCAGTGTTCTGTATCCACCTTCACAGAGGTCAGCCTCTGCTTCATTTTCCAGAAACTGTACTCCCCAGCACCATTCTCTCCAGCACCATTCTCTCCATCACCATTCTTTCTAGCACCTTTCTTTCCAGCACCTTTCTTTCCAGCATCGTTCTCTCCATCACCATTCTCTCCATCACCGTTTTCTCCATCACCATTCTCATCACCATTCTCTCTATCACCATTCTCTCCATCACCATTCTTTCTATCACTGCTCTCTCCATCACCGTTCTCTCCATCACCGCTTTCTCCATCACTGTTCTCTCTGTCACTGATCTCTCTATCACATCTTTTTCTATCATCATTCTCTCCATCACCATTCTCTCCATTACCATTCTCTCCATCACCATTCTTTCCAGCACCTTCACAGCTTGCGTAAATAGTTCACATATTTAGTTATGTTTGCTCTGTCCTACCTAATCACTTCTTCTTTTATTCAAACGTATTTTGACGCAGATAAAATTTTCAAGCTGGCTTTATTCAATTCTAAATGATTGGTTAATGATGTTCTCCAGCTGAAGCTATTCCCACTTCTGGTGGCTCTGGCAGACGTGTACGCCAGGAACTTCCTGGTATTGGAGCAGGGACGACTGGACAAGAAGAAGCTGTCGGTTAAACATGGCTGTCTGAGGAACATTGTTCTAGCCACATCAGCTGTGTTGGCACATTCCAGATTCTTTACAAGTGAGTACTGGGTCACGGGCAGTCGCCATGGTGTAGTGGCTAGGCACTGCGATCAGAAGGTCATGGGTTTAGGTCGAGATGGAGCTGGACTTTTTTCACAAATGACCTTTGCTCCCAGCCCTGAGTGGGTACCGAAGACAATCCTGGGAAGTTGAGGTGTCCGGAGTGATGCTGACCACATCACTCACCAAGTGCCGATTGGTCTACAAAATAAAGATCTAGCCCCATAGGTCCATTATGCCTGATGGTGTGAAAAAGGGTCCTTAACTTTTTTTTTTCTCTAACTGGGTCATGATGTAGGGAATTCTCCATGAAAGGAAAGATAAAGCACCTCCTTCCCACCGTTAGCCTGCAGGACACCCTTGGGCAAGGTGGAGTACCTGTTTGTATCAGGGTAATATGGAAACCATGGGAGCAGATGGTGGAGTTAGCTTGAGAGCAGCCGTAGTTGTTGCTCATGGTCCCAAGGCAGAGGTTCATATTATAGTTACAGTGGCTGCGGTCATCCGACCAGTGTGGTCACTGTCAAGATGGGAAGTGATGGCTAACTACCTTCTTTAAGATGCCAAGAATAGCCATGATTTCTTAACTTACAAATATTTAGGTAAGTACAAATATTTAGATAAGTACAAATATTTAGATAAGTACAAATATTTAGATAAGTACAAATATTTAGATAAGTACAAATATTTAGATAAGTACAAATATTTAGATAAGTAAGTACAAATATTTAGATAAGTAAGTACAAATATTTAGATAAGTGCAAATATTTAGATAAGTACAAATATTTAGATAAGTACAAATATTTAGATAAGTACAAATATTTAGATAAGTAAGTACAAATATTTAGATAAGTAAGTACAAATATTTAGATAAGTGCAAATATTTAGATAAGTACAAATATTTAGATAAGTACAAATATTTAGATAAGTACAAATATTTAGATAAGTACAAATATTTAGATAAGTACAAATATTTAGATAAGTAAGTACAAATATTTAGATAAGTAAGTACAAATATTTAGATAAGTGCAAATATTTAGATAAGTACAAATATTTAGATAAGTACAAATATTTAGATAAGTACAAATATTTAGATAAGTACAAATATTTAGATAAGTAAGTACAAATATTTAGATAAGTAAGTACAAATATTTAGATAAGTACAAATATTTAGATAAGTAAGTACAAATATTTAGATAAGTACAAATATTTAGATAAGTAAGTACAAATATTTAGATAAGTAAGTACAAATATTTAGATAAGTACAAATATTTAGATAAGTACAAATATTTAGATAAGTAAGTACAAATATTTAGATAAGTACAAATATTTAGATAGGTAAGTGCAAATATTTAGATAAGTAAGTACAAATATTTAGATAAGTACAAATATTTAGATAAGTAAGTACAAATATTTAGATAAGTAAGTACAAATATTTAGATAAGTACAAATATTTAGATAAGTACAAATATTTAGATAAGTACAAATATTTAGATAAGTACAAATATTTAGATAAGTACAAATATTTAGATAAGTACAAATATTTAGATAAGTACAAATATTTAGATAAGTAAGTACAAATATTTAGATAAGTACAAATATTTAGATAAGTAAGTACAAATATTTAGATAAGTAAGTACAAATATTTAGATAAGTACAAATATTTAGATAAGTACAAATATTTAGATAAGTAAGTACAAATATTTAGATAAGTACAAATATTTAGATAAGTGCAAATATTTAGATAAGTACAAATATTTAGATAAGTACAAATATTTAGATAAGTACAAATATTTAGATAAGTACAAATATTTAGATAAGTACAAATATTTAGATAAGTACAAATATTTAGATAAGTACAAATATTTAGATAAGTGCAAATATTTAGATAAGTAAGTACAAATATTTAGATAAGTAAGTACAAATATTTAGATAAGTAAGTACAAATATTTAGATAAGTACAAATATTTAGATAAGTAAGTACAAATATTTAGATAAGTAGCGTAAATGGGCGCTCCATGGGAGCAGCCTTGCCCAGTAGGGAGAGTCAGGTGCACCAGACCCCAGACTTCCATGGTGCAACTGTAGGCACAATTTCAAATGAAGCAGTCTTTTATGAGGCAGAGGTTGGGGGGTGGGGGCTAGGTGGTCTCGAGGTATGGCATCCGCTTTGAGTGGTGAAGGTTGGTATTTTTTCATGTGGACTTCTAGTAACTTCCCCTGATCTCTGAGTAGTAAGCCTGTGTGTATTACTGTGCGCGTAAAAAATATCTTGGCAGTTGGAAATCGAAAAAGAGTAGCCTAATGGCCTGGGCAAAAATTTGGAATTGAAAATCTACCTAAAGTATTTTCAGGATCCTCGCTGGTGCAACAGAGTTTGTGCACTGTGCTAAAGATTCTTCAGACTCAGGCTTGAGTAAGAAGTGGAACGGAGCACTTGTGGGTTACTGCCATTGTGCCATGATGTTGATCCATTGATCAAACCATCTGTGAGTCATATGCAAATTGTAAACTTATTAGAACAAGTGAATGTAGACAATCAGTGTTTTTAGGACAAATTTGGAGAAGGGATGGACTCGAGAACTAGGTGACAACTGGCAAGATTGTACAGTAAGAGGAAAGCAAAGAGATAGATACATGAATGGCTTAGCCATTTGGATGGGGCAGACAAGAACATGTATCTGATCTGTGTTTCTGGTGATCATGTGAGATGGTGAAACATGCGTGGCATATGATGATGATGACAGTTTTAAAAACATTTGAAAAAAATTTTCAAGAGACTTTTCTCACCAGTAATGAGACGGGCAGCAAATCAAATGGTTTGGCCACTTGGAGAGAATGCCTTCTGATGCTGTACAATACAAGGCATATACCAAAAGAGGAAAGGGACATAGAGCAAGAGGTAGACCAAGAACAAGATGGGAAGATAGCATCAGAGAAACTCTACAGCATTACAATGTGTCTGTGGTTGAAGAGCACGAAGCAGGACCTTATATCTCCCTCGACACCTGAAGAGGTAAAAGAGGACGTAAAGAAGAAGTTGAATCGGGCATTTGATGCTAGGCATATTTTTATTGACCAGTCAGCCCTCAATCGAGGATGTAATCAACATCACAGATTGGACTTGATGTTTGCATGTTTTAGGCCCCGTCTATTTAGCCACATTCTGTATTCAGGTCTTTCTTGGTCCGTCTCCTCTCTGCTGATCCCTGTTAGATCATTTTGGAAAAACTAGTAGGGTATTTCTTATGTGTCAATACTATTGTAGTTTCCATCTTTCTTCTTCCTTAATCATCTAAATGATACCAGGTTGGAGCCTAGAGTTGTGGTTTTGTTTCTTTGCTTTGTGCTTCTCAGGTGGCTTGGGTGGTGGATTGGTTCATCTTTTTGCATGTTCCAGCTACACCAGTTAACCTTCTCTTTCTTGTTGTTATTCTTTCCTTCCTTCCAGATCTTCTGCTGTAAAAAAAATAATCTCATATGCAGTTTGGTCTGTCTGTATTCTAACTAGATGGCTGAACCATTTCATTCTTTGTCTCTCAGTATAATTCATAGTCAGTCTTATTCCAACTTTCTCTCTAAAACTGATGTTCGTAACCCTGTCCCTTTTTGTATTGTTAGTGACTTACGGAGGCAGTGCGTTTCACAGGTAGTTATTTTCTGTGCATACCGCGATCGAAACCCACTGCAGGCTGCGTGGATTTTTTGTGTGGTATGGGACGTCGCAGGTCGACCCAGCCGAAAATGGTTACCAGGATGAGCTGTCCTGGGAAAGTAAAGACAGCCGGCGTAATGCTGACCACATTACCCACAGAGTGCTGATGGTCTGTAAAAATATGGGACGCTCTGCCCAAATGCCTGATGCGCCTAAAGGGCGTGAAAAGGGAACTTTACTTTACTACTTTTTACTAGCGCCCTACTCATTGTCCATGTCTAGCACCAATAGCATCAAATAGGGATGAAGATTCTATGAATTCCTTCTTTTCAACAAAAGAGAGGTGATGACATATTTTAACTATCCTCTTTCTAACATTCAGTGGAAATGGTTTATTACTTGTTTGTCACAGTAAGCTTATCTATCCTTGCTATGTGTCCATCATTTGTTTCTGCAGAGGCAGACTTCCTGTGGTTGAAACAGCGAGCACTGAGGTCCTGGTTGTGTGTGGCCATCCTCAAGCCAGTGCTGAATATAGGCTGCGATGTTGAGGTTAGAATTATGTATGTTTGTGATGTTTATCAATCTGCCGTATTATTGTTAGTTATTGTTTGTGATATTCCAAGTTATGATATTAGGAACAGATTACTGTTTGTGATGTTACAGACTGTGTTGTTCTTAGCTTAGTGTTTGTGATGTTACAGATTGTGTTGTTCTTAGCTTAGTGTTTGTGATGTTACAGATTGTGATGTTCTTAGCTTAGTGTTTGTGATGTTACAGATTGTGTTGTTCTTAGCTTAGTGTTTGTGATGTTACAGATTGTGATGTTCTTAGCTTAACGTTTGTGATGTTACAGATTGTGATGTTGTTCAGACTGATGTTATATTGTTGTTACACCTTACCATTACCATGACGCTCTTGTATTTGCTTGTCTTGTTTGGCAGTTGCACGATGTCCTGTGCTCCTTCACGCGGCAAACAGTACTACAGGGCAGTGGACGATGCAGTGAGTGTTGGGAAAGGTTCAGCTGTCATTGCATTATGTTGTGTATGTTAGAGAACACCACGTTATGTTGTGTGTTAGAGAACACCACGTTATGTTGTGTGTTAGGGAACACCACGTTATGTTGTGTGATAGTTAATATCACATTATGTTGTGTGTTAGAGAACACCACGTTATGTTGTGTGATAGTTAACATCACATTATGTTGTGTGTTAGGGAACACCACGTTATGTTGTGTGTTAGGGAACACCACGTTATGTTGTGTGTTAGGGAACACCACGTTATGTTGTGTGTTAGGGAACACCACATTATGTTGTGTGTTAGGGAACACCACGTTATGTTGTGTGTTAGGGAACACCACGTTACGTTGTGTGTTAGGGAACACCACGTTATGTTGTGTGTTAGGGAACACCACGTTATGTTGTGTGTAAGAGAACACCACATTATGTTGTGTGTTAGGGAACACCACGTTATGTTGTGTGTTAGGGAACACCACATTATGTTGTGTGTTAGGGAAGACCACGTTATGTTGTGTGTTAGGGAACACCACGTTATGTTGTGTGTTAGGGAACACCACGCTATGTTGTGTGTTAAGGAACACCACGTTATGTTGTGTGTTAGGGAACACCACGTTATGTTGTGTGTTAGGGAACACCACGTTATGTTGTGTGTTAGGGAACACCACGTTATGTTGTGTGTTAGGGAACACCACGTTATGTTGTGTGTTAGGGAACACCACGTTATGTTGTGTGTTAGGGAACACCACGTTATGTTGTGTGTTAGAGAACACTACGTTAAGTTGTGTAATAGTTAACATCACATTATGTTGTGTGTTTGTTAACATCATCTTATGTTTTATGTTAGTTAACATCATAATTTGTTGCATTATGTTGTGTGTTAGTTAACATCACATTTTGTTGTTTTGTTCGTTAACATCATCTTGTGTGTTAGGGGTTATTGCTGGAGCTACGGACTTCGTTCTTTGGGTGACATTCTCAGCAGGCAGTTAGCCTTTCTGCCGAGACTGAGCAAAATAGGATTATATCCTGGTTCAGTGAACTTGATTCTTTGTTTGTTCCTTCGTTCTATTTCAGTTAGCCAGGTTCAGACTTAGACCAAGGAGCTAGCCTTGTCTTACTCAGTATCGATTATATTTATGGCAATAGATTGTGTTGCTATTTCATTGCGTAGTGTTTGGGGCTAGTATTTTATGTCTTCCTTGGCTAGGTTTTGAATGTTTCCCCAGCGTTGAGCTTTCTAGTTACATTTTTTTTTTTTCAACAACATAAAATGGGACTGGAAAGCTCAACGCTGGGTATAGACAAAACGTGCACAAATACAATTGAATGTTTTGACCAAAGTCTTTGTCAGTAGAGTACTAAATATAACACAGACTGTAGCTAGAAAACTAAACCGGCAGGACAGTAGAGCTTTTAAACAGTCAGAGTCAACTTGAATAATCGAGTGAAACATAATCCAGTGAAACATAATCCAGTGAAACATAATCCAGTAGAACATAATCCAGTGAAACATAATCCAGTGGAAAAAAAGATATGAATGTGAAGGGCAATATTACAAAAGAAAATAAATAAAAAGGCATTTGAAAAATATGAGAAATATAAACAAGTTTATATTATTAATTTATTCAGGCAGACTATAAAAAAGCCTGCATAGTCATTCTCCACATAATTCAGTTTCGTCCTTTTTAGGACGAAATTTTTTGTTATTTGAAGCCCCACCCTGGCTTTTGCCAGGGGCCGCAATATAGGCAGGCCATAAATATGGCCAAATGTCTGAACGCGGTTTCTGGGACCTCTCCACGGCGATCCTCATCCATATGGTGGCACTTTGTGTCATCGGGTGTTTATCGCTTGTGTGATGTCCTGGTGGGGTAGAAAGTCAGTCAGTCATTCTCCACAGCTGTGGGGGCTGTTACTAATTACACATTTGCATTAATCTGGAATCAAGTTCAAACAAAGGTTAAAAACAACAGATGTAGAGGTTCAAAAATGTACTTAATAGTGCTGGATTTGAACTCCTGAGGCTCGGTCTGTACAAGAAGAGTAGTTGGCCACACCTAAGGGCACCATACAACACACAAACCCCATAGCTTTAGCTGTGATCTCTAGTGATCTCCAAGAATTCTACATTTATTTCTCATTCTACTGTTTTTATTTAGAGATGGGCATTTTTGAAGGCTTTTATTGTATTCTATGTGGGTATTCATCTTCATCATCGTCCAGTGATACTGCATGTCGTTGAATCAATAGTGACCAGTTGCTGTTGACTGTATGATCAGCTTCCTGCACCTTTGACAGATGCGATGGACTTCATGGTTGCACACCCAAGGCCTGTCCAGTCAGTCAGGTTCTATATCCAGGTCTTTCTTGGTCTGCCTCCTCCTCTTTCTGTCTACTGAGCGCCATAGTATTGTTTATTATTCTGTAGGTATTAGAGTTTTATAAATCAGATCACCTTTTGATGCATACTTGAATTAACTACATTAACTTAACCTTTCATGCATACTTGAATCTTCCGTAGGTTTTATCTTTCTGAATTAACTTCAGCTTTGATACGTTAACTACATTAACTTAACCTTTCATGCATACTTGAATCTTCTGTAGGTTTTAGCTTTCTGAATTAACTTTAGCTTCTTTGATACATTAACTGCATTAACCTAACCTTTCATGCTTACTTGAATTTTCTGTAGTTTTTCTGAATTAACTTCAGCTTCTTTGATACATTAACTGCATTAACTTAACCTTTCATGCATACTTGAATTTTCTGTAGTTTTTCTGAATTAACTTCAGCTTCTTTGATACATTAACTGCATTAACTTAACCTTTCATGCATACTTGAATTTTCTGTAGTTTTTCTGAATTAACTTCAGCTTCTTTGATACATTAACTGCATTAACTTAACCTTTCATGCTTACTTGAATTTTCTGTAGTTTTTCTGAATTAACTTCAGCTTCTTTGATACATTAACTACATTAACTTAACCTTTCATGCTTACTTGAATTTTCTGTAGTTTTTCTGAATTAACTTCAGCTTCTTTGATACATTAACTACATTAACTTAACCTTTGATGCATACTTGAATTTTCTGTAGTTTTTCTGAATTAACTTCAGCTTTGATACGTTAGCTACATTAACTTAACCTTTGATGCATACTTGAATTTTCTGAATTAACTTCAGCTTTGATACGTTAGCTACATTAACTTAACCATTGATGCATACTTGAATTTTCTGTAGGTTTTCTGAATTAACTTCAGCTTTGATACGTTAGCTACATTAACTTAACCTTTGATGCATACTTGAATTTTCTGTAGGTTTTCTGAATTAACTTCAGCTTTGATACGTTAGCTACATTAACTTAACCTTTGATGCATACTTGAATTTTCTGTAGACTTTCTGAATTAACTTCACCTTTCATACGTTCACTTAACCTTTGATGCACACTTGCATTTTCTGTAGGTATTTGAGTTTTCTTAATTCAACCAATCTGATAGATGTTTGAATCTTCTGCAGGTACTAGAGCTTTGGCGATGCTGCTGCAGCTGGCACTGGTCAATGATGAGATGTTGGGGGACCTGCTGTCTGTGATCAAGCAGTGCCAGCTGTCACCTAGTAACGACCAGCTGGTTCTGGCTGTAAGGGAGGTAAGTACCAATTAACAGTTGAGCTTTCTGGTCACATTTTGTCTTGTGTTTAGTATTAGTGCAACACAGACGGGTAAGCTGCTACATCCTGAGGGATGAGTTATGAATTGGATCATTTTCACAGCACCCCGGACACGTCCATAGGTGCTTAGATTCCCCCTTCAACATGTTCATCAGCTTCACGTGGTTAGTAGTGCCTGCACTGGTTGACAAGATTTTGTGTGCATCTCATGCTTGGCTATGCTGATCTTTACCCCAAATTATTGTTTTCTTAGTAGTGATATGGACATGTTGCTTCGAAAATCCTCAGAATGTCCTATCTTGCTAAGACAACGGTTCTCAACCTATGGTTCGAACAACCCTTTCATGTGGGTTGCCTAAGACCATCGCAAAACAAATATTCATTGAAATTATGAAGTAGCGATGAAAATAATTATATGGTTGGGGGGTCGCCAGAAAATGAGGAATTGTATTAAAGAGTCATCACAAGATGAAGAATTGTATTAAAGGGTCGTCACAAGATGAGGAATTGTGTTAAAGGGTCGTCAAAAGATGAGGAATTGTGTTAAAGGATCGTCACAAGATGAGGAATTGTGTTAAAGGGTCGTCACAAGATGAGGAATTGTATTAAAGGGTCGTCACAAGATGAGGAATTGTATTAAAGGGTCGTCACAAGATGAGGAATTGTGTTAAAGGGTCGTCACAAGATGAGGAATTGTATTAAAGGGTCTTCACAAGATGAGGAATTGTATTAAAGGGTCGTCACAAGATGAGGAATTGTATTAAAGGGTCGTCACAAGATGAGGAATTGTATTAAAGGGTCGCTGCATTAGGAATGTTGAGAACCACTGCTCTAAGGGCATTAACAATGTCTACGCCATCCATGGGCCGGCCATCTGCAGTTATTGCGAAACCTGTCAGTCTGTCAGCTCTTTCCTTGTCAACAACACCTGCATACCCTGGGACAAATATGAAGGTAACTCTGCACACAGGAGAGTTTTGCAATGACTCAATCCACTGCGTAACGAGCCTGCCTCGACCCACCAGATCATGCTCATCATAGAATCACTCAGCACACACACTCTGGAATAGGCTTGTGATTTTAGCCACATGAAAGCTTATGTCACCGCCATCACCTGAATCGTCATGCTGCTGGTGGTCATGGAGAGGGCACCACTGGCTTCTTGAACTGTTCTGCCTGAAAAGCAGGCTGTAAATGCCCATTCACTTTTATGTCTTTGTATAACGGACCCATCTGTGAAGATCAGCACATCTGTCTCTGACTTGTCACTGATAAGTGAGAAGTTGACAGCAACAGAATTCTGCTCCTGACAGCTCCTATCAAGCGTACATCAAGTATATCTTGAGATCCCTCCTCCCTCACTGGGATGGTGATCTGAACACTTGTTGGCTGAATTGTTCACTTTGCAATGTATCTGTTAATTAACTAATTTTTCTCCCCTTCCTTCACTTGCTCTTTTACTATTTGGGTGTTAAGAGAGACAAAAGGTTCTATTTCTCGCTCATCTGGCCACCTCAACCATAGACACATCGTGTTGTTGTAGAGTTTCTCTGACATTATCTTTCCATCTTGCTCTTTTTCTACCTTGTACTCTATGTCTTTCTGCTATTTTAGTTTATGGTATGGTGCTGTTTGTTTGTTTGTCTTAGTATCCAGAAGCCATGAGTTGTTAACCCTTAGGCTCGATATTATGGATATCGCAACCTTTCGGCCTTGTTTCAATTGTAAATACCGTAAATCTGGGAGAAAATGTAGCTTTCCTGCCTACCTCCGGGAGTGAACCCGGACCACAAGCAGTTCGTCACCCGGTCACCGCGCAATCCGGTTTAACCAACTACTCTAGAGAGCCGGGCATGGTATGGTGCTGTAAGGTGTTCTCTTTAAGTATGTAAACCATTTGATTTGTGGTGTTTGTAATTTAGAATTAGTTCTGTGACGACTTTTTCTCTTATGACCTCATTTCTGATTCTGTCTTTTCTGGTCACTCCTGCGGTCTCCCTTCTCAGACATCTCATTTCCATAAACTAATTAATGTAATTAATAAATCAAAGTACACTCGTTGGGGCTGTGGTGTTCCATCATCACCTGGAGGTGACATTTTCATTTTCCCTAGGGATACACACAGTTGGAAGATCTTGAATTTGCTGATGATATTATTGTGCTAAGTCAAAACAGCAATAACTTGCAAAGGAAAACAATGATTTAGGAAATATAGCATCAAGGTTGGACTACAAATAAGTTATGAAAAGACAGTTATACTGAAGACACTCGACAACAGATCAAGCAGATGTAACACTAGAGACACAAGTAATTAAAGTAACAAATCAATTTACTTATTAAAGTAGTGATTTTAATAGTGAAGGAAATACAACAACAAAAATTGATTACACTCATTGGAAATGCATCAGCAGCTTTTAATTACTTGCACAAAATATGGAACTCTAAATTGTAGTTTTAAAACCAAATTATTTATTTTCAGTTCTGATGTTATTTCAGTTTTATCACATGCAAGTGAAAGTTGGAGAACCACTAAAGAGATGGAATGACAGTTAAATACATTTGAAAACAAGTTTCTGAGGAAAATGATACAAATAAAATGGAATGAATCTAGAAGGAGTGAAGAAGTAAGAGAAATGACCGGGCAACTATTAGTATCAACAGTTATAAGTCAGAGAAGGTGGCGCTACTTTAGACACATCCTAAGAAGAAACGAGCGGAGAATCACCAAACAGGCATTAACATAGGGAATAAAGGGATGAAAGAAGCGAGGACACATAACAGAAAAACTAAGAGGAATGTGGATGCGAGAGGCCAAAGCTGCTGGATTTGATTGCATCCATGATATAGAACTGATTGCACAGGATAGAGTGGAATGGAGGAATAGACTGCGAGGACTTCAAGGCGAAAAAATATCCAGAGATAAACAAATTGCTCTTCACAACAGAAACTTGCCATATCCGAGATCGTCTTAAGTGGTCTACACTGTACCAGAGTATACAGCCAGTCAGTGCTAAGAAGGAGAAGAAAATTGGTGTTAAATTTGTCCGTCTGCCTCTTCAAAACTGCCGGCCTTTAAACCATTGGTCTCCATTTGTCTTCAGGTCTTGGCCGTGTCACTGCCAGGTGAGATGTACAGACTTGTGAAAGTCATCTGTGTATTTCTAGCCAATCAGGATCAGCCATTTCCTGTCGACAGTGGCTTATTGGTTTCTGAATCCTCGTCAGGTTAGTGTAATTAATTCATTTACTGATTGCGCTAATTGGTTTTACAGATATTACCAGGGAGCCTTGGTGGTGTAATGACTAGATGCTTGCTTGCGGATCAGAAGGTTCTGGCCCTGGCAGATTTTTCCCCTAAAAATGACCTGACTCCCAGGTTGAGGCATCCCTGAGTGGGTACCAAAATCTGTCCTGGGAAGTAAAGGTGGCTGGCATGATGCTGACTACATCACCCACTAAGTGCTAATTGGCCTTTAAATTATAGGTTTAGCCCTCTATGCCCAGTACGCCTGATGGTGTGGAAAAGGGTCCTTTTGCAGGCATGTTTTACACAGATGTAGTTTGTGGAAGGTACCTAGCTGCAAGAAGTAATGATGGGAATAGATCTTTTGCCTTCAGCAGCCAGTCTGTTTATTCTGCATTAGTTTGTGGAATGGGTGCAGAAACCTCCAATAATTTTTGTGAAAGTATGACCCTGCAAAGTCTTCATCACAAAACATTTCACAACGAAGTGAATAAATTATATTCAAAGCTAGAAGATCTGGAGGACATATTTTTCTCTCAAACTGTAAAGGATGTTTCGGCAAGTTCACGCACAACAGTGAAGCATCACCCAGCCGGACAGTGATGTTACACACATGGCTCAGTCATGACAAGCTACAGAAATATCTTTTGCCAGTTTATGACAGGCTGCCTGACACTAAACTGCTTAGTAGATATGTGGGTAAAGGAAATGTTAGTCTCCCCATCTACACACAGGTACACACTAGCTCACTTCTGATTGGTCAGCCTTCAGCCTACCTCACTTCTGATTGATCGGCCTTGAGCCACACGCCATTGGTACAAGTTCACGAGGGTGTTCCGCAATGCTGTCGATATCGCATGTTGTATATTTTACCATGCAAGTGCTTTTAACACTCCAGAAACATCGACAGCTGGGTCTAACACACAACCCCTTTAGAGAGTGACGAAACCTATATCACAGGCAGTCTCTTTCTCTGAATAAAAATGTAAATGCAAGACAACAGCAGTGCCACACCCATAACCTTGACCACGGTAGACTAGTCCAACAAATTTACTAATGAAACGTGACCTACTTCCCGCGGGGAGACTAATGTTTGATTGACTGATATGTGTTAGGAAAAACTCAGAATTCAAATAAGTGTTTATACAGCCTGATCTTGGCTCACTGTACTAAAGACAACTTTGCTTCGCGCAAACGCGTTCAGTTTGCACTTTTAACTGCAGCAAGGAAGTTCAACTTTGGTGCTGTTGCTACCCAAGACCGATGGGTTTAATAAAAAAAATAGTCTACAGGCCTGCATATGAAGAGGCTAGGGGCATCTAGGATGCAGACGAGAGTTAGAATTAAATAGCTTGAAGTATAAGAAGGACAAGCAGACTAAGAGACACGACAGTGTACAAGCTGCCAAACTGAAGAGACAAGAGGATCTGCATGCCCTGGTGGGAGGTCCTGCATGTGCAGCAGGATTGTTCTAATAATCTGTTCATCATTTTATTACTTACATTGGGACAAGGTTAGTTGCGTATCCTTTACAGGACGCTGCAGAACCAACCCCAACAGCCCCTGGCTGTTGTGTGGTTTTTCTAGGCAAATTTATGTCCAGTAGTTTGCCATTGCTTTCTGGACGGTCGGCTTTCTTGATACCACTGACGAAACCAACTCAAGGCACATGGCCCGCAGCTGGGATTGAACCCGGCATCTTGGCATTACGAAGTGTTCGCATCGACTTAGCCACAGAGCGGACTCATTGGGACAAGAGTGTTCGTAAAACTAAAAGTTAGTTTTTGTGCAGCAATAGGGAAACCACATAAATCGTCAAATAAAAAGTTTTTAAATTTGTAAAATTACATAGAAAAGAAATGGCAAGTGATGTCATAAAAACTGAGCTTGCACATAAAAAAATTACTGTTTTAGATCATACTTAAGAAACCCAATATGCCGTTTATCTTGTTTCCATGGGAACCTTTAAATGCGCAGTCAGTTTGACAGTATTTTATTATTCAGTGGTCTTCAGTACCCTGTACCATATCAGAACGTAGAAACCGAATAGTTTACAATTTTATTTGGCTCTCATTACGTTTTCTGGCCCAAATACACACTGGTTGACCTTTCATTCATGCTTGCTCACCTGTCACACAGGCTAGTCTATGTTACAGGGGTCTCACATTGTGTTGTCTTTACAAAGCTTTGAACGCTGTATGTTGCTAGTTGTGAGCAGCTGCCGGCGACATTGCATTTTTCCTAGTTGTTGTGAGCAGTGATGTTTATTATGGCTTACTCGGACTTGAAGTACTGCATAAATTTACTTTTTGGGGCCCACCACAAAATTTTAACAGTTCTAAAACCACGGGTTGTACACTGCACTCTCTTGTGGGAGGCAGGTTGAGGCTAGGGTTGGAGTAGGGATTAGGGCCAGTTCTAGATGTTGTGGGATTGTTAAACGCGGTGATGTTGTGTAATACAGAACACACGACATTGCCGGTGACAGCACTGGAGACAACGTGACATCCCAGTAACATAGACTAGCCCATGTGACAGTTGAGCTAGCATAAATGAAAGGTCAGCCAGTGTGTATTTGGGCTGGAAAATGCAATAAGAATCTTTTATATTTTTGTTCTGCCTCACATTCCCTCAATTGTTTTGCCAAAAAATATCATATATAATACCTCCTGTGGGACTCACTGAATCTAAGCATAGTTTCTGTCTTCTGTTGCCTTGCATGGCCTGTAAGGTTGTTGAACTTCCACCATTATTCCTCAGATGTTTGGCTGCAGGTACAGACCAGCCAGCTGCTGACGGATGCTGTTTTAGAGCTGAGTTCACTGGAGCTGGCAGAGGACTCCAGCTGCCATATTGTCTGCAATTACCAGGCTGCCATACAGGTAAGTGTTGTCGTGGTTATATCTTTGGCCGCTGGCTGTTTTACCAATCACATGATTTTTTAATCACTGTTGTTGAGTTTTTAATATGCAGTACTGACATTTTAAAGGACAGTACTGAGTTTTTGAATGACAATACTGACATTTTGATAGAGAGTAAAAATTCTGAAAGACAGTACTGAGTTTTTGATCGACAGTACTGAGATTTTGATGGACAGTACTGATATTTTTATGGACAGCACTGAGATTTTGATGGACAGCACTGAGATTTTGATGGACAGCACTGAAATTTTTATGCACAGCACTGAGATTTTTTTAGACAGCACTGAGATTTTTATGGGCAGCACTGAGATTTTGATTGAAGGCACTGAGATTTTGATTAAAGGCAATGAGATTTTTTTGGAAAGTGCTGAGATTTTGACGGACAGCATTTAAATTTTGATGGACATTACAGGTATTTTGATGACACATACTGAGATTTTGATGAACAGCACTTAAAATTTTATGGACAGTACTGAGATTTTGAAGGACAGTACTGAGATTTTGAAGGACAGTGCTGAGATTTTGATGGACGGTACTGAGATTTTGATGGACAGTACTAAGTTTTTGAAGGACAGTACTGAGATTTTGATGGACAGTACTAAGTTTTTGAAGGACAGTACTGAGATTTTGATGGACTTTACTGAGTTTTCAATGGATAGTATTATGAAAAGTCAGAGTGCATCCACCTGGAAGACAAGGAACTAACAATCAACACGCAAGTAAGCCACATCTGTAAAATGGATTTGCACGCAACACTAGAAATTATGTGAAAGCCACTGTTAATGAAGTGTAGTGTCTGGGCTTCTACCAAGAACAAGTTAAAAGACTTGTAAAGAAAGATGCTGCTATATTGGACTCATCCTAAGAAGAGAGCAGAGAATCAACAAGCAGGCAGTAAAATTTAAAGAGAAAAAAAGAAAGACTGACGAAATAAGTACGTCCAAAAGAAACCCTAAAGTGAATGTTGATGAGAGAGGCCAAAGGTGCTGGACTCAGTTCCATACATGATGTCGAAAGGTTTTTACAGGATAGAACAGAATGGAGGAATAGACTACGAGCCCTATGTGACATATAATGGCATGACATGACAATGATGATGTTTTTGCTGCTGCTGTTTAGCACGTTTTAGGGCAGCATAGGATGGAGGGGTCATGAGCCTGAGAATTTATGGCTGCATGGCTTGTGCAAGCACCACAATCTGTGCAGACACCACAGTCTGTGCAGGCACCACAATCTGTGCAGGCACCACAATCTGTACAGGCACCACAATCTGTGCAGGCACTACAATCTGTGCAGGAACCACAATCTGTACAGGCACTACAATCTGTACAGGCACTACAATCTGTGCAGGAACCACAATCTGTGCAGGCACCACAATCTGTGCAGGCACCACAATCTGTACAGGCACCACAATCTGTACAGGCACCACAATCTGTGCAGGCACCACAATTTGTGCAGGCACCACAATCTGTACAGGCACTACAATCTGTGCAGGAACCACAATCTGTGCAGGCACCACAATCTGTGCAGGCACCACAATCTGTGCAGGCACTACAATCTGTGCAGGCACCACAGTCTGTGCAGGCACCACAGTCTGCAGGCACCACAGTCAGTGCAGGCACCACAGTCAGTGCAGGCACCACAGTCTGTGCAGGGTAGGATTTGAATCCCCCCTCCCCCACACAAACACACAAAAGGATCCCTTACTAAGGATGAAACTGTGGTCTCCTGCATGAGGACCCAGTGCTATAACCATTGGGCCAGCCAATCAAGATTACATGAAAGCTGCAAAAGTGTGGCTCTGTGGAGAGATGAATGGAGGCTGGTGATGTCTGCACTAATGAGCCTAAAGTCCTTGGAATGCTAGAGTTCCTGTGTGGCTCTGTGGAGAGATGAATGGAGGCAAGTGTTTTTTGCAGTAATGAGCCTAAAGTCCTTGGAATGCTAGAGTCCCTGTGTGGCTCTGTGGAGAGATGCTTGGAGGCAAGTGTTTTTTGCAGTAATGAGCCTAAAGTCCTTGGAATGCTAGAGTACCTGTGTGGGTCTGTGGAGAGATGAATGGAAGCAAGTGATGTCTGCAGTAATGGACCTAAAGTCCTTGGAATGCTAGAGTCCCTGTGTGGCTCTGTGGAGAGATGAATGTAGGCAAGTGATGTCTGCAGTACTGAACCTAAAGTCCTTGGAATGCTAGAGTCCCTGTGTGGGTCTGTGGAGAGATGAATGGAGGCTAGTGATGTCTGCAGCAATGAAGCTAAAGTCCTTGGAATGCTAGAGTCCCTGTTTGGGGTTTGGGGCCCCATGGTGGGGGGAGGGGGAATAGACCCACTGCCAAGACATAAAATCAGATTGCTACAGGTACTTCACAATTAGATCTCTGCACTGGCTGCTGAATATTTGGACAGAGTGTTTAAAGAAAGGATTATCCAGACTGCTAGGAGTCTGTTGTTAACTCATAGTTTTTGGAAGATAATTCAGCATATGTAAATTCTTTAGGGACACACTGTATGTTTTTATCCCCAGGCTCTTCTTCAACAGGAAACAGTGACGTTCTGTTCTCTTGTGGACTTGTTCTGTCACTGTTGTTGTGTTCTGTCGGTGGTCACGGGCCAGCCGGCTCAGATTCTGCAAGTCTCTGCCATGAACCTCTTGATGAAGATGAAGACCTTTTTCCCATCTAGAAAACGTAAACAGGTAGATGTGGCCAGGGCACAGGAAGTGAGGCTGGAGTATGAGAGGGGGGTAACAAGTATTGAGGATTACATTGAGTGTGTCGAGGAGGATAGTGTCAAACAGGTATTGGTCACTCAGTTGCTGAATGTTTTACCATAGATCTGAGAACAGGGAGAGATTTTTTTTGTCTTTAGAGAGAGAAATGTTGTGATTGTTATAGTCAGTCAGTCAACAGAGAGAAAAGTATTTTAGTTGTTAAGTCAGCCAGTCAATAGAGAAAGCGAGAGAGAGAGAGAGAGAGAGAAGTATTGTAGTTGTTAAGTCAGCCAGTCAACAGAGAGAAAGGAAGATTAGTTGTTCCACATACACACAACAATATTTTAGCTAACAGTTCCAACTGGGAGAGATAGAGATTGGTTGTTTAGCTAACAAATAAAAAAAAGAGAGAGAGGTTGAGATTGACTGTTAAGCTAAACTGTGAAGAAAAAGATTGAGATTGCTTTCTCTGCTAACCAGTCAAGAGAGAGAGATAGAGATTGATTGTTTAACTAACCAATCAAAAGAGAGAGAGAGAGAGAGGGATTGATTGATATTGGCTTTTCACCTAACCAATGAGCAGGAAGAGATGAAGAGATTGGTTGTTCCATTGTCACCACACACAAATCTTGTAATGTTCACTATTTTAGCAATGAGTTACACAAACAGTCCCATTCATCTGAGTGTTTTGATGTGTGTGAGGAGCAGCTGGCTGAATGGTTAGAATGCTGGGCTCTTAAGCGAGAGACCCGGGTTCGAATCCTCGGTAAGGCTGGGGATTTTTTCTGTTGGGGCAAAATAAAATCCTCACCTGCACAGTCGTGGCGACAGCACTAGCCATGCAGCCGTCAATCCTCAGGCTAAAAGACCCCCCCTGCCTACACCTCAGAAGTGGTATAATGAAGGCAGTGACTGGCAGCTTGCTGAAACTCTTAACAAGTCTTAAGGATGCAAATTTCAGTCCAAAGTTGACAAAGTCTGTTAGAATATGTTCAACTATTGTCTGTTTATTTCACCTATCCTTTATACACAAGAATGTAGGAAAGGTTGGTTCTGTTAAAATAATACAGCCATTCAGTTTTTAATCTCGGTGCTTTGTCATTCACCTTTTTTGTGTGTCTTTTGTGTTTTTTAAATATGTAGTCATCATCGTTAAGACAATGCAAACGCTTGTAATGCCGGATTCGATCCCAGCTGCAGGCCATGCGCCATGCATTGGTTTTGACAGTGGTATCAAGAAAGCCGACCGTCCAGAAAGCAATGGCAAACTACTGTACGCACATTTGCCTAGAAAAACCACACAAGTCCTTGGGGTTGGTTCTGCAACGTCCTGTAAAGGATACGCAACTAACCTGAAAAGTCATCAACGTAGACCCATAACAGCATGCGTCATTAGGTCACCAGTTGTTGTTGACTGTCTGATCAGTTCCCTCCACCTTTGATGTCAGATGCCTTAAACTTCAT
This sequence comes from Candidula unifasciata, assembly GCA_905116865.2. Classification (NCBI taxonomy): domain Eukaryota; kingdom Metazoa; phylum Mollusca; class Gastropoda; order Stylommatophora; family Geomitridae; genus Candidula; species Candidula unifasciata. The sequence continues at coordinate 791,002 of CAJHNH020001280.1, read as the reverse complement.
GGCTGCATGTTTCAGGCCTGTCCATTCAGCCGAGTTCTGTATCCAGGTCTGTCTTAGTCTATCTCTTCTCCTCTACTGAACCATGTAGTGAAAATGCTGGTAGATCTTGTAACATGTCCATACCATTTCTCGGCTATCCTCTGAATAACGGACACAAAATATGGTGGCCAAAAAACAGGGCCTCAGTCACGTGTCAATTGCACACTTTCGGCGACTTAATTTGTGGTTTTCCGGCGACTACCCCTACCGCCAAGAGTTCCTCACGCGGCGTGGATTGGGGCTAAACTAGATGGCTAGGACTCGCGAGCAAAGCTGCAGAATATGCGGAAGCTGCTACTCGTGAGTCCTAGCCATCTAGTTTAGCCTCAATCCACGCCGCGTGAGCGGCGTGGGGGACTTTTGGTGGTAGCGGTAGTCACCGGAATGTCGCAAATTAAGTCGCCGGAAGTGCGCAATTGACACGTGACTGAGGCTCTGTTAGGATGTTTTTACGGCCGCCATCTTTTGTGCCCGTTATTCGGAAGATAGCCCATTTTTCTTTCCATCTTGTCACTGTTATTAAGATGTTCACAGTTGCCGAATAGATCAGCTACATCAGAAAGAGGCAATCGGCATTTCTTTGGTCATGTGATGAGAAGGAGAAAACTGGAGTGCATTGTGAAAGTAGGAAAGTTGGGAGGGGAGGAGAGGCAGAGGGAGACTGAAAGAAAAGATGCTGGACAGTCTGACATTATGGTATGGAGGTTCATCTTTGTCAGAGTTGTTTGAAAGTACACAAGACAGAAGGATGTGGATGGACATGACTACCAACGCCATACAGCATGGACCTTAAGAAGAATCACAGTTTTGACTTCACAGTGAATGGTTCACCCCATAGTCGCCCCTTTCTTGTGCCAATGAAAACCACACATTGTTTTTTGTTCATTTAAAGATCATCTTTACCGCACATCAGACATGACCATAAGTGCTCCAGTCTCCTCCTGAGTATGTCTCCAAGTGTTTTTAGGCTAACAACTCCCATTTTCTTTTGGTTGAAGTAACGACGGACGGCTCCCGCATGGTTTTCCTCTCTGGCTGCTCCAATTGGTAGAGTCAGGGTGTGCAGTCTATTCAGTGAAAAGTCATTTTCCACGAAACTGAAAGCTTCACAACGTTTAGACTCTCGTATAGCATTGATGAGCGGCGTTCGTGGCTAAGGCATTGAGAGTCCAACTTGTAATCCAGCGTACCGCGATCGAAACCCACTGCGGGCTGCGTGGATTTTAATCGTGGTGTGGGACGTCGCAGGTCGACCCAGCTTCAAATGGGTACCAGGATGGCTGTCCTGGGGAAGTAAAGACAGCTGGCGTAATGCTGACCACATTACCCACTGAGTGCCGGTTGGTTTGTAAAAAATATGGAACGCTCTGCCCATATGCCCGATGCACCGAAAGGCGTGAAAAGGGATCTTTACTTTTTACTTTACTTATGGCATTGATGATGTCTCCTGTCCATAGATGCCCATTCCTGATAGTTGCACTGTCAGCCAGGGCATCAGCTCTTTCATTGCCTTTCACACCACACAGATGTCCATCACTGTCCCTTGTTGAATAATTGACACAGACTACTGTATCAGCAGAACCAGTAGCACACACATGCATCATGTGCATAAGGCAGCTATCAGAAGTGCCAACACAGTATGGCACTAGAAATGCAGTTAATCATCATTGCAAGTAGCAGTTACAACAGATCAGTAGTTGCACTCGCAGTTAGTCGCATAAGGCACTAGCAGTTTTTTTGGCAACAGACCACCTGCCATTTTCTGAATCTGCAGTTCACAACACAAACCACAACTGGGCACAGCTGAAATGCATTCCAAATCAAATCTGGAGCTCACAGTGTCGCACCATGTTCTCAGCTCATTAGCTAGGTGGCTGTATTATATCCTTTCACTATACATATGGAGACAACAGCTAACTATTGTCAGAAGTAAATTCTTATCATGACTAAAAACAGTTAACCTATCTATCCACAATATTGGGACAGAGTGCTTATGGGAGTGTCCCAAGTGCTGTGATGTCGATTCTTAATTCATCATTTCATCATATTGACTTTAAGTCATATAAATAATCTGTTCAAGCATAATTTTTTTTCGTTCAAAAATCTGATCTTTTCAAACAAGTAATGTATTAAAATAAGCAGTCTACTGAAATAATCATTCTGTTTAAACGAGTTTATTTAAACAAGGTCCTTCAAATATTATATTTACAGTCATAATATATGCAGTCTGTTTACACAACTTTTATGCTCATCGATCAATTTGCGCCTACTTTGGCCTAGACTTATCGCTGGTGACTGAATCCAAATCCAGTTTATCGTCACCCCGTGAATCTTCAACAGCTGCTTCATCTTCATCTGCCGCCTCGCTGCCGATCATCATGACGTACTTATAGTTAGGCATGCCTGAACGATCCTCATTGTGCATGCGTTCTGTGTGATCAGCTATCACCTGATGCAAATATAGTCACATTCGTTTATTAGTCCTGTTTTTATTTCTGCATTTGAATGTAGAAATTTCAGTTGACCTTTAATTTTTTTTGTTTTTTATAACTGTATATTGATTCCTTTTGGCCCTTTTAAGTCTTTCTTTTTCTGCAGTTGGGAGCTGCCATGGTATAGTGACTAGACGCTCGCCACAGATCGGAAAGTCGCGTGTTCGGGTCCTGGATCTTTATACAAAATTGACCTTGGCTCCCAATTGAACACAGCCTTGAGTGGGTACCAGGTACATTCCTGGGAAGTAAAGGTGGCCAGAGTGAAAGCTAACCACATCACTCACCAAGTGCCGTTGGTCTATTAAATGAAGGTGTAGCCGTATACACCCAGTCCCCTAAAGACGTCGAAGAGGGTCCTTTACTTTTGTATTTTTTTTTTTTTTAAACTTTTCTACAGTTAGTTTTTCTGTTTCTATGCGGAAATGTAGAATTTTCTTTTGATGTTCATTAACCTTTTTTGTCTAGGCTTGAATGTTGAGAATCTCTCTTCTTTATTGGTCTTTCCTATACAGAGATGTAGAGAGGCTGAGTGTGTCTTCCATTTTCTGTTCAGTGAATCAGGCAAGACAGCATCAAGATATTGGATGCACAGCAGTCTCTGAGGGTGTAGGACTTGGGTCAAAGACAGGTTTTTTTTTGGGTTTAAATATAGTGTCCATGATTTGTCATTATTCACTAGTCCACTCCGTACAGTGTTTATGATATCTGTATCTGCTCTGTCCGTTGTTTCTTCTCACATGCATTAGTGCTTTTTAGTTGGTCCGCTTGCTCATTAACCTTTACGCCAGCGTGACCAGGTGTGTAGATCCAGGTGAGGAATGTTTTCTGCCCATTCAGAGTGCATACCGCCTGTTGCTATCTTCTGAAGCATGTTCATTAAATCTGATACAATTACTGCACATGTTGCTGTTTGCTCTGCTGCCCATGCTAGTGCTTTTGAAGCAGTGGCTATCTCCATTGTCATGCTTGACGTAGTTACCTGGTAAGTGCCGCTGTCCTCTTCTATTGTTTTCCCCATGATTTGTGCTGTGTCTGCCAATGCTGAACTTGATCCATGCTTCACGGATCCATCTATGTAGCGGGTGATGTCTTCTGTATGTAAATGCTAATCTGTCAGTGCCTTTACCTCTGTGTCAACAGCCACATGAATCTGATCCCTGCAGTACTCTCCACAGTGTGATGACAACCTTAGAGTTACCGCCCATGTCTACTGGTGTACTCGCCTATTCTTTTACGTGACTGATCTCGTCTAGATCACATACCTGCTGGATGAAATCTTCGGCCTTGGCTATCCAGGAGCAGCCTCTTTTGAGACACATTGTTTTTGTGTGGCGTATAGTTTTGTGCAGTTGGCTCTGTGGCTAAGTCGATGCGAACGCTTCATAATGCCGGGCTGCCGGATTCGACCCCAGCTGCGGGCCATGTGCCTTGCGTTGGTTTCAACAGTGGTATCAGGGGGGCCGACCGTCCAGAAAGCAATGGCAAACTACTGGACGTAAATTTGTCTAGAGAAACCACACAACAGCCAGGGGCAACTGGGTTGGTTCTGCAACGTCCTGTAAAGGATACGCAACTAACCTAACCTATAGCTTTGTGCAGTGGGTGGTTAACGTCTGCCTATACCTTCATGCACATCTTGATCTGTACAACTTTGTATGTTAGCCATGATACTGGATGCACAGCATGTACTTATGACTGCAGAGTCTGTTGTGTCCAGTAATTAATCTAAAGAAAATGTCAGTTTCTTTCATGTGAGGAGGTTAACCGGGTCTTTAGGATTGCATCCTGGATAGAAAGTAGAATGTTCATAATTCATTGCCGTCAACCCTCACTGTGGCGTCGGAACCAGATTTCCATTCTGCCATTTTCTCCTTGGAAAGTTCTAAGCCTTTTTTTTTTTAAAGTGGGCACTGTTGTCTAAACCCATGCATTTCAGGCAACTGTTTGTTGACCCATTCTGCGAAGACGTTTCCACATTGTCCTGCTTTAAGCAGGAGAATCTGCTGCTTCTTCTTTTTTCTTCATCTGTCCTGTTCTGAAACTGTGAAAACCCAGGGAGTGGCAACTTAGCCTCCCAAGGCCTTGAAAACCCCTGGAATTTTGAAAAAGAAACCAAAATCTTTGAAGTGTGTCCACCGTAACTGGGAAATCAAAAGTAAGGAAGGTGATTTGCTGGAGGAGAAGGAGCTTTTGGCTATAATTGTGACCAGGTTATGTGCCTCATTTAAAAATGGCTTAGCGTTGCCCGGCAACAACAAGGGCCCTGAAAAGGACTCCTGACCTGTAGATGTGATCAAAGGAGACAGACCCAGATACCTTTCCGACTGGCAACGAAGTCGTCTACCGGCGAGCCGATTCTGCTGGGAAATTTTTTTTAAATCCAGAAACCATGAGTTTTTAATCACTTGGCTCGGTACTATGGATATCGCAACCCTTCGGCCTTGATTTCGTGATAGATACCGTAAATCTGGGAGAAATGTAGCTTTTCTACCTACCCCCGGGCGTGAACCCGGACCCCAAGGAGTTCGTCACCCGGTTACCGCGAAGCCAGGTTTAGCCAGCTACGCTAGAGAACCGGGCTCTGCTGGGAAATTGACAGTATCACACAGAATGCTTTGCTTGGAACTCGGAACTCAAAAGTTAAAACAGCGATTGAAGAATAAGACACCCAGCTGTGGAATTCGTTACCTTGTTGGTGGTTCGCCGAATCATGTCCCAGGAAAACTTGACGTCCTCAGAATCTGTGTACCTTCCAGAAACCACAAATCGCAGCCAGAATTTGAAGCCGATCCTGGCTCCTGTCATTTTGATGACGGCCGATTTGTTGATCTGTTTCAGAATCTCGTAGTTGATCTTGTTATTGTCTGGTCTCTTGAGGAATCGGCAAACAAATAAACTTTATTTGCAAAGGGATGCAAAATGGACAGGCTTATCTTACAACCCCCCCCCCCCCCCTTTCCAAGCGCACGTTTGAAATATGATATCACAACGTCTAGTTTGAGAATAGAGGTGGAGCCAGTCACTGCTGCCTTTTGCCCGCTTGAGAATCAGCTGTACACACATGCAAATTGTAACTGACTCACAGAGTATGCTGGAGACAGGTATGGTCCGTGCAGAAATGCCAGCATCACATCAGGGGTCCTCGCTAGTTAGCATCCATTGGATATTTTCTCCAAGTCCTGCAGGTGTGTTGGGAAATGAGTAGGCAGATGGGACTGGCTGGTTTTGCACCACTTGGTGGTGAACTGATTTATAATAAGCAAGATATTATGAGGGCCTTTTGGAAGCAAGTGAACATTGCGGAGACACAGACAGATCAATACGGTCTGAGGCGAATGGCGCTGCGGGGAGTTACCAGGGGATCTGGTCGACGCTCAACACTCAAAGTAAAAGCGATAAGGATATACAGACAGGTACTGCTGCCATCGGAATCGGAACTCTACACCTGCTGCTGAAGATGGGGACGGAGCGCTTGTGAGAGAGAGGGCACAGAACTAATACTTACCTTATAGATAGACAAGAAATCAGATGGTTTGGCCTTGTAACAAGATTGGTATTAGACAGGGCACCATAGAGTTGTTTGTTTGTTTGTCTTAGTATCCAGAAGCCATGAGTTGTTAACCCTTAGGCTCGGTATGATGGATATCGCAACCTTTCGGCCTTGACTCCATGATAAATACCGTAAATCTGGGAGAAAATGTGGCTTTTCTGCCTACCCCCTGGAGTGAACCCGGAGCACAAGGAGTTCGTCTCCCGGTCACCGCGCAATCCGGTTTAGCCAACTACGCTAGAGAGACGGGCGGCACCATAGACAGCAATGTTATACAGATACAACGGTAACAGATCTAGAGGTCGACTACGCAGAGAATGGACCGCAGAAATATCAGCGACACAGAAAAGTACTTTAGATGCAGCGAACAGAAGTGCCCGTTCCAGAGATTTCTTCCTACCCTGACGCCGCGAAACAAGACTGACTGACTGACTTTCTACCCCACCAGGACATCACACAAGCGATAAACACCCTTGACACAGTGTGCAACCATGTGGATGAGGATCACCGGGGAGAGGTCCTTGAAACCGCGTTTAGCCTTTATGACCAGGCTATATTGCGGCCCCTGGCAAGAGACGGAGTAGGGCTTCAAATAACGAAAAATTTCATCTTAAAAAGGACGGAAAGTTATATCTAGCCGCAAAACATTCCAGGAGTAGCCTTTAATATACGTTGCACACAGTCGTGCGACGTAGGCTGCATGCATTCGTGGGACATAGGCCGCACCCCTTTTGTGGAATGTAGGGGGGTTGGGGTTAGGGCCAGTTCTGCGTGTTTTGGGGACTGTTAAAAGCGCTCTCATCCTGGAAAATAGAAAATGCGATATCGGCTGCCGGTGACAGCAACGAATAAAATGCTACTTGTTAGTGGCCGGTCTCTAAGCGTGACACGCCCGCAACACAGGACAAGCCCTGCGTCACGGCGATTCGTGAATGGTAAGGGAAGTCACTCTCTTTCTGGGCCCGACTATGTAAGTTCTACCAATCTGAGCACATGAGAACTGGCTCATAAACATCACCATTTCCTGAAAACTAAGGTATTTTTGACCGTGTCAAGCTTCATTGTGGTCTACAGAGAACGGCGATGAAGGGTGCAATTTCTGGAAAATGAAGTAGAGGCAGACCTTCCGAATGTGGATTCAAGATACTGATGATGTATTAGCTCTGATAGCACTTAGGGTTGCAGAATTGGCTAGAGAAAAGGGGGGTTTAGAGGCGTACTGTAACGAGAGCGAGGTTTTGCAAAGGACCTAATGATGATGATGACTGACCTTACAACGAAAGGCTATCACACCAAACATGACGTCGCCCATAATCTCGAAGCGGTGATCTTCCCCGATCAGTTTCTCCAGTTCTTTGGCCCGTCTGACGTCCTGGGAAATAGAATCAAATTAGGAACTAACTAAACATTCAAAAAATAAAGACACTGCTTTCTTTTTTCGCTCCTTACCAATGTTTTTCTTTTCTTTCTGTGAGGAGGCTACGGGTGCTATGAAGCAGTATCCATACTCCCGAACTGTCACTCTGGCAGCAGAACGTGAAAAAAAAATCACGCAAGTGAGCGGTGAGAATATGAGAAGAGAGAGAGAGAGAGAGAGAGAGAGAGAGAGAGGGAGAGAGAGAGAGAGAGATAGATAGATAGATAGAGAGAGAGAGAGAGAGAGAGAGAGAGAGAGAGAGTTTAAAGAGTAGACAATAGTACATGACACCTCCGCAACATAGGAGAGATCCTGCGACGCGACAAGGCATGCATGGGAAGGGAAGTCACTCTCTTTTTGCGGTGAAAAACATTACTTGCACCGGACCGGACAAAGAATCAAAAGTTCAACAAATGATTCATGAAAATTCCCACTGTGTTGAGAGGCAGACGGAGCGCATGGGGGGTTCATAGCAGAAGCGAATGGACGTCGCTTGGTGCAACAAAACATAGCATGTGATATCACAACGTCTAGTTTAAAAATAGAGGCGGAGGCAGTCACTGCTTTGAATCAGATGAACACACATGTCTAAATTGTAACTAACCCAAAGAGCATGGTGAGAAAGGTGGAGACAGTCATGCTCCATGCAGTATGGTAAGCTTCACTTCAGAGACCCCCAGTAGTTATCGTCCTTAGGATAAAGGTAAAGGTAAAGTCGGGAGATGTGAACCAGCGTCATTGCACACGGTTTTAAACCATAAGTGCTCTGCCACCAGTACGGACAGCTGATAAGAATTGTCCGCCTGTGTCGCCGTTCGCACGTAACTCTGTAGCTACGGCGACGTTCCTCCATTTACCCCAGAGTATCACTCTGGTACCCATTTCCTAGAGGCTGAATGAACCCCGGGATATCCTTAGGATATTCTCTCCAGTTGATGCCGGTGTGCTGGACAATGAGCAGACAGTTAGACTGGCCGGTTCTGCGACATATGGTGGTAAACTGATGTATGACAAGCTGGATTTTGTTAAGATCCTTTCGGAGCTAGTGAACAGTGCGGCGGCACAAACAGATGATTACGGTATGAGGCAATTGGCGCCGCGAGGATTTACTAGGAGATCTGGCCGACGCTCAACACTCAAGGGAAAGATGGGACGGATATACAATCAGACAGTTACTGGTGCCATCTGAACTGAAACTCTTTGCTTGCTGCTGAAAATGAGGACAGGGCGCTTATGTGGGTGTCACGGGTGCGTTGATGTCGATTCTTAATTCAACGCGAACAAAGTTTCGAATCCACAAAACACAGTCATAACGTTATTTAAATTGCCGCTAATCACTTGCATCGTGAGGGCTAATAAAACTTAAATTGTTGGGCGGCTGGCCGAACGGTTAGCATGTTGAGCTCTTAAGCTGGAGACGCGGGTTCGAATCTGTGATAAGGCTAGTGATTTTTTTTTTCCTGTCGGGGGCAGAATAAAATTAGTACCCACACAGTCGTGGCGGCCGTAAATTCTCAGGCTTTTGCCTAAACCGCAAAGGTGGTATCACAAAGGCAGTATTTGGCAGGTGTTTCCCCCCCCCCCCCCTCTCCAGGGAAATATAGAGAGAAAAGCAGATAACTGAGACGAAAGATTTTAAAGGGAGACTCATTCCATCTTTCTCTCTATTACGCATTTCCCTTGTAACCTTGTGTACACTGTTTCCAATATAATACATTATAACTAGGGCTGTACCGAATATTCGTTTCGGGGCCGAATAGTGGACCTAATGACTATTTGGTATTCGGCCGAATAGTTGCGGTCGGGTCGAATACGAATAGTGGTTACCTCACACCCGTTTCTGGACTGGTGGAAAATGAACATATCATGATTGGCGAAATAATTAACCAGTTGTCTGACTAACTTATATCTTAATTGATTAAACAATTGGTTGAATTCATTGAGTCATTCATTGTTCTGTTGTATCATTATACGTCACACAGAACTCGCCATCAACGTCTCCATTCCCTTCTATCCTGTGCAATCACTTAACTCTTTGAGTACCAGAAAATGTTACCAGAAAGGCCCATATCTATATTAATAAAAATCTTAATTTTTCGGTGTCGTTAGCTCTAAATTCTGAAACTACTGAACCGATTGCTTTCAAATTTTCACACAACGTTGCCTCTGACTCAAAGCGTTATTTTTTGTCACAAATTCGCACAAACCAAGAACGACGTAGCTCCAGCAACGGTCAAATCATTATTTGTTTCGTTGCCTGTCCGGATTTATTTTTAAAGAATTGGCCACCTTTGACTATGCAACACCGACCGTCACATTTTTATTATATACTTTTATTTCTGTTAAAATGGTTGGGTATTTAGTAGCGTAGTTAGTTGTAAGCATTTCGCTTTTGTTACTCGGGTGATAGGCGTTCGATTCCCTGCAGGGTGATATAATTTTTTTTTTTTTGCCCCTAACTGGGTGGCGGCCACGTTTTGTTGTGGTTTATAGCTAGGCTGCAGTATCTACGCTTTTTGTTCTGTTAGATTTTGAGGTTTAAAGCTAGCCTGCGATAGCGGCGACGTGATGTTCAATGTTCATGTCACGGGTAATATTCGTTCACCCTTGAGAGAGCGGTTGGCACGTTGTGTTGTGGTTTACAGCTACGCTGCGATATCTGACCTAAAGTTTTCAGTCTTCGGTAGTAAAATTGTAGGTATTCCGCCCTTCATGTGTATAACGGGTGTTCGATTCCCCGCTGGGTACTAATTTTTCTTTTTACCCCAAAGGGACGATTGGCACGTTGTGTTGTTGTTCAAAGGTAAGTTACGACGTCTGCGCCTACACCCTAAGACATCCGATTTAAGTACAGTCAACATTAGCCCCCCCCCCCCCCCCCCCGACGCTTCACTCGAACAAAAAATATTCGTTAATGTCAGACACTGTTAACTAAGAAGGCTTACGGTCCAGTTTGGTTTGGGTCGACACGGATGCCAAGGTTAATTAAACATCGTCACTTCGGACAGGGAGACATGACGAGTTATTTCCGCTATTTGTGAGTATAGTGTACATTTTTGTTTTATATCGCGGAATTTTACTGTGGGTTCCATCACTGGTTAGGTGATGGAGTTTTATGTCGGGGACACACTTAAACTAAACAGCCCGTTGGGACAGCATGCGGCGCCAACTCCTCTGGCTACAACGACCTGTACAGACAGTAGTTACCGTTTTGTGTTGTTGTTGTTGTAACGGTGGTGATGGTAATGGTAGCAGTAGTACTGGTATTCGATGGGTTATGTGGTAGCTGTTACACTGGCCACATTTACTTTTCAGTACAGATTAATGCTACCCATTTTTGTTTAGGTGGACACGGATGCCAAGCACAATTTAACAACAATATTTCGTCAGGCGATGACTTCCCCATAATTCGTAGAGGATGACATGATGGGGGGAGGGGGTTGATGCCAGACACTGGTAACTGAGAGAGCTTACAACATTTTTTTACATTTCTCATTTCCTAACTATTTCTATTTTAACAATGCCGCCACATAATAATGCTTCAACGATTCGGAGAGGGAGATATAATTGGGCAGATGCTTGAGTCCTTGGTAGCATAGTTGTCTATTTTGCGTGTTACGTGGGTGACTGACGATCATTGCCCCGCTAGGTGATAAAGAATTTTTTTGCCTTTAACTAAGCGCGTGGCACATTTTGTTGTGGTTTACAGCTAGGCTGCGATATCTACGTCTTCTTTCTGCTCGATTTAGGGGTTTACTGCTTGCCTGCGATAGCGGCAACGAGATTTTGGTCATGTCACGGGTAATCTTCGTTCGCCTTTGAGAGGGCGGTTGAAACGTTGTGTTATGGTTTACAGCTAGGCTGCGATATCCGACCTAATCTATTCAGTCTTAGGTAGTATATTTGTACGTTAACCTCCCTTCACGTGGTTGACCGGTGTTTAATTACCCACTGGGTGCTAATTTTACCTTTTCCCTCAAGAGGGCTGTTAACATGTTATGTTGTGATTTACAGTTAGGCTGCGATATTTGCACCTTTCGCCCAAAGACATCCAATTTCAGTAAAGTCCCATTTATCCTCCCCGCGACGCTTCACTCGATGATAAACTATTCGTAGATGACAGAAGCTGTTAACTAAGACTGCTTACAGTCCAGTTTACTTTGGGTGGACACGGATGCCAAGGTCATTTAACATTCGTCCCTTTGGAGAGGGAAGATGACGGGTGGGGGTTTTTATTTCCGCTATTTGTGAGTATAGAAGGACGATTACTGTGGGTTTTCTTTTTCTTTGTTGGGAGCTCAATTACACTAAACAGTCCGTGGTAACATCATGCAGCGCTAACCCCTCTGGCTACACCGACCTGCATAGACAGTAGTGACTGTTTTTTGTTTTTGTTCTGAAGGTTGTTTTGGTAGTGGTAGCAGTAGTACTGGTACTGGATGGGTGATGTGGTAGCTGTTACACTAGCCAAATTTACTTTTCATTACACATTAATGCTATCCATCTATCTCTGGGTGGACATGGATGTAAAGCTCAGTTCAGTTACAATATTTAGTCAGATGATGACTTTCCTATCCTTCGGCGAGGATGATATGATTAGTGGGGGGGGGGGGGGGGGGGGGGGGGGGGGTTGATGGCACACACTGTTAACTGAGAGAGCTTAAAACATTATTTTAAAGTTATCATTTCTTAACTATTTCTATTTTAACAATTTCGCAAAGTGATGATTTTTTTATTCCTTCGGAGAGGGAGATATGACTGGATAGAGGGGAGAGGGACGGGGGTTGAGGGTTTTGTCAGACACTGTTAGTTGAGAGCTACTTTCTTTCTTTTCTATTTCACCATTCTGGGCCACAGCAAGTATAGAAATAAACCAATAGGAAAAACCACGAGTGTATTTCTCTCACGATACTTAATACTGTGGAATCCAGATTTCTAAAGTGTGCTGTGACCAATAGTAAAAAAGACTAGAACATATTACTTGTTGGGTGGGATTTCCAGAAATAATAATCACACATCGCATGTTGCTCGGGACTGAAAGAGTTAAATATCATGACCAAACCAACCACGGAAACGAATTAGAATCTGAAGATGGTCTCTACTTACCTCCCTGATCTTCTGCTGAAGTCCCTTGACACCGTACAGCTTGAAGACCACCCATATCTTCATGGCGCGAAACCGTCTGGTCATGGGGAGACTCCAGGCCTGGGTTCAGACAATGCGGATTAGTCGCAAACATAGACGCTGAAACCCGACCCCCCCCCCCCACCCCCCCCCCTCACCCCCTAAGTGTTTAGCTAAAGCTGTTTGGTGAAAGCAGTTAATTTTAAACATTACGTCTAACTTAAAATAAAAGTAAACCCGTGTTTCATGTTAGAATGTATGTGTTATCTAGGACGATGTTTTGTTTCCTGGTTAGAAATAACAAGACAGGTTTAGGGTCAGACAGACTTCTAGAGTATCTTCCTCTTCTGCCTTCGCCAATACAAGGGGGTTGACATGTTGTGCTGTGATTTCATCAAGGCTGCGATATCTACGCCTTTCGGCACAAAAGGTATGATTTCAACCCCACCACTCCCCTATGACGTCAACTTACCCTGTAGTCAGCCATCATGTTCTTATCGTCTGGAGGGATGTACAGCGGCCCATCCGGGTCCTCGCAGGCAAAGGTCTGGGTCAGGCGCGAGACTTTCTTCACCCTGTGGGAGACTTTCTGTCAAACCTCAACTTGTTGAATTACTTTCTTTCGGTTAAACCTCATCTCGTTCAGTTACTTTCTTTTTAAACTACAATTTGTTAAATGGCTTTCTGTAACACCCTAATTTGTGAATTAAACTTCCGTCAAACCCGTGACTCGTCGAATTAATCTGTTAAATTTTTATTTTATTATAGAAATATCCAGAAACCATGAGTTGTTAACCCTTTAGCTCGGTACTATGAATATCGCAACCCTTCAGCATTGATTCCATGATAGGTACCGTAAATCTGGGAGAATTTTGTTTGTTTTCTGACTCCCCCCCCCCCCCCCGGGGTGAACCCGGACCACAAGGAGTTCCTCACCCGGTCGCCGCGAAGTCAGGTTTACCCAACTAAGCTAGCGAGCCGGGCAAATCCAGCATTAAGTTAGTTGTTGCATGTCATTTACAGAAAGTTGCAGAACCAACACCCCCCCCCCCAAGTATTATCATTAGATGGCTACTTCAAAGGGTAATTTCTTCTTCTTCTGCGTCAATCTCAAGATGTAAGTGCAGTGTGCCCCTTTACAGCGTGGCTGCGATATTTGCGCCTATCGGCCAACACATCCGACTTCTGTAGGCATTTCTTGACCTGTTTAACCTTTCCGGTAGTAGGCAGTTTTACGTTTGGTAGTTCTTGCCATTGCCCGGAATCTCGATCCCCAGTGTTGAAACCAATGCAAGGCGGTCTGCTACCAAAGCGCCCGCAGCTGGGCCCCAACCCGGCATCCCGGAATTACTGAGTGCGTACGCAACGCCTAGGCTACACACGCTGATGGATAATGTGTTTGAGAGGGGGTGGGGGGTTAATCATCGAGAGAAAGAGACAAAAGTTACTACAAAAACCTATATCTCGCCATTCCCTGGTGGGATGCATTTTTAAAAGTTATTTTGCAGCCCCACCCTGGCTTTTGCAGGGGGGGGGGGGGCCCCAAATATAACCGGGCCTGAAATGGTGAAGCCTAACGGCTAAAGGGGGTTTCCGAGACCTCTCCACGGGTTATCCTCATCTGCAGGGTGACATTTTGTGTCACGGGGTGTTTGTCGCTTCTGTGATGTCATGGGGAAGGGAGAGGGGGGGGGGGGGAAGGACAACTAAATTACCAATTACTACAAACAGATGTAAATAAAAAATGAAGGGGTGCATGGAAGCCGGGAATGGGGATGGAGGAGGGGGGAGCAGAGTTGACAGGGCATTTTCCACATTAGCTACCACCTGACACTTCGTCACTGCTGACAGATGCTGTTTATGAGCCAATTCTCCCCCTTATTCGGATCATGTAGACTGTAAGATGTCGGCATTTTTCTCCTTCTTGGTTTATGGTAAAGTATTTCAGGATCCTCACCGGAACTACGGAGCTCGAGCACAGTATATCTGAGTGTCTGCAAAATGGAAGTATGGCAACCCTTTTTTTTTTCGATAAAAGCCCCGTTTGCTTACATATATATACTCATGGACACATACTTCTTCTACTTCTATCCTTCTGTCAGAAAACTTGTGCTTTATGAAAGCTATCATGCAGTTCATGTCTTATCGTTTTGTCTTCATTGTGGTTGGATCAGGCCAGATTACGTCTCTGTTGTCAAGGAGCACATACTCGGCATTTTCTGGTGCCACACCGCGAGGTCATGTCTCAGTGTTTCTTACATCAAAAAGTCTTACAAATATTGACGAAGTCTGTTGTGGTCTGGACACATACTAGAATGTACCTACCACAGACACGCACAGTCCATGTGTATGGGCATCCATTTGTGAGCGGACATGGAAAAGGAGTCTGCGTACTACGTCAGCAAAACAGGCGCCCGGTCAAAGTTCAAAGAGAGCCAAATTCAGAGAGAGAAAAAGGGGGGCGGGGCGGTAGGGATGTGCAACATAAAGAATAATAGATGAATAACACAACATTATCAAAAATGTTACTAGTAAAACTGACGATCTCTGGCTGAAGTGGCCAAACCTGTTGTCTTTTACGGACATATCGTTCGGTTCACAAGGGCAGCTTTAGATCCCCTAGGATCAACGTTGGAGCTACGGAGCTCATGCTTTTTTGCGACGCTTTCAGCTGGTGGCTAGGCGTTTTGCGGAGAGAGAGAGAGAGAGAGAGAGAGAGAGAGAGAGAGAGAGAGAGACAGACAGACAGACAGACAGACAGACAGACAGACAGACAGACAGACAGACAGACAGACAGACAGACAGACAGACAGACAGACAGAGAAAAAGTCGAGCTTTCTGAGAGGTATTCATTTTTTGCGGTCCAGACTCGAGTCGCGCGACTTAGACTCTTGTCCCCCCCCCCCCCCCCCCCCCCCCCGTGTGGGTTCCGGGGCCCCATTGTAGGGGAAAACAAGAATAGACCCACTGCCTCCTCAAAAGCATGTGGTAAGTCAACTAATTGGCAGCTTCCTTTGAAGTCAGAGTGCATCTGCCGGAGAGGCAAGGAACCAACAGTCTGTATTCAAGAGAATGAGATCTGTAAAACTGATGCACACGCAACATTCAGGTTCTGGAGCAGGACTGCAGTTCAGTAGTAGACGAGCAACCAGAACCTTACGCTAGAGTTTACAGCTGGTGAACGCGAAGAAGAAGACTCTTGTCCGACTTACGTCGCATAATTAACGACTTACGACTGGACTTTGGGTTTGTCCACCAACTCGCGACTCGACTTGCTACTGGTAGCTTTATGACCGGCAACAGTGGAGTCTGGTGATCACAGTCACAGTTCAAAACGTCTTCATATACAACAGGAGAGAATAAATAAAGAAAAAATGTTGGCCAAGAGAGACGCCGGTGTAAGCCAAACTTTACGGGTGGCTGAGTAAATTACAAAAAGTGTGAAGTTCATAATAGAGACAACATTGCAGACATAGATAATTTATTTCAAGCAAACGAAAGAAGAAGAAGAAGAAGAAGAAGAAGAAGAAGAGAAGAAGAAGAAGAAGAAGAAGAAGAAGAAGAAGAAGAAGAAGAAGAAGAAGAAGAAGAAGAAGAAGAAGAAGAAGAAGAAGAAGAAGAGGAAGAAGAAGAAGAAACTTTGTTTCCATATATAAATACATATATATATATATATATATATATATATATATATATATATATATATATATATATATACTTTTAAAGTAATTAGCACACATACACAGTAACAAGTTGACAAATAATAATCTATTTACATTCAAAAACTGCTCACATTAAATAACACAATCATATAGATAGGTCAGTTCACAGACAGAAGCAGGCTGTGATTTAAACCCTATAAGAACCAGATTACATACACACACAGAAACCAGTTCAATGACAGAAAACCCTACTCACATACTCACACACACACTCACTCACGCAGAGAGAAACCAGTTCACATAAGCTATTTCAAACACAGAAACCCCTACTCACACACACACACTCACACACACACACACACAAACCAGTTCACACATAGAAAACCCTACTCACACACACACCAGGTCACACATACAAAACAGTTTTAACAAAGAAAGCCCCTACACACACACACACACACACACACACACACCAATTCAAACACGGAAAATCCTACTCACAAAATGTCATAGGAAGTAAAGGCGACCGGCATGATGCTGGCCACATCACCCAAAAAGTGCCGATCGATCTATAAAATGTAGGTCTAGCCCTGTATGCCCTGTATACCCACATGTGTGAAAAAAGGTCCTTTACTTTACTTTTACTAATCCCATTAAAACAATCAGTTCCAAAATCCAGTTCACAAACAGCAACCGACAAGCAAACATTCAAAAATCAGTCCACACACACATAAATTAGTTCCCACACAAAGACCAGTTCCCAAATGCAAGCCACTTCACATTTAAAAAAAAAAGCTAGGTCCTACACATAAGCCAGTTCTCACACAAAAGCCAATTCTTATACAAAAGCCAGTTCTCACACAAAAGCCAGTTTTCACACAAAAGCCAGTTCTCACACAAAAGCCAGTTCTCACACAAAAGCCAGTTTTCACACAAAAGCCAGTTCTCACACAAAAGCCAGTTCTCACACAAAAGCCAGTTCTCACACAAAAGCCAGTTCTCACACAAAAGCCAGTTCTCACACAAAAGCCAGTTCTCACACAAAAGCCAGTCCCACACAAATGTCAAGTTCCACACAGAAGCCAAGACACACTAACAAGCCATGACACGCATAGAAACTAAGACTCACACAAGAAATCAAGACCCACAAACAAGCCATGACCCACAAACAAGCCAAGACCCACAAACAAGCCAAGACCCACAAACAAGCCAAGACCCACAAACAAGCCAAGACTCACAAACAAGCCAAGACACACAAACAGGCCATGACACACAAACAGGCCATGACACACAAACAAGCCATGACACACAAACAAGCCATGACACACAAACAGGCCATGACACACAAACAAGCCAAGACTCACAAACAAGCCAAGACCCGCAAACAAGCCAAGACTCACAAACAAGCCATGACACACAAACAGGCCATGACACACAAACAAGCCATGACACACAAACAAGCCGTGACACACAAACAGGCCATGACACACAAACAAGCCAAGACTCACAAACAAGCCAAGATCCACAAACAAGCCAAGACATACAAACAAGCCACGACTCACACAAACAAGCCAAGATTCACACAAACAAGCCATGACTCACACAAACAAGCCAAGATTCACACAAACAAGCCAAAACTCCAAACAAGCCAAGACCGACAAACAAGCCAGTTCTCACACAAAAGGCAAGTCTCCAACAACGGTCAAGTCCCCCCCCCCCCCTCTTCCCCTCCCCCCCCCCAAAAAAAAAAAGTCAGACTCCACACAAAAGCCAAGTCCCAAACAACGGTCTAGTCCCACACAAGAGCCGGACTCCACACAAAAGCCAAAACACACACAGAAGCCAAGACATACAAACAAGCCAGCTTACATCGATGCCATGCAACAACGGCTGGTACTCGCGACAAATGAAGGAGCTTCCCGCGTAGCCCGACTCGATGTGGAACCAGATCTTGGGGAAGTGACCGGCTTCTTTGTCCACTGTCATGACAGCATCCCCACGTGGATATATGTGGATATAAGTTACAGGACGTTGCAGAACCAACCCCTGCATTTGTTTTGGCTGTTGTGGGTTTCCTAGTCAAGTTTACGTCCAGTAGTTTGCCACTGCTTTTTGGATGGTCGGCTTCTCGGTACCACTGTCGAAACCAGCGCAAGGCCCGCAGCTGGGATCGAACCCGGGACCCCAGGATTACAAAGCGCGTTCGTAACGCCTAAGCCACAGGCGCCGACATATGTGGACATAGTTGACATATTTTGATATGTGTGAGCATATGTGTATAGATGGGATTATGCGTGGGTAAATGTGTAGGCAAATTATCACAGACATCAGAAGGAGACAGTCATCATTTTTCGGTAATGTTATGAGAGGGAAAATGGAACATGTTGTGACCGCTGGCAAGATCTGTGGGAGGAGGGATATAGAAAGACAACGAAAGAAGATTCTTGACAGTCTTGTCGCATGGCATGGAGGTGTGTCGGCACACGAACTGATACATGCTGCTGGAGATTGCAGATTATGGAAAGGCATGATCGCCCACCTAGTCGGCAAGGCACCTGATGATGTGTAGGGCGAAAACAGTAATACAAGTCGCTCTCTTCATGGTACACATGAAAGTCTCTCTTTCTCCAGCCATTTCTCTAGCCATTTCTCCAGCCATTTATCTAGCCATTTCTCTAGCCATTTCTCTAGCGATTTCTCCAGCGATTTCTCCAGCCATTTTTCCAGCCATTTCTCTAGCGATTTCTCTAGCGATTTCTCCAGCCATTTTTCTAGCCATTTCTCCTGCCATTTCTCCAGCCATTTCTCCAGCCATTTCTCTAGCCATTTCTCTAGCCATTTCTCCAGCCATTTCTCCAACCATTTCTCCAGCTATTTTTCTAACCATTTCTCTAGCGATTTCTCCAGCCATTTCTCAAGCCATTTCTCTAGCCATTTCTCTAGCCATTTCTCCAGCCATTTCTCTAGCCATTTCTCCAGCCATTTCTCTAGCTATTTTCCCAGCCATTTATCTAGACATTTCTCCATCTATTTCTCCAGCTATTTATCCAGCCATTTCTCTAGCCATTCCTCTAGCCATTTTCCCAGCCATTTCTCCATCTATTTCTCCAGCTATTTATCCAGCCATTTCTCAAGCCATTTCTCTAGCTATTTCTCCAGCCATTTTCCCAGCCATTTCTCCAACCCTGTGTGCTTTAAAAACCAACGCATCCTCCATGTTCTGTATCCTCCTTCGCCTTGTTTTCCACAAACTGTACCATCTGTCCTTATTCACTCTAGACATGGCTAGCTTAAGCTTGATATCTCCAAAGTACCCCAGCTTTCGAGTGCGGATGCTATTTACGAGCCAGTTCTCCGTGATGTTCAGGTCATGTAGGATGTCGATGTTTTTTCTTCTTCTTGGTCCACAGTATTCTTAGAACATAGTTATATACTAGAAACAAACCCAAAGCTGTATCTTGTATTAGTGAAAAAGGAAGAGATAGTAATAAAGGATAATATAAAAGTCTACTAATTGAAGCTATCTCGACTTCAAATCTACAAGAGCTCTAACGATGTCGTGGCTAGTGGAAGCAAATCCACACTCAAGCTGCCTCAGTAAAAAGACAAAAAAAAATTTTGTTAGGCGGGTGCGAAGACCAGAGTCTTAACCTAGACAGGATATGTTCTGTATGAAGTCTAATCAGTAGTAACAGCTAAAACTAGGCACACTAACCACAATTCATAATCCGAAGAAATACACCTCGAACTATAATTATCACATTGAACATCTGTTAAATTTACTGAACACTAAACTAAACACTGCTTAATAAATAATAATACATTAACAACCAACGTCGTCTTTACACACACACACACACACACACACACACACACACACACACACTCACACACACACACGTATGTGCTAAGCACACCATCTAGCAAAGATGCAATTTCCTTATAGTGACAAAAGATTAAATATCCCCCAGCGATGATACACACTTATATTTTCTCTACACAGTTCACCTATTGAAGATGTACCACCGAAATCAAGCCAGACCCAGTCTGCAACATCTATGCTGCGCACCACGTGCGGCCGCACAACCACAAAGAGACTGACCGGGACACAAGACACACACAGAGAGCGAGCAACACAGTACAAGGCCGTTTTATAGACACCGTGATTCATTGAGCAGCCAGATATTTTCGCATGTGCTGTCACACTAAAATTCAAATCTTGTTGCAGCCCGGCTAAATTTATATTTACTGGTATTGGACATATTTAAAGGCTCTGTAGCCACAATGTTCACGTTTGGTTTGTGAAATTGTGAAGCTCGCTGATCTACTTTTTGTTCAGGTTTTAAATCTTTTTATGATATTGGGCTAGACATATATTTTATAGACTCATCTGTATATGTGTATGTAGTAATCATTTAGGGCTGGGTTGAACTAGGAGTCAAAATCCGGCTCTGACAGAACCAGAACCTTCCGATCCGCAGGCAAGCATGCAGTCGCTTTACCACGGCGGTTCCTGTGTTGACTGGTACCCACAACAAAGTCAGTGTGTTTGTTGCGTCAAGAACCAACATCGTAGTAACTGGGTCATTCCCATAGGCACCTATTCTTCATCTTCAGCAGCCAGAGTTCTTGTGCCGGAGGTATCAGTAGCACTCTGACTGTACGTCCATCTTGCCTTTCCTGTGAGTGTAGAATGTAGGCCAAATACCATCGACATTCCTTGTTGCATTACCCTGCCCAGAGTGATGCCAGACTATCGTCCCCCAAAGAGAGTATTTCATAGGGATCTCCAGCAAGAGAAGAGGACACAGGGTGGACAGAAAAAACGCTATAATGATACTCTAAACTGCTCTCCAATATTTTGGCATCAACTCAGCGACCTGTGAGGCAGCTGCTAAAGGCCACCATTGCCGCGATGATTCTTGTTCTAATTTCTGCAAGACATCTTGCATCAGATGTAATGCCTCTCATTTCTGAGGCCTGAAGCTGACTTTTATAAGCTGTTGTTATTGCCTGTGACTCACACCTGTAGCTCAGGACTGGCGTATAGGTAAAACAGTAAACAGCCGTTTCCATCCTCTTGATATCATCAACAGCAATTTTTAAAAGCGCTACTGGATGGCCTACATCCCTCAGGCATGGTGCATCAGCCTGCCAGGCAGTGGAGGTTGCACAGGCAGAGAAACGGAGGCAGACTAGAAAGACCCGTATCGCTAATAACACACTTACTGCGGCTTCCATCTGTTGTCCGCGCTGTTCAAGAACTTTCCAGGCTCATATTGGAACCTTCGTACTCGTAATCATTGATCATTACTACTTTGAATGAAAAGTGGTCTTTACTTTAATGAATGAACACTTACACAATGGCCCGATCTTGCCAATTTGATCGACAGAAGTACTTGCTATAGTTCCCACTGTTGCGACCACCTGGAGAGAGATCGACATGTTTAACGTCACAGGTATTAACAATAGTAGTGAAGAGCGTTGTTTCTGATGGAAGAGGCAGAGGCCGACCAAAGTGATGGTAAACAGGGAACATTAACGACACCTGGGCTTGGAAATGTACGATGCAGGGCAGATGGAGAAGGATGAAAAGTCTACTGGGTGTGGTGGGACCGACATTTTGTAAGGATCTTTCTACACAATAATAAGGCTGAGAGCGAGATTGATGATGATGATAAAAAGCTAAGAAGAACAAGGAATAGTAGTAGTAGTAGTAGTAGTAGTAGTAGTAGTAGTAGTAGTAGTAGTAGTAGTAGTAGTAGTAGTAGTAGTAGTAGTAGTAGTAGTAGTAGTAGTAGTAGTAGTAGTAGTAGTAGTAGTAGTAGTAGTAGTAGTAGTAGTAGTAGTAGTAGTAGTAGTACGTACTAGTAGTAGTAGTAGTAGTAGTAGTAGTAGTAGTAGTAGTAGTAGTAGTAGTAGTAGTAGTAGTAGTAGTAGTAGTAGTAGTAGTAGTAGTAGTAGTAGTAGTAAAAGAAAAAGAAGAAGATGATGAAGAATGAGAAGAAGAAGTAAAAGAAGGAGAAGAAGAAGAAGAAGAAGAAGAAGAAGAAGAAGAAGAAGAAGAAGAAGAAGAAGAAGAAGAAGAAGAAGAAGAAGAAGAAGAAAAAGAAGAAGAAGAAGAAGAAGAAGAAGAAGAAGAAGAAGAAGAAGAAGAAGAAGAAGAAGAAGAAGAAGAAGAAGAAGAAGAAGAAGAAGAAGAAGATGAGACCGTAGACTCGCCAGAAATAGGATGAGAACGTAGACTCACCAGAAAGATGAGACCGTAGACTCACCAGCAAGATGAGACCGTAGACTCACCAGAATAGGAAAGTAGCCTTTTACTCGGTCCTTCTCTATGGCAAATCTTAACGTGTCTGCATGCATGATGCCTTCCTTGTCCGTCCACAGTCTCTTGAGTCGAACGCCTGCGATCTCACACACACGCTCCAGGCTTGGATGTGCCTGTGTCAGATATTAAATAGTCTATAGTAGTCATTCTTGTTAACCCCCCCCCCCCCCCCCCTTTTTTTCCCCCCTAGAAACCATGACTTGTAAACCAATTAGCTCAGTACTATGGATATTGCAACCCTTCGGCCCTAGTTCCTTGTTAGATACAGTAAATCTGAGAAATATGCGGTTTATCTGCCTACAAGCCGGGCGTGAACCCGGACCACAAGGAGTTCTTAACCCGGTCACCGCCCCGCGGGTTATCCACGACCGGCTCCAGCTGACGGGCCGTGCTGCTGATGTCACAGGGTCGGGCTAACGATGCGTTGACGTTCTGAGAGCAACAAAATATAACTAGCAGTAATAACATTTTTATATTTTTATTGTTTGATTTTCTCCTTCTCTACGAGATCTATAGATTAGCGCTTTGACATTAAAAAATAGTATGACAATAGAAGAATGTGGATACAGGACAGTAAAGATGCAATGGCTATAAAAGCACCACAAATGAAGAACTTGCTAGAAAAAGAGAGACTTTCAGGCGTGCTTGACGAGAGCGAAGTTCTGTAGAAGGCACGCTAATTGACTGACTGACGTACATAAACAAAGAACTTCAAAAGGAGCACTTATTTTCATGGTGGCAAACAGGGCGAGTGGAAGCAGACTAGCTCTCTTACGAATTGTTTTACCTTCTTCTCGTTCACCAGCTGTAAACTCCGGCGGAAAGTTCTGGTAATTCGTTTTGTTCTATAACCTTAGTGTTACGTACGCATCCTTTTAAAAGATCTGACTCAATTGTATGCAGACTGTTTGTTCCTTGCCTCTCAGGCAGATTCACGCTGACTTCGAAGGAAGCTCCCAATTAGTCGACCTACGACATGCCTGTTAGGAAGGCAGTGGGTCTGTTCTTGTTTACCTCACAATGGGACCCCGGAACCACTCGGAGACCTAACAAATTTGAGGACTCGGGGCTGGATTTTGTTGTTGTTGTTGAGCTTGGGTGAAGTGCCTCAGTGTCTTAGCCTGCAGGTAATGAGGTACAATTTTATAGAAATCAGTGTGCATGCATGAGTGTGTGTTTGTGTGTGTGATTGTGTGTGGTTCACCTGCTCCGAGCAGTAGACCATGAACTTGTCCTGGAGCTGCCACTCAGTTTCCTCGGTGAAAGCAGAGCGGAGTGCCCCGAGCATCTTCCGTTTGGCCGCGGTGATGACCGTTAGCAGGGCTTCCGTGGTGCTGGTCTGCGGGGAGCAGAGCAACATGAAGTAGAGTACAGGTAAACAGGAGTGTCTGCAGTGTAGCTAGTATCAAAGAATTCTAAATGCAAATCAAACTATGGAGGCATTCACCTTTGAATCGTTTAATCTTCTTTACGCCTTAATCTGGGGACAACAAAATGAAAAAAAAAAAAAAGCATATATTGGAGAAATCCGTAAGAAATTAGCAGATCTTTTCCTTGAGTTGCTATAATCTTGATGAGCTAGCAGGAAAAGGAAAAACAACAAATAAGTAGGGTGAAGAGGGAAAAGAAACGTTGTTAGGACAATAAGTAGTCCCCTGCATAAGTAAAAAAAAAAAATCCAGAAAAGCAAGGGTTCTTCTGTTTCTGGACCATTAATGTTGCTCATAGCCCAGGCAGTAGAAATGTGTATAATGAGTTACACAACAACAACATAGGTGACAGCAAAAGGGGCAAATCTAGGTGAACAAACTACAAGTTCTGCCTTGAATCGAACAACTGAATATAACCATCACATTCAACATCTGTTTATTTTCCTGAACACAAAACTAACGTGCTTCAAAGATAACAATACTGCAGAGTAGAGTAGAGTAGAGTAGAGTAGAGTAGAGTAGAGTAGAGTAGAGTAGAGTAGAGTAGAGTAGAGTAGAGTAGAGTAGAGTAGAGTAGAGTAGAGTAGAGTAGAGTAGAGTAGAGTAGAGTAGAGTAGAGTAGAGTAGAGTAGAGTAGAGTAGAGTAGAGTAGAGTAGAGTAGAGTAGAGTAGAGTAGAGTAGAGTAGAGTAGAGTAGAGTAGAGTAGAGTAGAGTAGAGTAGAGTAGAGTAGAGTAGAGTAGAGTAGAGTAGAGTAGAGTAGAGTAGAGTAGAGTAGAGTAGAGTAGAGTAGAGTAGAGTAAATTCTAAAGGTTGTGGTTTCGTAATAGAATAAATCGGGAAATAGAAACAAGATACCAACGAGCCAGTGCACTGATATACCAACTGACACCGTTATAAGACATCCAAACATAAGTATGGGCGCTAAAAAGCAGATTATAAATAGCATATTCATACCAACACTGTGCTACCAGTACCAGACTGACATTATCAAAAGCTAACCTACTTAAAATTAACACCTGTGAAATGGGATGCCTAAAAAAAGCCGCCAACTTAACCATCCGAGACAAAGTTAGAAATGAAATTTTCTGACAGACTGTAGGAACAACACCATTCAGCAAATTCATTAAGAAGCAGGAGATCACAAAATGTGGTCGTACTGTAAGCTAGAATAACTGTCAGTCCATGCGCTACATCTGAAAAGATCTGTTGTAAAAGCCCGAGGTCGCCCCGGGAGATATGGATTGACGATATTAAAGAGCTTCTACATCGACATGGAGTGACAAAGCCATTGCTGCCCATCTAGCAATTGATCACAAACAGTTCTTCCCCACGGCCCTTAAAGACAGAAGTAGAATTGATGATGACGATTTAGTAATGGAAGGCTTTTAGTACCAGCCCATCCCAAACAAGAGACACGATACACGACCTGAATGATTCCACCACCACCTCCTGCGCTAGATCCTTTCCCAAAGAAGTGGAAATCGATGGGCAGGTCCATGAGTTGGGCCAGCCAGTTCATGACAAGCATCTCCAGCTCCGTGGCCGCTGGACAGTCCGCCTGTGGGGTATTCAAGTATAGGGTGTTTGTAAAGTCTCACCACCCTTTGCATGCAAAACAAATTTAAAAAAAAAAAAAAAAACCCAATCACAAGACGTTTTAAAACATGTGCCAAAGAAGGTCATGAAATTAGTTAGAATAGTTACTGCTTTGGTCTAACGCTATTTTGTTGAAGCTGGAAAGTAACAATTAAGTATTCATTCTAACAA
>CAJHNH020001280.1:735185-760185 GCA_905116865.2 Candidula unifasciata | reverse complement strand
ACACTCGATTCGGAGACTTGACAGAAGGTGGCTTTGTGTTGATTCCGCGGCTAGTATGGAAAGTCTACCTCTCAGAAAGCAATGGCAAACTACTGAAATCACAGTTTAAAAAATTTCGGGAAGCTGGATTGCAGTGTTCTGTAATAGATTCGCAATTAAATATTTTTTCTGTTTAGTTTGTCATTACTTTCCGAATGGTTTGACGCTCATATTATTGTCAAAATCGACCAGTGTGTTGCCATATCGTCTGTAAATATTCTTCTTCTTTCGTTCGGTTAAAATAAATTACCTATATCTGCAGTGCTGTCTCTAGTATCAACTTCCCTGACTTGTTTTAATTCACTTAAAAGTAAAAAAAAAATAGTAAAGGACCCTTTTCCACGGCTTTAGGCGTATAGGGCATATAGGGCTAGACCTATATTTTTATAGACCAATCGGCACAGGAGGGTGATGTGGTCAGCATCACGCCGGCCGACTTTACTTTCCCGGGTCTGCACCCTGTACCCACTCAAGGCTGGATGGACCTGGGAGCCACGGTCATTTTTGAAAAAAGTCCGGCTCCACCAGAAAGCGAACCCACGACATTCCGATCCGCGGCGAGCATCTAGCCGCTCGGCCACGGCGACCCCAGTAATTCACTTAGCGGCCGTAAAGTTTGGCTTCCACCAGTATCTCGGCCAGACGTGGGAAGGTTGTATTTTGGGACAGTCTTGGGGGATGTGATCTGTTGCTTTAGGCACCAGTCCACATATGCATATGACCGATTCAACTATCTCAAATTTTCTGTACATGTAGCTGCGAAGTCGACTGTACCCTGTTTAAAGGCGTATAAAAATAATTTGTTCGGCCCTGTCCATAATATGGTAATAGTCTTCTTCTGGTTTTGTGGCTTTCTGATTGATTTCATTATTCTCGTCTTCTGTTGATAAGAGACTGGTACGCCCGACTGTTCTTCAGCATCTGTGAATGACTTCGAACTCTGGTATACTGGAATTATTTACTTATTTATTCCTAAGAAACGTATGCTGTATTAGTGTTCTTCCATTTGAAACCCGACTATCACATAATCCGCTCTCTCTAACTTGTTAGCGTTGGCCATAGCCCTATAAAGAAATTTGGCTGCCGCACTTGCTACTTTCAATATGTGTTTAACCTTGTTTAAAATAACGCTTTCGTGATTTTGTATAGTGAAATTTTCCAAGCTTATACCAAAATCGAGCACTGCAGACGAGAAAGAATTCTAACTTTGAACAAGCCTTTTGCTTGTCCCGGATGTGAGACAATCTCATCGACGTCATCTTCATCTGACGACAAGCTGCTGTCCTGACCTTCATCGGAAAAGAAATCGTCTATCGTTGCTGGCTCTTCATCGACGTCCATGGATGGGATGATAAGAGGAACTCTTCCTGCAAGAAATCACGTAACATACAGACAGTCATTTTGACAGGTGTTTCAGTAGTCACTATAAGGAAATTGTTTTTCAATTTACGAGAAAAATTTCACTCTTTAAATGTATTCGTTTTGGTAAAGTTCGGCATTCATAGAATAGATTACACACAAAATTTATGTCATTTGTAAACAATTTAGCATTGACAAGTTGATACTAAAGGCACCAACCCATGCACTTTTCAAAGATAACAAAAAAATTTTTTAAGTCAAGTTTTTCTCACAACTCTTATATATCTGTTTGTAGTGTGTTTAAAATCTTAAAATCATGTTATCTTGTCACCCCTTTCTGGAAAGCAATTTTTCGTTTTTTAAAGCCCTACACTGGCTCTTGCCAGGGACAGCAATATAGCCCAGCCTTAAATATGATCTAATAGCTGAACACAGTTTCTAGGACCTCTCCATGGAGGATCCTCATCCACATGGTGGCACTTTGTGTCATCTGGTGTTTATCGCCTGTGTGATGTCCTGGTTGGGTAAAAAAAGATAGATAGATAGATAGATAGATAGATAGATAGATAGATAGATAGATAGATAGATAGATAGATAGATAGATAGATAGATAGATAGATAGATAGATAGATAGATAGATAGATAGATAGATAGATAGATAGATAGATAGATAGATAGATAGATAGATAGATAGATAGATAGATAGATAGATAGATAGATAGATAGATAGATAGATAGATAGATAGATAGATAGATAGATAGATAGATAGATAGATAGATAGATAGATAGATAGATAGATAGATAGATAGATAGATAGATAGATAGATAGATAGATAGATAGATAGATAGATAGATAGATAGATAGATAGATAGATAGATAGATAGATAGATAGATAGATAGATAGATAGATAGATAGATAGATAGATAGATAGATAGATAGATAGATAGATAGATAGATAGATAGATAGATAGATAGATAGATAGATAGATAGATAGATAGATAGATAGATAGATAGATAGATAGATAAATAGACGGACGGACGGACGGACGGACGGACGGACATACAGACAGACAGACAGACAGACAGACAGACAGACAGACAGACAGACAGACAGACAGACAGACAGACAGACAGACAGACAGATAGACAGATAGACAGATAGATAGATAGATAGATAGATAGATAGATAGATAGATAGATAGATAGATAGATAGATAGATAGATAGATAGATAGATAGATAGATAGATAGATAGATAGATAGATAGATAGATAGATAGATAGATAGATAGATAGATAGATAGATAGATAGATAGATAGATAGATAGATAGATAGATAGATAGATAGATAGATAGATAGATAGATAGATAGATAGATAGATAGATAGATAGATAGATAGATAGATAGATAGATAGACAGACAGATAGATAGCATATATAAAGGCTAGAAAAATGAAACCTTGTGTTGATACTCTTTAAACAATATTATAGTGACATGTCTATTTAAAAGTAGATTTTAGAAAGTTTTTGTTGTTTTAAATTCGATTATTGCCTTACAATACTACATTTTTTAAATACTTTTTTTAACAAAGCTACATTTTAAAACTCTACGAAAAATATTTAGAAACATCTTTAAAGTAAATAAACTACACATGTGCATCTACATAGGATTCAAGTTCATGAATTCATAATCTATTTCTCAATACCTATGATTGTTTTTGAAATGTTAGGATTCTAAGTACTTGGCTCTCAATTCTGTTAATTTGTTATGCCTATACTACTTTTCGTCCTTCTTAGGACGTTATTTTTTGTTATTTGAAGCCCCACTCTGGCTTTTGCCAGGGGCCGCAATATAGGCAGGTCATCATTATGGCCAAATGTCTGAACGCGGTTTCTGGGACCTCTCCACGGTGATCCTCATCCGCATGGTGGCACTTTGTGTCATCGGGTGTTTATCGCTTGTGTGATGTCCTGGTGGGGTAAAAAATCCAATCCAATCCAATTCTAAGTACATGTTTTTTTTTTCTTTAAGATGGCTGCAATTGCCATTTGCCCATCCGCACATTATTACGCACTTAAATAAGGCCTAATGCGCTTGATGACCCTCTGAGACAATTTGTAAAGGGTCTGAGGGTTCCTCATTTAGAAAATGTTTAAGAGAGTGAGCCCTCCCCCCCCCCCCCCCCACTTTTCTTTCTTCTTCAGAATTCCAAGCTCTTGAGGTTCATTACTGCAGAAATCAACCGCCTCCATTTGTCTCTGTGACTGGTCTTCACTTTCCAGTTGGTGACACCAAGTGTTTGTAGGTCTGTCTGAATATTATCTCTCCATCGTCTTTTTGGTCTGCCTCATGGTCTACGACCATTCAACTCCCTTGTGTATACTGTTTAACCTCACTGTCATCTGACCCCCCCCCCCCTTCCCCGCCCCGCCAAAAAATATTTTACTTGTCTCGACACCTCTGTTTTGAATGCTGAATCAAGAATCGACATCACAACACTCGGGATACTTCCATAAGCGCTCCGTCCCCATCTTCAGCAGCGAGGAGTTCCAATTCCGATAGCACCATTAACTGTCTGATTGCATACCCATCTCGCCTTTTCATTGAGCGTCAGTCATATCCCCCTGGTTAACTCACAGCAGTGATATTCTCCTCAGACCAAGGTGATTTATTTGTGCCTCCGCACTGTTAACTCGTTTCCAAATGGTCTTCAGAATATCTAGCTTGCCGTACATCAATTCACCACCAAATGGTGCAGAACCGATTAATCTATCCACCTGCTCGTTTCCCAACACATCGGCACCTTCTTGTTCTTCTTCCGCGTATCGAGCCCATTGATGTTCATTGCTGCAGATATCACCCACCTCCACTCATTTCTCTGGTCGGCCTTCTCTTTCCAGTTGGTGACACCAAGTGTTTGTAAGTCTGTCTGAACATTTATCTCTCCATCGTCTTCTTGGTCTGCCTCGTGGTCTACTACCATTCACCTTCCTTGTGAACACAGTTTTCACTTCTCTGTCATCTGACGTTCTCTCAATATACCCCAGCCATTTCAGTCTATTAGCTCTCATGATGCCAGTGATCAATGGTGATTTAAACAGATTATGAATTTCGTTGTTGCTTCTCATTCTCCATTCCCCGCTTTCCCATCTTTGATGGGTCCAAAGATACGTCGCAATATTCTGTTTTAGAATATGTGTAAGGAGTCTTCATCTCTTTTAGCTGTGCTCTAAGTTTCACAGCCATATAAAACGATTGGTCTTATCAACGTTTTATATAATTTGATCTTGGTGTTGCAAGATAGATTTTTACTTTAGCAGATGTTGAAGGGCATAGCGTACTTTATTTTCAGATTGTATTCTACATTGTATTTCTTTTCCCTGCATACTGGAGCAGTTGAAGTTTGCACCCAAATACTTATATGTTTCCGACAGCATCAAGTGGAGAAAATATCCAAACGAACTGCTATGTATAAGTGTGTAATTCTAACTAACCCCAAATGAGTCTCTATAAGATGAATTGAGATTTGGCGTCACGAAGATTTAACTTCACTCTTTACAAGAGATGGCTTGAAACCCAAGGTTCCCAGTCGTGTTATAGCATTCAGTGTCCAGTATTGGTTTAAACATGTGCAATTTGTGTTAGGAAATTGCCTCACTATCTCCGTGTGTAATATATTTGCTGTTGAGTAGTGTTTAGAACCGTCGGCAGGGCTATCGAAGTTTTTTGGGGAACAGTGCCAAATGTTTCCAGAACAGGTATCAAAATACACCAGAGGGTACACACTTTTTAATTAAAACAACCGTTAAACGTCTGTAACCACACACACACACACACACACACACACACACACACACACACACACACACACACACACATATATATATAACACTGGCGTACTTTATATTTGATATGAATTGAAATTCTTTAAAAACTGTATGATTGATGTACCATTTTCCCCATTCTATTTGTTACAAAGCTGTTGTGGTGACTTCCATTTGGTGCAGTTACTCTCCTGGACCAATAGCTTTGAATTCATCAATGTATTTATTGTTGAAATCTTCGAAGACAGATGAAAGAAAAAAGAATCCTCATACTGATAACAGAAAGAAAACTTTTCTCAGCTGCTAAGGAATGACGCGTATTTTTTTAGGACACTTTCAATCATTTTGTGTTTGTTTGTTTGAGTACAATACTTCTGGTCGCCTTTACTTCCCAGCACTTCACCAATGACAACAACCATTGCTGCCCATCAAACAATGGATCGCAGACTGTTCCTACCAACAGTGCTTAATGGCAGAAGAGATATTCCCATCTTCAACTGAGAAAGGCATTGATGAAAAATATAATAGCGCTTGGGATATTCCCATCTTCAACTGAGAAAGGTGGTGATGAAAAGTATAGCGCTTGGGATATTCCCATATTCTACTGACAAAGGTGGTGATGAAAAGTATAGCGCTTGGGATATTCCCATCTTCAACTGAGAAAGGTGGTGATTAAAAGCGCTTGGGATATTCCCATCTTCAACTGAGAAAGGTGGTGAGGAAAAGTATAGCCTTTGGGATATTCCCATCTTCAACTGAGAAAGGTGGTGATTAAAAGCGCTTAGGATATTCCCATCTTCAACTGAGAAAGGTTGTGATGAAAAGTATAGTGCTTGGGATATTCCGATCTTCAACTGAGAAAGGTGGTGATGAAAAGTATAGCGCTTGGGATATTCCTTCTTTAACAGCCAAAACAGAGTGTCAATTCAATCAGTACGATCGGTTTCTCGCCTCAGGGCTGGTACCTACGTCTACCATACCACCCAGAGATAACCAAATCTCAATCTGAACGGCAGACTTAAAAGGTAGATCCCAGATACCCCGTTCAACCTACATGGAACTCTTAATTAAGGCACCTGTAACTACACAACATAGGTGTGCATTGTGGTCCTATGTGGGATAAGTAGTCCTTAAAAAAAAAAAAAAAAAAAAAAAAAAAAACGAGGTTCTGTGCTGAAATGCTATAGAAAGAAGAGAGAAGAAATACTCACGTTTTCAAAGATCTGAACATCAAGGAAGACTAGCTAATAAACAGCTTCTTGTCTCCGCAGCTGAAATATTTTGGTCATATCAAGCACCACGAAGGATTGGAGGGGGGAAAAACAGTAGCAGAAGAGATGGTATCAGGAAGGAGGGGCAGAGGCAGACCAACAGGAGGATGTTCACAGGATGTAATTGGCTCCTTGAATTTGAAAATATACAAGGTAGGAGAACTGGCGAGAGACCGAGTATCTTGCAGGCAAACCGTGATGAAAGCGACGTTCTGCAAAGGATTTGCTTACATGATGATGCGGATAAGGACGTGTCGTATATCCGTCTTGCTTTTCTCCAGAGTGTCGGTCAGTGTCGTGAAGTGTACAGCCAACCCTACACTGTGGACGAGTCGTGACGCTGACTTCCCTAAGGGGGGGGGGGGGGGTATATTCCCTTATATTGATATATACCTCTATCTGGTGAAATAATCATTTCTAGACCCTCTAGTTGTTTTGAGAAGTCTACATTTTTAAACTTGCAGCTGTGGGCTGAATATTTCTTGTGTATAATTCAGAAATTCCTGTAAGCCTTTTTACTCCTTGGACACGAATACAGGGACTTCTTTCCCAGAGACGCCAAGTTTAGTTTGGGGCGGGCATTCTTGTGCCAAACTTCTGAGGTGTCGGAAGACTTTGTAATTCGCTCCTCAACTTTGACGCTTTCAAAGTACCAGTTAATCCTTGAAGGATTCCTGAGCTTGGGTAAGTTGATTATAGTTTACGAGTACCATTATATATGTCTCTTTAAAGTTGGCCACTGCTGCAGGGAGGGAAGATTCAGCTGTGTGATCGCACAGAACTGGGGCGTTCTTGATATCCAGTCATTCCAGGCCCTAAATCAAACCTTTTCCTTCACATGCTAACTAGCTTGTGCCATACATAACACACCATTGTAAAAATAATAAACCCAGCAAGTTAATTATTCTCTAAGCAAACAACGGATTTATATCGACTAACAGACATTTGTAAACGGGGTCAGCTTGCATTCGGTTGGAGGCGGTGACGTCAGAGCTAGGCGCTCTGAGTCAAAGGTTAACTTTAGTACGACAACATGGGGTGTGTAGTCGGCAGGGATAGAGATTAAAAATATTCATGTAAGAACGGGATAGAATGTGTGTCTGCGGGTGCAAATGGGAAGGTGGAGAGAGGATGTGCTATGTGTAGTGATATCTAACTATTTCCACTATGTACCTTATCTTCTATCTGGTTACTGACTTACAGACAGAGTAATGTAAGGGGACATGGTCTCCTATTCTTGAAAGTATACTCTGAGTGACTAGAAGGGTAGCAGAAGATAAGTTGAGCTGGTGTGTGCATCTTAAGATGATTACTAATTCTGTTTTTTTTTTCCTGACAGGATGAAATCTCCTTAGAAGTCAGGCAGATGAATCACAGTCCATAACCAGCAATCACAAACCAATAACCAGCAATCACCAACCCATAACCAGCAATCACTAACCCATACCATTCCTATTACCAATCCTACCCAATGTTGACAGAACATCAACATGGCAGGAGTTTGTGTGTGAGTTCCAGTGGCTGAGTGACAGTTTTGCAGGCCACCTGTGTCATCAATCGAAGGAATCCTTCTTCAGGAGCTTGTGTGTGAGTTCCAGTGGCTGAAAGACATTATTGCAGGCCACCCGTGTCATCAATCCAAGTGAGTCTTCCTCAGGAGCTGTGTTGGGCTCCAGTGAAGTTCCTTTGTCCTCATCTGTAAGACGATCAGTAGGTTCCAAATCAACCAGAGAGAAAAGCAATCTATTGAGTCAGCCGGTTCAAGTCACCATGGACTGAGGGGAGCAGAGACAAACCAGTTGGGTTAAGTACATCAAGGATGACCTACATGCTCTCTGTCCACGCTCACCTTTGGTTCACCATGATGAAACATATACTTGTTCAGGATATACTCTGGCTGTTTCAACATCATTGCTGTGACATTAAGTCATGAACTCCTTCCACTGAAAACCATCTTGATTGTCCTGAGATTTATATATATATTGAAATTATTACAACCTTTTTTCAGAAATTTTCATGGCGGACTTGGGTGTCCCTGTTTCACCATTCTAACTGTCTAGTTTATATTGATGTGATTAATAAGTGTAATCTGTGTTAACATGGCTATGATAATATACTATCATAACCTGGGGGCTATCTTTTTATAGTAGTGGGGGTGTCCAGCCAAGTGTGCCTAGGAATATTAGATATTCTGTGGTGCTACAGCTTGAGTTGCCCTACTCCTGAAATAAGTTGGGCGTATATTGGCCACGGGATCTCCCTTAGACCAATACGAGCCAACGCCTCAACATTATTATTTCAGAGTGCTGTTGGTTCTTAAGGAGAAATCCTTAAATCAGGCACATGACACGAGCGGTATGTGACTGTCAGTTCCCCTCGTCACGTCCTGTCTCACCATTTTCTTGAGACTGTGATGATACGTTTGTATCTCCCCACTATTCATGAAACCAAAGGGTTTGATAACATTTAGCTTGTTATGCATCCATGTTTCACTAAGAGCCAGCAGCCTGTCTCCTTGTTTATTTCCCTGTGCAAGGCCAGGAGAAATTTCCATAAGATGCTAACTACCCGCTACCTCTATCTACTACTCCTCATACTATGTATACGTGAATGATTCTAGGTGATGGCAATGCTTTTGCTTATTCAGCTTGGGATGGTCACTGCAAGTCTTATTTGGCATACTAATGTGGTTTTTTGAAGAAGAAAATGCTCCCCATTGTGTTCCGAGGCCTCAGTGTGGCGAAGAAAATAATAGACAAACTGCCTCCCCAACAAGCATGTCGCAGGAGTTGACTAACTGGGGACTTCCTTTGATGTCACACTGCATTTGCCTGACCGATAAGGAACAACCAACTGCACACAAATAAGCAAGTGAAACAGATGTACACGCAAAACGCAGGCCCTGGCACAAAGCCAAAGTCAAATCAGAACTTTCCTCCGGAGCTTACACCTGGTTAACAAAGAAGAAGAGAAAAGAATGCAACAAATATGAAATGATAGAAAAACTTCGACAGAAAGCCTTTAGGATGGTTCCAGAACAGGAATTTTGCGAGCACATTAATTTTTACAAGTCTCACTTATTTGTGTGCAATACTTTTGGTTCCTGGCCTCTTAGGGTAGAGGCACTCCCACTACGAAGGAAACGCCCTAATCAGACGACTCTTACGACATGCTTGTTAGGGACAGTGACTTTTCAACGTGGTTCATGTTGTGAACTGTAGAATCAGAAAATGGCGAGTGGCCTGTTGCCAAAGAACTTGTGGTGCCTTACGTGATTCATTGCATGTGCAATTACTATATGTCAATTTTTTTTTTACAACAGGCGGTGTGCTTTTTGTTGGCATGGGAACGGAGTAACTATTTGATGACTTGCTTGCTCTGAAGCTGAAACTGTGATAACCCGATTCAGACGTTTCAGAAGCAGGGTTCATCCACAAACAATATATTTAGCACTTTTAAATGCGGTACATGAAAAGCTGACAAGGTTGCCTTTGAAACATTTTATTTTTTCTTCATGTGTGTGTTCCAAACTTCCAACTAACCTGGCAGCCAATATTCCAACCAACCTGGCAGCCAATCTTTCAACCAACCTGGCAGCCAATCTTCTGACTAACCTGGCAGCCAATATTCCAACCAACCTGGCAGCCAATCTTTCAACCAACCTGGCAGCCAATCTTCTGACTAACCTGGCAGCCAATATTGTAACCAACCTGGCAGCCAATCTTCCAACCAACCTGCCTTAATGAACAAAAGAATGCTGGGAAACTTTATAACAAGCATATTTATTTCAGTGACATATTAAAACTTGTCACACAACAACTACATAAGTAATTAAAACAACCCCATTCTCACTGGTAGTAAATGTGATTCCTGTTTTGATGATGACTAAATGTCTTAGGAGATAAAGATCTTGTGCTTTTAATGGTTGATGAAAAAAAAATCACAACTACACATTATCCAGACAAATGTATACAAGCGAACAACTAGACTGCTGCATTCACACAATCTTATATGACTATCTAGCAAACATATATTTTTTTTTAGATGTTGATTGGAATTTCATTTGGGTAACAATATAGCAACACACATTCAGGAAAAGACTAGATCGGCTTCATCTCCCTTCTTAACAGCCAGCAACATCTCTATACTGATGATACAAGTTATCTAGTGAAATTTTCGTTTTGACAGTGTGTTGGGAAATGAACAGGTTGAGAGACTGGCTGACTCTGCACAACTTGGTGGAAAATTGATGCATGATAAGGCAGATGTGGTTAGGGTCTTGTGGGACAACATGTACGGAGGAGCAAATGGATGCAGCAGTGAGTGATGAGGGGATCTGCGCCGATACTGGACGCTCAGGAAAGGCATGACAGAATTATAATCAGAATGCTACTGGCACCACTAGTATCGGAACTCTGCACTTGCAGCTGAAGATGGAGCCCTTTTGGGAATGCCCCGAGTGCTGTGATGTCGGCTCTTGAATCAACTTAAGCTTGCCTTTACCACAAGCCTCAAGTGATGACAAGATCTAGCAGATACTCTAATGCTGCATTAGGTTCCCCAGCTACAGGTTTTCAATATCTTCCATTTTACTTAAAACCTTGTCCCACAGGTGAGCAATCACCTCTGCCTTGTACAGTTGCACTACACCCTCAAGAGGGCGCCAGTCCAGCCAAGCTATCTGCCTGCTCATTTCCAAACATGCCTACATGGCCAAAGTGTTAGACATATAAGAAAGGTGATGAATGATAACACTGTAACCCCTGCCTTAAGAGGCCACTCCTGTGAGAGATAAAGGATAGAGTAGTGTTAAGATCGATATGGTGAAACCAATACAAACATACAAGTGCTGTTTATATGAGCAGATACTTGATGCACAACCACAGTTTAAGGTACAGTTCTGCAATTAAATCCAACTTCCAGATATTTTGACTTGCCAGTATTTGGTATATTAGGGGGAGATGTTGCTGACATTCTGATTGATTAACACAATGGCAGATGATAGTGTTTTGGAGAGTCACCCATACATCTATGTTTCTAGCGTATAGACCAATTAAAATGTCACTCTTAGCAGATGACACTCCTGTGCAAACTAACATCAAATGAAAAATACACTTGCTACTATATGGAAACAGTTGTCCAAACAGGCAAATGAAAACAGTTGTCCAAACAGGCAACACAGTCACACAACAATAAAAACACCAAAGACATTTCTCTGCTGGACAGCTAGCTCCTTACTGCATGTACCCCCTGCAAAAATTAAATAAGAACAAAGTTATTTCTGCAATCCTATAAAATTTAATAAATGAAAGTTGTATTGAGAATTGACATCACAGCATTAGCAAAATTACCATAAGTGCTCAAGTACCATCTTTAGCAGCAAAGTTCCAAGTCTGGTGGTACCAGTAAGAGTCTGACTGTACACCCATCTCACCTTTCCCTTGAATGTTGGCCAGATCACCTAGTTACACTTCGCAGCACCATTCTCTTCAGACCGCCATGATCTATTTGTGCCTCTCCACTGTTTCCTGGCTCCCAAAGCAACCTAACAACATCTAGCTTGTCATGCTTCAATTCACCACCAACTAGTGCAAAAACCGGCCAGTCTCTCTGCTTGTCCATTTCCCAACACACCAGCACAACCTGGAGAAAATATCCAAAGGTTACTTTCTTCTGATCTGGGTAGGTTTCACTCAACAGCATATTAACCATCACAAGCAGCCTACAAGTAAATGTATTGAACAAGTGACCCAGTAACTTCACTTTCATTAAAAAAACCATACAAATCAAAGTTGTCTGCCCTTTATAGTGGATGATAGGCCATCAACAAAATCACACCAAGTCATCCATCTTGTTGCCACAGGAAGCTCATTTCATGTCCTCTGTAAATTTGCTCTCTAGCTGCCTTGTGTTTGTTTGTCTGCCCTATTCCAAGACGAAGAACCTCAATGTCCTTCCTACATGATCTGAACATCGATGAGAAGTGACTATTAACCAGCATCATGTCCTGAAAGTCGAGCTATTTTAACCACATTAAGTGTTATGATGGCTTGGGGAAAAAACGGCGGTGAAGGGCAGGTTCTGAAAATCTGGACAGAGGCCAACATCCCTAAACGTGGATAGAACACACTAAACATGCATCGGCTATAAAAGCACAAGGGCTGGAGACGGGAAGACTTTCAGGCGTGCCGTGACTAGAGCCATGTTCTGTAAGGAATCTGCTGAGTGATGACAAAGATATTCTCTCTGACCGTGTGGGTTCCAGCACTAGTACAAACAGCTTCAGAGTGTCCTATGAGTTTCTATACATAGGACAAAATAAACACATTACCAATGAGATTACAATCATTACTCTAGCTGTGGTTATACATGTTCTTCAGTGGTGGAGGTCACACATCAAACTGTTTTCTAAACAATGGTAGTCATGTAGAGCATACTATATAAATGAAAAGTTTTCATTAAAAAAAAAAAGTTTATCTCTCCTACGAATGAAATTATTGGACATCCTGTAAACAAGTTTCAACTCTTCAACTTCTTCTCTTCCACCTCAGTGAAGTGTCAAGGGGTGGGGGTGAGGGGATGTAACAGCTGATGAGCTCTGTCAAGGGCACTATTAAGATTGATGTTCATTTCTGTAAGGCTGTTCTTTATGCCTTCATCTTTTATGAGGTCTTCCAATCGCTCTAAACCTGGTGTAACCCTTCATTGTGTCCTGCTGTGGCAGATAGTACCAGGGCATTTTTGTTAGGTGTCCAAACCACTTCATTTGTTGTTCTTTGATGACTTGTAAGACTGGCTTTATTCCTAACATTCATCTGGTTTCGTACTCTTATCTTTCCTTGAAACTCCTGCAGCTCTTCTAAGGCATTTCATTTCTGTTCTCACAGTTTTACGTTCATTAGAGGATGTGAGTGTCCATGTTTGGCACTGATAGCATAGTGTTGGCCAAAAAATAGTTCTGATAAGATTCACTTTAGTACTCCCAGGTATCTGCTTGTGTGTCAACAGGAAAGATAGTTGTCCCAGTACAAGTTGCAACTCTACTTACGGTAATTTAATCTTCATGAAGACTCTACAAGTAAAGAAGGCAATGACAACAGCGCCGGCTCCCACACAGATCAGCAAGATGCGATTTAGCTTGGGCATTAGTGGCTTGTTGGTCTGGTCGAGTATAACAAAGCCCAGGCCTCCCAGGGTGAAGAGAAAACTGGAAGCGAGACCCTCCATGATGTACTGCCCATTAACCCTGTATGGCATAAAGGCGACCTGGAAAAAACACAATAAGAGACATTAGATGATTGCAGAGCTGAGTCAAGAAAT
Source organism: Candidula unifasciata (assembly GCA_905116865.2). Classification (NCBI taxonomy): domain Eukaryota; kingdom Metazoa; phylum Mollusca; class Gastropoda; order Stylommatophora; family Geomitridae; genus Candidula; species Candidula unifasciata. The sequence goes on along the minus strand of CAJHNH020001280.1, from coordinate 746,369 downwards.
GACAGAACAGTCCTTGGGATATTTCCGTCCCCATCTTAAGCAGCCAGTGCAAAGTTACAATACCAATGGTGCCAGTAGCATTCTGATTAAATGTATTTCTTGCCTTTCCTCTGCCAAGTAATTTTTTTTAAATGAGTCGTTCATTTGTATTTGTAATAATCCGTCATACTAACATATTTATAATGTAATTACAAATGAAATATTTTTAGAATCTATTTATTTAAAAAAATCTATGGATGTTTTTTGTCTTCATGAGCAGGTTGCGCATCTACGATTAAAAATATAATTTATCATCTGCACTTAATTATGATTAAGAACACATTCCCATTTTGTAAAGTGGGGTGTGGGGGTCTTGCCATATACATTTAATGGGGGTGTGGGGGTCTTGCCACATATATTTAATTGGGGGTGCAGGGGTTTGCCAACTACTTAAGGTAGTTAGGGGAAGAGGGTTGGGGGGATCTTGCCATAATTTCAAGGAAAGGTGTGAGGGCTTGCCATATACTCAAAGAGAAGGGGGGGGGGGGGTGTTTCTGCCAAATACTCAAGGGGAGGAGGGGGGGGGGGGGGGTTTCCTGCAATATACTCAAGGGTTTGTGGGTATCCTGCCATATGCTCAAGGGAGGTGGGGGGTCTTGCCATATAATCAAGGGGGAAGGGGTTTCCTTGCCATATACTCACGGGGGAGGGGGTCCTGCCATATACCCAAGGAGGAGGGAGGGTCCGGCCATATCTATTAGGGGGGGGGGGGGGGGGGTTCCTGCTACCTGAAAAAGGTCGGAGACCACTTGTCTACAAAGTCATTCCTGTCAAAATGTTTCTTTCTTTTTTTTTAATGCTCATCAGCTCATTTTTTACTGGCAGACAGAGCTTTGAAAAATATATTTACAATTATTAACTAATGAGTTGGAGTCACCGTGGTGGAGCAGCTGAACGCTTGCCTGCAGATTGGAAGGTCGTGGGTTCACTCTCAAGCGGAGCCGGACATTTAAAAAATATAACCTTGGCCCCCAGGTCGACCCAGCCTTGATTGGGTACCGGGTGCAGTCCAAGGTAGTAAAGATGACAGGTGTGATGCTGACCACATCACCCTCTTGTGCCGATTGGTCTTTAAAATATAGGTCAGCCCTGTATGCCTAAAGGCGTGGGAAATGGTTCTTCACTATTTACTAAGGAGTTCATATCGAAACAGTCACTGAGAAGGCTAACCCAGTCAACAAATGCCCGCAGAAGTTGGACGTGTAGGCCGAAAGGTGCAAATATCGCAGCCATGCTGTAAACGGACACAACGCAATTACATCTTCGGATGAACGCAAAAGAAGAAAAAGCAACAGTCATGCCAGGTATAAGTGAAGGACCCTTATCCATGCTCTTAGGCGCATGGGTATATAGGGATGGACCTATATTTTATAAACTGACACTCGGTGGGCGATGTGGTCAACAACACACCAGCCATCTTTACTTCCCAGGACATGACCTGGTGCACATGTCAGGCTAGGATGACCTAGATAAGAATGTCATTCTAAAGAAAAAAAACTGGCTCAATGTGGATTTGACCCCCATGAACTCCTGTCCCGCAGATGAGCCTCAGGCTTCTACACTACAGCGGACATTCCAGGTATACACATGCAAAAACAGACAGGCCAAAGTCACACACCGGTTTAGAATTGCCCCTCTCGTCGGTGGTCGATCCTATACTTGGAGGCTCCACAATAACATCATAGATGATACCTGTGGAAAACACACATATATAAAACCAGTGGTAACATAAACATACATTTGATACATCTCTACATTATGTAATATACACATATCTGGGATTTTACAGAAATTTTGTTAAACACTACGGATCATGGTGTGATCTAAAAGGAATACTTGGTGAAGCACACCTATGCCTCTTCGAGGTCAGGACAGGAAACATTATAACTAACTTCTAATAGGAACAATCAGCAGGGGTACCTTAGAGTGGCTGCTGCAGCAGGGGACTGAGCCCTTACAGGAATGCTTGATGTACAGTGACACTGACTGCAATAACATAACCACAACTGCACCACAAATAGCAAGTGGTCAATTTGTATTGTTTGGTATGATTGTATATTGAGAAATAGGTGATTGTTTAATTAATAAACAAGCATCTTGGGATTTATGATCACTTGAGGCCCACTTCAATCAAATACTAGTGGGGCCATTGAAACATCAATGATATACTTTATTCTACAGGCTGTACAATGACAATATGAGGATGAAGGATATTCCCAAAGCTATCTCTTCAGTTTGTGTAAATCCCTTTTACCACGCTAAAAGGCGAGCAAACGCTTGGCGCTGTTCTCGGGTACTACAAGTACTGCAACCTTGCCCAAGTCTCAGCTCCTGCCCCCTTACTCAATATTAATGCTAGTTAATAATCAGAAGATATTCATTGAGACATTAGTATTCATACTTTCATGTTAGAATCACACTCATTCTATTATCACTCTGTCTCTCTCAATATTAATGCACTCATTCTATTATCACTCTGTCTCTCTCAATATTGATGCACTCATTCTATTATCACTCTGTCTCTCTCAATATTGATGCACTCATTCTATTATCACTCTGTCTCTCTCAATATTGATGCACTCATTCTATTATCCCTCTGTCTCTCTCAATATTGATGCACTCATTCTATTATCACTCTGTCTCTCTCAATATTGATGCACTCATTCTATTATCACTCTGTCTCTCTCAATATTGATGCACTCATTCTATTATCACTCTGTCTCTCTCAATATTGATGCACTCATTCTATTATCACTCTGTCTCTCTCAATATTGATGCACTCATTCTATTATCACTCTGTCTCTCTCAATATTGATGCACTCATTCTATTATCACTCTGTCTCTCTCAATATTGATGTGTATACACAAAGTGTACTTATACAGTACAGTGTAGGCAAAGTTGGCTTTTATGATTTACTTCTTTCAACAACGGGGAAGGGGGCGAGGGGGCTGCAATCCTCTTCGGTGTCTGTTAGTGTTGGCACTCAGTGAGCTAGGACTGATGTTTTCTTAATAGGAATGGGACAGTGAAGGATGGTTTGTATGGGTTATGAGATTATCTTCACAGCACTCCGGACACATCCATAGGCACACAGATTTCCCTCTCAACATATTCATCAGCGCTGTGCAGTTAATAGCACCAGTCCTATGTTGGTTAACAAGAAGCTTTGTGTGCGTCCAGTGTGCTTCTCATGCTTGGCTGTGCCAATCTTTACTCCCAATTCACGAAATTCTTAGCAGTGATATGGACACGTTGCTTTCAAAATCCTCAGAACGTCCTATCTCTCCTGCCTCTGTCTTTTTTCTCTCTAAATGACAATGTCTGCGTGACTATGGGCGGCCATGTTCAATTGATGCAGCACCTGCCAGTCTATCAGCTCTCTCATTACCAACAATGCTTGCACGCCCTGGGATGACTATGAAAGTAACTGCACACACAGGAGAATTCTGCAATGACTCAAGCCACTGTCTGTGTAACCAGCCTGCCTCGACCCACCAGATCATGCTCAAATAATCACTCAGCACACACACAATGGTTTGTATGATTTCCACTGGCACAGGAAAGAATCAGTTGTGGGGTGAACCATCTGCACGACAGTCACTGGAAACTACGACTAACTAAAATTGTTCTTTTATGGCAGGCATGATTCCTAATTAAAAAAGGCAGGGGTTGACCATAATGAAGGTGGACAAATGATACTGAAGCAGACATTTTGGGTATTAGAAACAAAGGCTATCCTCTCAATAACGGTCCCAAATTTTTGAGGTCGAAAATATACCCTAACAGGGCCTCAATCATATGTAAATTGCAGACCTCTTTTCGGCGACTATACTGCTACCACCAAGGGTATCCCTGCACTGCTACATGCGGGGCTAAACTAGATGGGAGGGACTCATGAGCAAATAAAATGAAGGAAGCTGTAGGAGATGTGGTAGATGCTGCTTGTAAGTCCTAGCCATCTAGTTTAGCCCCCCTTCGCTCTGCGTGTAGCGGCGGATACTCTCGGTGGTGGCGGTGAAGTCGCCGGAAAGAGGTCTGCAATTTACATGTGACTGAGGCCCTGTTAGGTTATATTTCCGGCCTTAGTAAGTTAGGACTGTTATTCAGAGGACAGCTGAAACAAATTAGAAAAAGAAATCGGTAAGAGGACACCACACTGGCTTTCTCTTTCACTTTCAGGCAGGTCACGGTCACGTCTGTTCATGATTAGAATAAATATTCGGCACTCTTCCGAATACCGGTCCCAAATTATTCACCGTTAAAAAATTCTATTCAGGGCCTCAAGAGGTCATTTTTTAACCCTTAACAGGGCGGTTGGCACGTTGTGTTGTGGTTTACAGCTAGGCTGCGAAATATGCGACTTTCGTTTGTTCTTGTGGTTCACAGCTAGGCTGCGATAGCGGCGGCGAGATGCTCAATGATAATGTCACGGGTAGGGTCGTTCGCCCTTGAAAGAATGGTTCTCACGTTGTGTTGTGGTTTACAGCTAGGCTGTGATATCTGCGCCCTTTGTCCCAAAGCAACTGATTTCAGCAGTCCTAATTAGTCGCCTTTTACAACTTTTATGTGGCAGTGGATCTATTTTTTCTTTCCCCTAAAATATTTGGCCCTGGACCCCCGCAAGGGCAGTAATGGGTAATGTAAACAATGGATCAAAAATCATTCACGTCGCTTCAATGGATCGAACTCTATTCCTACCCAAGCCGCTTAAACAATGGATCTAAATCTATTTTTTTCCACGTCGCTTCTATGGATCGAAAACGATTCCTTCCCACGGCGCTTAACTTAACATCTAAACATTGATATCCAGCGAGCAATAACGGCACAAGTGGTAACTGATCATGATGGCCTAAACGGTTTTACTACATAACCTCCTGAGGGATGTTTTTCGGCAGTGAATAATTTGGGACCGGTATTCGGAAGAGTGCCAAATATTCTCATCTTCTTTAACTTTATGTTCACTAGCTGTAAACTTTAGCAAAAAGTTCTGGGTGTTGTCATGTTCCAGAACCTCAGTGTTTCGTGTACATCCTTTTTACTTTACAGATCTGGCTTATTTGTAATAATGTATGCAATGAATGCAGTCCTTGAGTCTTCTTGGTTCCTTGAGTTCTTGCCTCTCAGGCAGAGATGACTGAGATGCACTCCGACTTCGAATCGAAGTTTCCTTTGGAAGCTCCTGGTAAGTCGACTCATACTTTTGGGGGAAAATCAATGGGTCTATTCTTTTTTCAACACAATGAATGGGGCCCCGGAACGCACACTGGGAGGATTCTCAATGTTTCGGCAAAGTTTGCAAACTCACAACTGTTTATTAAGTAAGGTCAGGCTAGGAATCAGTCAGCAGCCTAACCTAAAGTTCTTATGATTATTTATTCACCGTTACTAGTAAAGGTACGCCCTTACCTCCAGTTACAAGAAAGTAAGACAACAAGACAATGGCAAAAACAACCATTGCTGAAGGCTGTCGGATCCATGACGGCTTCTTCAACTTCAAATTTGGGCATTCCAGGACAGCATACGGGATTCCGAAGACGGCTTCCATGTTGATGTGGCAGTGTAGGTGTCACCCGGAAGCTAAACCTTTGACCAAGCTGCATTTGCTGAACGGATATGCCATTTTCGCTCTTCTATTTTTTTTCCCTCTCCTAACAGCATTTTGTTAGGGTGCAAAGGGGTGTCAGGAAATTAAATGACAAGCCGTTAAGGATCGCAGGTTACGAAGAGACAAGATCTCCCTCTCAGTCAGCAAGGTACTTGATAATGATGATACGTCTGAAAATAAAAGAATTAATTTGAGTTTAGCCACAGTAAAGATATGAAAATAAGACGAAAGATTCGAACACTTCAGGGATTGGAAAAGGAAAAGGGTCACTTTCTCTAGAAAACAATAACGAGTGGCAAATTGAGCACTACATGAAATTTGTCGTCAACGTACTCACCCCCCCCCCTCCCCCCCCCCCCAATACTCTCTGCCTCCTTTTTTCTATATAAAAAATCAAAGCAATGTTTCCCGTTGTAAATTTAAACAAAGAAAACCCAAACGATAGTTTGCACAATTTATTGCCCGGCATATTTCGCTGTATCTCGTCAGGTTCATACTACAACAATAGTTAACTTAAATAATGCAAATAAGTGAATCCTTTAAAAAATTTAAAAATGATACAACTATATTATTATTTATAAGTTTGTAGATATACTGGGAGGAAAAAAACAAAGCTGCTAATTTTTTTGTTTAAATGCAACACCAATGAATAAATAAACAGTAAAAACGATGCAGCAGCAGTAAAGACATATTATTAACAACACTACGAACAACATAACAGCAACATTGTTACCAATAAAAATAGGACTTTGTCAGTAACATTATAATAATGATGGTTGTGGTGATGATGATGATGATGATGATGACAATAATAAAGTCCTAATCAACGACTGCAAAAAAAAAAAAAAAAAAAAATGCAGTTTTAAAAAAAAACTACCACCATCCTCCTCCTCCTCCTAATCATCACCATTAAGTCATGTGATAAAAAAGAGTAAACTTGAGTACCTCGTGACAGTAGGAAAGTTGGAGGGAATGAGAGGCAGATGGAGATAGAGAAAACATGCTGGACAGTGTAACATCATGGCATGAAAGATCACATGTATCAGACTTGATTGAAAGTACACGAGACAGAAGGTTGTGAATAGACATGACTACCAACTTCACACGGCATGGACTACGAAGAAGTGTTTTAGAATTAGTGTTCAATGAACAGCGACTAAAACTAACCCTAACCCTAACTTCCCTAGACAGTAGGACTAAGGTGGCGACAGGCATGCTTCGTGCCGAGTGGCATCACTTCAGAGGTCCAGGGTGGTTAGCCTCCTCTGGATTTTTTCTCCAGGTCATGCTGGTGTGTTGGGAAATGAGCAGGCGATTACCATATTATGGACAGACCAGAGCAGGTCATAATTCAACGCCTTAGAACAGGGCACAGTCGACTTCGCAGCCACATGTACACACAATTTAAAATCGGCGAATCAGACATATGCACATATGGATTGGCACATGAGACAACAGATCACGTCCTCCAAGACTGTCCCAAATACAACATATTAAGGCAAAACTTTTTGGCCAAGAAAAACTTTACAAGCCAACTTTACGGGTGAATGGCAAAACACAGTGAAGTTCATACTAGAGACACCATTACTGATTTAGATAATCTATTTCAAGCGAACAAAAAAAAAAAAAAAAAGAAGAAGAAGCTTATGAGAATGCTGTGGTGTGATTTCTTAGCTTTACAGGCGTTATTTTCCCTTTGTCCATTTGACCATTGTGCTTGCTAGTTGTCACCTAGTTGTTATGTCTATTTGACAAAAAAAGAAGCAGAGTGAAGATCAAGATCAGAGATACAGAAGGAGAAAGAAGAAGAGGTGAGAGAAAGAGATAGGGGGAGAGGGAGATGACGAGAAATGGAGAAGCGGGAAAGAGAGAGAAGTAGAGAGGGAAAGAGGAAGAGAGAGAGGGAGGGAGGGTAGAAAGAGGGAAGGAGAGAGGGGGAAAATAGAATTAAAGAGAGATGAATAGTAGAAGGGAGACAGACAGACAGACAGACAAACAGACAGAAGCAGAGAGGAAAGAGGTAGAGAGAAAGAGATACATAAATCTAGTCTCTAACACACACCCTAGTGACTAGAAATACACCACTACAGTTCCCAACCACTGACAAATCATTAATACAAGCAGTCAGTATAATGACAGCATTTAGATCAGCATTATTATGGATACAGCCCAACCAGACCCTAGTTATGTGAATATGAAAGGCAAATTCCCATATGGAGCGGAACCAGACGGTGATATGTTCTGTCTCACTGGCAGCCTATATTTCCTTATCTCCGGTGCCAGATTGTAATGTTGCGAACCGTCAATCAGTCAAACAAATTCCACCATTTCTGAAAAGATATCAAGCCAAATGAAAAGTAGAACAAGTCTTAACACAAATGATAAGTGAACTTTGCTGCTAAATAGCCTTCATAATTTTTTTTTAAAGAAAGTTTATTGAATTAAACTAATCATATTCAGATGATGTCAATCTTGTTAGCAATGTTTAATGCATCAGAATCAGGAACTATCCCTACATAGGCTTTCTTTTATTCAACATCGTAAAATTTCTTGACTGCCATCTTGATTATTGGCTTGTTGGCGCGCTTGTCAACAATGAAGATAATCATTATCATCAATTCTCTTTACGCCTAGTGGCACATAAGGCTTCATAGAGGACTTTCTATGCTTTCCTGTCCTGTGCAATTTTCAGTGCAGTTTTCCATGTCAGAGATGCCGCATTCAAGTCACATTCCATTGTTCGTCTCCATGTCGTTTTGGGCGCTCCTTCTTTCTCTTTCCTTCTATATTGTTTCGTCCTTTTTAGGATGACATTTTTTGTTATCTGAAGCCCCACACTGGCTTTTGCCAGGGGCCGCAATATAGGCAGGCCATAAATATTGCCAATTGTCTGAACGCGGTTTCTGGGACCTCTCCACGGCGATCCTCATCCACATGGTGGCACTTTGTGTCATCGGGTGTTTATCGCTTGTGTGATGTCCTAGTGGGGTAGAAAGTCAGTCAGTCAGTCTTTCCTTCTGGTGTTCATGTGAGAGCTGTTTTGGCAGGTATATCAGGATTCATTCTCATAACGTGGCCAAGCCATTTCCATCTTCTCTTGGTTATCATACTGTCTAGAGTTTCTTGGTTTGTGACTTGAAGCAGTTTAGTATTTGAGATTGTATCTGGCCAGAAATGTTTGATAATTCTACGTAGACATGTGTGGTGGATAGCTTGTGTGCATCCTTTGTGGTCATTCTCCAGCATTCTGCTCCATAAAGAAGAAAACAATGAAGATAAGGATGTTATTATATTCAATCTTCTTCATGGCAGACGCAGTGGTCAATGGATACTTGATCAGTCAGGACAGGTCAAGCAGCTTGTTAGTCTTATTGCCACGTTTACGGGGATATTTATGAGCATTGGGCAGCTTCAGTGTTTTGGGCCAGCGGAAGCGGACAGGTGTCCTTTATGAGTTGCGCGAACAACAGACTTCTTTACCCTTAGTGCCATTCCTTCAGCCTTGACTATACCAGCATCAGCTTTGGGTGGGGCAGCAGCTTTGGCTACAGCCTTTGGTGTCTTTGGTCACCAGATCCCCAGTGAGTGTAGAGTGTCGACCAGATCCCCAGGTGAGTGTAGAGTGTCGACCAGATCCCCAGTGAGTGTAGAGTGTCGACCAGATCCCCAGGTGAGTGTAGAGTGTCGACCAGATCCCCAGTGAGTGTAGAGTGTCGACCAGATCCCCAGTGAGTGTAGAGTGTCGACCAGATCCCCAGTGAGTGTAGAGTGTCGACCAGATCCCCAGGTGAGTGTAGAGTGTCGACCAGATCCCCAGTGTAGAATGTTGACTAGATATTCTGGTGAGTGTAGAGTGTTGACTAGATCACCTGGTGAGTGTAGAGTGTTGACTAGATCCCCTGGTGAGTGTAGAGTGTCGACCAGATCCTCTGGTGAGTGTAGAGTGTCGACCAGATCCTCTGGTGAGTGTAGAGTGTCGACCAGATCCCCTAGTGAGTGAAGAGTGTCGACCAGATCCTCTGGTGAGTGTAGAGTGTCGACCAGATCCAATGGTGAGTGAAGAGTGTTGACCAGATCCCCTGGTGAGTGTAGAGTGTTGACCAGATCCCCTGGTGAGTGTAGAGTGTTGACCAGATCCCCTGGTGAGTGTAGAGTGTTGACCAGATCCCCTGGTGAGTGTAGAGTGTTGACCAGATCCTCTGGTGAGCGACCAGATCCCCTCGTGAGTGTAGAGTGTCGACCAGATCCTCTGTGAGTGTAGAGTGTCGACCAGATCCCCTGTGAGTGTAGAGTGTCGACCAGATCCCCTGGTGAGTGAAGAGTGTCGATCAGATCCCCTGGTGAGTGTAGAGTATTGACCAGATTCCCCTGTGAGTGTAGAGTGTCACCAGATCCCCAGTTACTGCAGAGTGTCGACCTGATCGCCTGGTGAGTGTAGAGTGTCACCATATCCCCTGGTGAGTGTAGTGTAGAGTGTCGAACAGATCCCCTGGTTAGTGTAAAGTGTCGAACAGATCCCCTGGTCACTTCCAGCTCTACCATTCACTCAGGACCATAATGATCTATTCCTGCCTCTGCCTTTTTTCACTTGCTCCTAAACGGCATTGAGACATAAAGATAAATTACATGACCGCATGGCATCTATGGGACAAGAACATAGACCTGATCTGTCTATCTGGGGAGAGTTTTGGATGGCTTTTTAGGATTGATGGATTATTTGTGTGGCGCGTGTGAGTGGTTTTGTGGTCTGTTTGTGTGTGTGTGTGTGTGTGTGTGTGTGTGTGTGGTCAGTGTGTGATGGTGGTAGTTGTAACGGGGATGTGTGTGTATGTGTGTGAATCGAATAATTACAGAACCACTGTAAACTCTTACGACCAACTTATATGTTTGTGTTACACTCACAACTGCATCGAACTCACACGCTAGTCCAATTGCGTGACCTAGGATTAAAGCTTTGTGAAGCTTCAAAGTTAGGATAAGAGAGACATTATAACTAACTCCTTATAGGAACAATCAATATAGGAATATTTCAGTGGCTGCTGCATCAGGGGACTGAGCACCCATGGCTAAATCCAAGGTGAAGTATATACAATTACGGTCACACCCATCTCACTCACGTAAAACAAAACAAGAGAACAGGTGTTACATACAAGGCATTAAAAACCCATACACGTCAGAGCAGAAGGCCATCTGCCACTCGCGAAAAGTGGGTATACTATGCAATCTACCAGTAGTTATCTGCGTTGGGATATTCTGTACCATGGCAAGGATTGATGTCATTGCACTGAGGATTTCATATATAAATAAAATGGTAAGGTTTTGATATTGTAAAACAAATATGAAACATGCAATATGTACAGGGCTTTCACTATATTTGTTTTGTACGGTACTCAGCGATAAATTGTATCATCACCGCTTTTTTAGACATTATTGATACTATTAGTTTAGTTTTATTGCAACAGACACACTTGGTGAGTACCAGTATCTTTTTTCCTAGGGCAGGAGAAAACCCTGATTGTGTGTATGTGTGTGTTTTTTG
>CAJHNH020001280.1:532685-730185 GCA_905116865.2 Candidula unifasciata | reverse complement strand
TTTTTTTTTGGTAGCGGCAGTTATGGGCTTTATCTTGCGGCAGAATTCTAATTTTTGCGCGGAGGATTAAATTATATCGCATATGTTACACACATAAATTATCTGAATACGTAGGACAGACTAAATTACAGAGAAATCACAAATGTTTGTGTGTGTGTGTGTGTGTTGTCTGACTCAGAACGGAAGAAAAGAACCAGCCAGTGAGGTGCCGTCTTTACAGTGAAGATTGCCTACGATGGATTTCCAATTCAGTCTGTATTTCATCCTGTTTGGGCACTCCCTTGAGCTCTTGTTAATCCATCTCTCGAAATTAGGCACCCCCCCCCCCTTCTCTCTCTCAAGCCATGATTTTGAAGAGGCATTTTTAATGTTTCCCCTTTTACCATAAAGGCGTCGCCGTAGCATTCGCGTCTAGACGCCCGCCTGCGGATCGGAAGGTCGTAGGTTCGCGTCCTGACGGAGCCGGACTATTTTTTCAAAATTGACTTTGACTCCCAGGTTGACCCAGCCTTGAATAGGTACTGGGTGCAGTCATGGGAAGTAAAGGCGGCCGACGTGATGCTGACCACATCACCTGCCAAGTGCCGATTGATCTATAAAAATATAATTTTAGCTTTCTATGTCCAATAAGCCTTAAGGCGGGGAAAGGAACCTTTACTGTTTACTTTACTTTTACCATAAAAGAGATTCCCGTCAAAAGCATGTGTTTATACATTACTTATTATTTCAAGTGCATTATTATATTTATTTGCCACTCAGCATGTTATCATTATTATTAATATTTTATATTATTATTATGCTCTTAAGCCGGCGTAATGTTGACCGCGTCTCCCACAGAGTGCCGATTGATCTATAGAATATAGGTCTAGCCCTATATGCCCTGTACACCTGAAGACGTGGAAAGATGTCCTTAATTGTATTTGCCTAATCGTGCTGTCGAACTAGTATCAGACCCTAATGAGCACGCCCCTCCCCCCACCTTTTCCCCATGCACTCTTTGTATCTGTGCACAGGGTCGTCGTGGATGACTTTAAGAGCATCTTGGACTCTTAGAGGCTCTGAGGCTGGTGGGACTACTTTAAGAGCATCTTTGCCTCTTGGAGGCTCTGAGGCTGGTGGGACTACTTTAAAAGCATCTTTGCCTCTTGGAGGCTCTGAGGCTGGTGGGACTACTTTAAGAGCATCTTTGCCTCTTGGAGGCTCTGAGGCTGGTGGGACTACTTTAAGAGCATCTCTGACACTTGGAGGCTCTGAGGCTGGCGGGACTACTTTAAGAGCATCTTTGACTCTTGGAGGCCCTGAGGCTGGTGGGACTACTTTAAGAGCATCTTTGACTCTTGGAAGCTCTGAGGCTGGCGGGACTACTTTAAGAACTTGGACTTTTGGAGGCTCTGAGGCTGGTGAGACTACTTTAAGAACTTGGACTTTTGGAGGCTTTGAGGCTGGTGAAACTACTTTAAGAACTTGGACTTTAGGAGGCTCTGAGGCTGATGGGACTACTTTAAGAACTTGGACTTTTGGAGGCTCTGAGGCTGGTAAAACTACTTTAAGAACTTGGACTTGTCATTTGCAAGGATACCACAATAGACCGGTGTCGACTGCAGAACTAGTTCTGTTCTCGTTGACGCCATGCTGTTGTTTTTTTAATTTATTGTATTTTTTTTATGCAGACACTAACAAGATATTGCGCAATTTATTGCCTGGCATATTTAAATGTCTCTCGTCAGGCACATTAATCCAGAGATAAATCAGCTTATAGATTAACAGATTTTACTGTCCTGTTTGAAGCATGTTAAGACTTTGAAACCCAATCTTGAATCAGAAAGTGACAGTTTACTAAGTCAGTTCCACTGCACTATTGCGTCTGCGTACCTAAAATAGAGTAGCAAGCCGTGATCAGTTCGCATATGTAAGCGTTAGCAACTAACAGTGACACTGGAAAGGATATCACGTGATATTGTCAGCCTCGTCGTTTCGCTGATAAGAGTTTAGATGCACAGCTAGCTTAGCAGTACTAGTAACAGGTAGCCTTTCAGACGTGACATTTTGTGTATAAGTGGCCTGAGCACGTAGCCAGCATTCTGTGTTCGAGATGTCAACCAAACGACTCATTGTTGATAAAAATAGTGTACAATAATAATAAATAGTAAAATGTTGGCAGTGAACAGTGTTAGGGGTGATTCCAGATGTTACATGCACGCCTCCCTGCTGCTGAAAGGAGGGTTGCTGCATCTGCCCTGAATAAATCGACGACCGTGTCACCCACTGGCTGGCCAGTAGACGACTTCGTCGCCGGTTGGGACAGTTTTTGGGTCTGTCCCCAATGATCTTATCAACACTGCAAGAGTCACTTTCGTGGTTACTAGTGAGTGAGTAAGTTTGACGCCTCCAGGACATCACACAAGTGATAAACACCCGGTGACACAAAGTGCCACCATGCGGATGAGAATCACACGTGGAGAGGTCCCAGAAACCCCGTTCAGTCGTCAGGTTATATTAGGGCACACTGCAACTGCTAGGGTAGGGCTGTAAAATGAGGAAAAATTGCATCCCACAAGGGGACGACGGTTAGGGAATAGATTCATGGCTTCTTGGTGGCGAGCAAAGCTATTTTATCTGGCGCACGTAAACCTAGTCACAATTATAACCTAAAGCCCCCCCCCCCCCCCCCTTGAGGATCCTGATTTTTGTTCTTCAGCTAACCAAGCCAGCGAAGTCTGCCCCGAAGTTGGTGCAAAATTTACTTGACGCACTGGAGTGTGTCTGTGTAACGTACCCTAGTAAATTTGGCGACCTAATACTTTGAATTCCGTCGACAGAGTTTCCGACATACGACTAACTTCGCCTGATCATTCTTCAGATGCGGCTTCAGATGTCGGCCCGCAGATGTGATCCCACGTGTCTCAGAAACGATCCCAAGTCGTGTCTGATCGGGGCATTGCTGCTATTCTTGTTTCTGACGGTCACAGTGTTTTACAGCGACACTGTATGTAGGTATTATTATTATTAATACTGTTGTTAGTACTATCATGTCCCCTTGTGGGTTCCGGGGCTCCCATTGTGGGGAAAACAAGAATAGACCCAATGCCTGCCCCCAAAAAGCATGTCGTAAAAGTCGACTAACTAGGTGCTCCCTTCGAAGTCGGAGTGCATCAGCTTTAAAGGCAAAGAACCTACAGTCTGAATACAGATGTCAGATGTGTAAAACGGATGTGCACGCAGCACTTAGGTTCTGGAACAAGACCGAAGGAGGACGATAATTCACAACTTTCCGCCGGAGTTAACAGCCGGTGACCGCGAAAAAAAAAGGAGGTGGAGGAGGAGGAGGCAGAAGAAGATGATGTCATTTTAGCTCTGGAGATTGCGGAGTTCCGTTTTGTTTAGGTTGTGATAACATGATAGTAATTTAAACTGTACCTCTGTTGCACGGCAATGCCACGACACATACGGACGACTAACCCCAGCAATGATACGACTGCAGAATTTGGTCTGACATTATTACCACATTTCCCCCCTTACAGTCCCAATCTTGCACCTGCAGACATCCATTTGTTCGGGCTACTGAACGAAGATCTTCACGAACATCACTTTGAGAAAACACCGAGCCACTAAAACGTCCCGTTGCAAATTGTTTAAGATGAAGGACACAGATTGTTACCGTGCGGGGATTTATGCCCCTTTTGAAAAGATGAACAACAACGGTTACAAGTAACGGAATGTTGAATAAAGAAACGAAACCATAGCACTCGAGATACTCCCATAAGCGCCCCGTCCCCATCTTCAGCAGCAAGCGAAGAGTTCAAATTTCGATGGTACCTGTAACTGCCCGGTTGTACATCCATCTCGCCTTTTCCTTTAAGAGCGTCGGCCAGATCCCCTGGTAACTCCCTGCAGCGCCGTTCTCCTCAAACCTTAATGGTCTGTCTGTGTCACCGCACTGTTTACTCGCTCCCAAAGGACTCTCACAACCTCCTGCTTGTCACATCAAGTGGTGCTGAACCAGCTAGTCTATCCTGCAATGCTTCTTCCTTGCACACGGGCGTCCGAGACCTAATCACAACAACAACAACAACATTCCAGAAACAACAGTCGTTCACAGAAAAGAGTTGTGAAAAGAAAGCTGTGCAGTTTCGTTAACCCGAACTGCCTTTCCGTACGCTGTGCATAGACATCTTAGGTTAGTTCCACGTTAGTCTCCCCATTTACACATTCTCACACACTAGCTCACTTCTGATTGGTCGACCTTGAGCCACGCTTCCTTGTCACAGTGACGGAAATTTTCCGCAATACCGTAGATATCGCTTGTTCTATATTTCAGCCCGCAGCGCTTTTAACAATCCAAAAACATGGAAACACTAGGTCTAACACAACCCTCTAAAGAGTGCTGACACCTATGTCACAAGTATTTTCTTTCTCGGAATGAAAACGTTAATGCAAGACAGCAAGAAAGCCAAACAAGAGAGCGAGACACACCCGTAACCTGCAGGAAAGTAGACTAGGCGAACAAATTTGTCAATTAAAAAACTAACCTACTTTGTTTGGATAGACTAACGTCGAACTAAATGACGTCTTTTAACACCCCTACAACATAAAAGATCCCGTGGAAACCGGTACAAAATCTCGCCGTCGACGATATGGGGTGACTTTCGTGAGTAGTGCCGGGGGGGGGGGGGGGAGGGGTCCAAGATACCTGAGCTCCCAGAATGTGGCGCCTGTGTCCCCACGACGAGCTGGTTATAATGTCTCCTATCTCGGCCTCAAAGCAGGTCTGCCAATGGGATTTTTTTGAAAAACCCAGCTGATCTGAACAAAAACCCAAGCAATACAAAGACAAAGAAAAAAAAACGCAGATTGCTAAAATGTACAAAATTTATTTTTACGAAACGAAACATTTATCACTTTTATATAAGGATATATATTTAACCCCACCCCCCCCCCCCTTTTTTTTTTCCAGATTTCCCCCAGGTGTCAAATAAAAACCCAGATCTGGGGGGAAAACCCAACATTGAGAGGCCTGCCTCAAAGTCGGCACAGACGGGCCTTGACCATGCTTTACTCCTATCTCACGCAGTGTGCTAGTATCAGAGATTCGTCGTTCTCCACAAGCCAAGTCCGTACAGCGCTGGTCATATCTGCTCTGTCCACGCTTCTTCCCACCTGCGTTAGTACATTACTAAAACGTTGCTTGCTAGTTGGTTTGTGGATGGCTATAACTCTTCCTGTTGCAAACAGTAACGTTATGTGATACACTACTGTCAGTTTATGGCCTACTTTAGATCTCAAGTAGGTCAGGGTTAGCGCGTACCTTGAATCCTCATTAGGTAAGTTCGACGTTAGTTTCCCCAAATAGAGTAGCTCAATTTCCATTTACTAGTTTGTTCGGCTGGTCGACTTTCCTGGAGGTTACGGGTGAGTCCCGCTCTGTTGTTTGGTTTCTGCGATGGCTTGCATTTAGGTTTCGAAAAAGAGAATGCTTTCGACACAGCTTGCAGCACTCTCAATAGGAGTTGTGTTAGACCCAGTTTCTCCATGTTTTTAGAGTGTTAAAAGCGCTGGCGTGTTAAAATATACAACACGCGATATCAACGGCATTGCGGACCCCCCCCCCCCCCCGTAACCTTGATCGAAGGTCACGAGGCTAAGGAACTACCAATCAGAAGTGAGCTAGTGTGTATATGGGCGGGGTCTGGAGAGACTAACGTCGAACTAACCCATCATATGTGCTGTTAACGTCAGAGTCTAGTCCTCCATTCCCTTCTCTTTTGTGCAATCCTTTCCATGTCATTGATGGAATCCGGCCGAGCGCCCTTTGGCCTCTCTCAGCAACATTCTTCTCATTGTTTCTCTTGTACGTCCTTGTTTCTCTTGTTTCCTCAGTCCATTTGATTCCTTTTTCAGGGCCTGCTTGGTGATATCTCGTACCATACTGTGTGTTATTATATGTCTCAAGTTTGTCTTGGGTATGCTGAAGAAATGTCGCAAAATATTTTAAAATTCAGTTCACTGTATACTGTACCTCTAAAGGAATATACTAAAGCTTTTCTGTCACTGTAGTTATTGTGCCAGATTGGACTTTTTCTGCGAAATCAAAGGAGAGTGAAAGAGACGATGGCCAGCGAGACATGACATGGACTATAAGAGGGAAACAGGGTTAGGTTCACGTTAATCTCCACAAATAGAGTAGGTCACTTTTCATTCACACGTTTTGTAGGCTGGTCGACTTTCCTGAAGGTTAAGGTGTGTCCCGCTCTATTGTTTGCTTTCTGTGACGTCTTGTATTTACTTTTCATTCCGAGAAAGAAAATGCATGTGAAAAGGTTGCAGCACCTTTTTAAGGGAATTGTGTTATGACCAGTTTCTCTGTTTCTGGAGTTCTAAACGCGCTGGCATGCTGAAATATACAACACGCTATATCAACGGCATTGCGGAACACTCCCATAACTTTGTGCCAAGGTGACTGGTTCGGGAACCACCTGTCAGAAGTGAGCTAGTGTGTATGTGGGCGGGGCGTGGGGAGACCAACGTTACTTTTACCGAAAAAAGTTTAATCATCATCATAATCATAAATCAGTTCTACCGTTTAGCGTCGTTTGGAGGAACTATTTGCGATCTAATGCACGCTGGCTATTTTCATGCCGTGAAGGTGTAGAGTGTCTTTAATGTTGTCTATCCATTTTTTCACGGCCGTCCTCTTGCTCTTGTAGCTGATCTTCTGAGATGTGGTGCCTGTGATGAAACTGTCTATTTGCACTTATAGTTATGTTTCATGCCGTGAAGGTGTAGAGTGTCTTTAATGTTGTCAATCCATTTTTTCACGGCCGTCCTCTTGCTCTTGTAGCTGATCTTCTGAGATGTGGTGCCTGTGATGAAACTGTCTATTTGCACTTATAGTTATGTTTGGATATCTTAATAGTGGTAATAATTGGTATATAAATACGCTTACTTTCTGACATCTGGCTTCCATTTCTGTGTCAGTTCTACCATCTTCTGTACACTATAGTACATTATAGTCCTATGTAGTCAATTCATAGTTAGTGCGTATTTGTGTATGTGTGCTGTGTTGTTCATGTGCTGGTGAATGCTAATCGCCGCAACGTCCCTTGTTTGTTCATTGTGATCAATTTTGTAAAGCTGACATAATCTTTTTGTTTTTTCTAACCCCTCCCCCTTTGTTCCCTCTTCCCTATAATTTCCTACCCCTTTCAGTACTACCAACTCCTGTGATCACACTTCCTAGATAATTAAATTCCCTAACTTGATTCAGACTACATCCTTTCAGCTGTATAAAGGTTTGATGAAGTGTAATTTTTTTTAAACGAAATTTCTCCATTCAGGTTTGAGCTATGGAACATTCGTGGAAAGGCTTGCTTCTAATGTCCAGCGCGCCACCAAACATCCGGTGCTACTAGTCACTTACGGCCGCAGTGGCTCCACGTTCACGTCTGCACTCATCAACCACCACAAAGACGTGTTCTTTATCTTTGAGCCGTTGGTGCCGCTAAATCTGACATCGACCAAGTGAGTATGTACCCGCTCATTCATTAACAGATATCAAACTAAAGGGAAAGTAGAACTAGTCATCTTCACGTTATCACAAATGACAAGTTAACGTTTCGGCTATGTCAGAACATTACATTAATAGACACGTCACACTTACGAGCCTATATACACAAAAATCACTTAACCGGAGTATCTCCAAGAGGAATCCACATGTCAATTTGGCCAGTTGAAGTTCTGACACGCGTGTGAACACACACAAAAAATTCACTTTTCCTGCAGTAACGTGTGCCATCTTTTGTTGTCTTCCGCCTGTTGAACAAGTGTACAATACTTTAGTCATGTCCATTTCTTGATATTGTAATTCCAGGTTCTTCTTTGCCCCTCTACCCTCCCCACCAGAAGATCCTAGCTTTCTTTCTAGGAGTACCGACCAATCCATGTCTGTTTGGTGAGTGTGTGTGTGTGTGTATATATATATATATATATATATATATATATATATATATATATATATATATATATATATATATACTGTTTATACACAACGGTTCTCCATCTATTATTTATGCAGCTTATAACAACGAAAAAACACGAGAGTCGTATTCCGCAAAGTTTGGACAAAACCCTAACCATTATCCTCTCCTTCTCCCCGTGTGGGTTCCGGGGCTCCATTGTGGGGGGGGGGGGGCTGGACCTACTGCCCCTCCAATAAGTATGTCAGAAGAGCCGACTAACCTGGATCTTCCTTTGCAGTCCGAGTGCATCTGCCCGAGTGGCAAGAATCAACCTGCTGCCCACACATAAGCCAGTAAAACGGATGTACACGCAAAACACAGGTCCTGGTACAAAGCCAAAGTCCAGATGGACACATAACTGAGACTTTCCGCTGGAGCTTACAGCCGCTATAAAAATAAGAAGAAGAGGAACCGCTTCTTAGTGGAGTGAGGTGAAACTAATGTTAGTCTCTTCATTGACACAGTGTTACACACTAGCTCACTTCTAGTTGGTAGACCTTAGCACAAGGTTACGGGGGTTTTCCACAATGCCACTGATATCGCGTGTTGTATATTTCAGCACGCCCGCCCTTTTTTAACACTCCAAAAACAGGACTAACTGGATGTAACACAACTCCGCTAGAGAGTGCTGCAGCCTATGTCACAGGCATTCTCTTTCTCGGAAGAAAAAAATGTAAATGCAAGACAACCCAGAAAGCAAAAAACAGAGCGGCACACCCGTAACCTGCAGGAAAGTAGACCAACCCAACAAATTTATCAATGAAACATGACCTACTTTGTTTGGGAAGACTAACGTAAAACTAACCGCAGAGCGACTTACCCACTCCACCTACCGTTCTTTTTATGTCAATCATAACATGTCTATTTCTCTATTACATTTACTGTTTCTACGACTTCACTGTCTTTTTATTTCTGCACGTTATAACAATCATCATCATCATCACCAACATCATCAGGCAGCAGGCCCTTTGCAGAAAGTCGCTATCATGACGATCTGTCAGAAAAACTATCTCGCCTCATGTATATTCAAGGAGTCACCTATAATCATGTGCCCATCTTCGTGTGGGTCGGCCACTGCCGCTCCTTCCTGGTACCATGCCTTCTGCTAATATTTATTCCCCCCAAGGCGCTTGATATGACCAATAAATTTCAGTTTCCAAGACAAGATGCTGTTTATTAGCCAAACTTCCTGATGTTCAAACTTCCCCCCCCCCACCCCCAATGTTTCTAATTATAACAATAACGAACCCTTTTCCATCCCTTTAGGAGTATTGGGCATTTAGAGTTAGATCTATCTTTTATCGACCAATCGGCACTCTGTGGGTGATGTGGTCAGCATCATGACGGCCGCCTTTACTTCCCAGTATATTTCCCACTCAAGGCTGGGTCCACCTAGGGGCAAAATCCTTTTTGAAAAGTCCTGCTCCTTTAGGACCCGAACCCACGACCTTCCAATCTAATACGCCCAGCTTCTGAGTTGAGTGCATGGCGTGACACTGTGAGCTACGTGTGTTTTTCGTTGGCACAGGAGCGGAGCAACTATGGGGTGACCCGTTTGCTATGAAGCGGAAACTAGGATTACCAGATTACCAATCTAATTAATTCGCTGTGTTGATCAAATCAAGTTTGTAAAGCAGCGACTATTTCTCGTTGTGTCCCCTTGTTGAATCGACAACATTGATCAATTTGTTGATCAGTGTTCCCCATGAAATAAATCTGAAGAAATTTGTAATCTGCGTCGGGCAGTGGTAGTAAGGAGCCAGCACGATGATAAATCTGGCCTTGCACTTTAAATGTCGGCATGTAATTCTCGCGCACAATATTTATTGCACCGAATGATGTCATTTGGAAACATGAATTGTATTTGCGAATGTTTGCCAAGAAATGTTTCGACTGGCTTGTGTCACCTGCTACCAATGATGATAATGGTTCGGGTGTTGATTGTAATACTGGCAATTTAACTTTTCCATTTAACTTTGAAGGCGAATGTCAAGCTTCTACTCCATGACTTCCTTATTATACAACATGAAAAACGTATTCTGCAGCTACCAGAGTCAGGACTATTACCCGCTACTTCATGGAATATAATCTCTCCGCCCCAACTGGCCTTCTATCTATGAGTGCCAATCAATACATGTCAATCTATTTACATATACTTTTTCTGCGAGCTCAAGGTTTCATAAATGTTGATTTCTTCACGGTAAATAATAACAACTCAAACAAACGTATTCTGCAGCTACCAGAAACAGAATGAAAGCACAGCCATTATCCGTGCCTTCATCGAGTGTGACTTCTCGTTGGAGCTGTCCATTTTCCTTGACAACTTCCAGTTCCATTATTTACAAGACACAAGCGAATTTTATGACTGTCTCCTGTCAAAGGTGAGCTCTTGAATGTGTGTTAATTTTGTTTCCGCGGGAGCATAGGTCTGTGTTGTTGCTACTGAATTAGTATAGTTCATTCGTTTTGGTTAAGTATATTCTTGTTTATGTCTCTGGTGCACGATTCAACCCCCCCCCCCCAACCTAGTTTGAGTCTTGATATCGCTCCTGACTTGCTTGCCTTCTCTTTCCATTCCCCCTCTCTCTCAGTCTTAATATCGCTCCTGACTTGCTTGTTTTCTCTCTCGGTTTCTCCCCTCTCTCTCAGTTTTGATATCGCTCGTCACTTATTTGTTTTCTCTATTTCTCCCCTCTCTCTCAGTCTTGATATCGCTCGTGACTTGCTTGTCTTCTCTTTCTATTTCTCCCTCTCTCTCATTCTTGATATCGCTCGTGACTTGCTTGCTTTCTCTATTTCTCCCTCAGTCTTGCTTATCGCTCGTGACTTGTTTTCTCTCTCTATTTCTTCCGTCTCTCTCAGTCTTGATATCGCTCGTGACTTGCTTGCCTTCTCTCTCTATTTCACCACTCTCTCTCAGTCTTGATATCGCTCGCGACTTGCTTGCCTTCTCTTTCTCTCTCTATTTCTCCCCTCTCTCAGTCTTGAAATTGCTTGCATTCTCTCTCTATTGCTCCTCTCTCTCTCTCTCTCTCTCTCTCTCTCTCTCTCTGTCTTGATATCGCTCGTGATGTGCTTGCTTGTCTTCTCTTTCTGTTTCTCCCATCTCTCTCAGTCTTGATATCGCTCGTAACTTGCTTCTTTTCTCAGTTGCTTCCCTCTTTCTAAGTCTTGATATCGCTCGTGACTTGCTTGTTTTCTCTATTTCTCCCCTCTCTCAGTCTTAATATCGCTCATGACGTGCTTGTTTTCTTTCTCTATTTCTCCCCTATCTCCCAGTCGTGATTTCGCTTGTGACTTGCTTGTTTTCTCTATTTCTCCCCCCTCTTTCGATATTGATATCGCTCGTGACTTGCTTGCCTTCTCTCTCTATTTCTCCTCTCTCTCTCTCAGACTTGATATCGCTCGTGACTTGCTTGTTTTCTCTATTTCCTCCCCTCTCTCAGTCTTATATAGCTCATGGCGTGCTTGTTTTCTCTCTCTATTTCTCCCCCTCTCTTGGTCTTGATATCGCCCGTGACTTGCTTGATTTCTCTTTCCATCTGTCCCCTCTCTCATTCTTGATATCGCTCGTGACTTGCTTGTTTTCTCTCTATCTCCCCCCTCCCCAGTCTTGATATCACTCGTGATTTGCTTGCTCTCTCTCTCTCTCTCTCTACCCCTTTCTGCATCTCTCCCCTCTCTCTAAGTCTTGATATCGCTCGTGACTTGCTTCTTTTCTCTCTCTATTTCTCCCCCTCTGTCAGTCTTAATATCGCTCATGACGTGCTTGTTTTCTTTCTCTATTTCTCCCCTTTCTCTCAGTCGTGATTTCGCTTGTGACTTGCTTGCCTTCTCTCTCTCTATTTCTCCTCTCTCTCTCTCTCTCTCTCTCTCAGTCTTGATATCGCTCGCGACTTGCTTGTTTTCTCTATTTCTCCCCTTCTCTCAGTCTTGATATACCCCCGTGTGGGTTCCGGGGCCCATTGTGGGGAAAACAAGAATAGACCCACTGCCTCCCCAAAAGCATGTCGTAAGAGTCGACTAATTGGGAAGCTTCCTTTGAAGTCGGAGTGCATCTGCCGGAGAGGCAAGGAACCAACAGTCTGTATTCAAGAGAATGAGATCTGTAAAACTGATGCACACGCAACACTCAGGTTCTGGAGCAGGACTGCAGTTCAGTAATGGACGAGCAACCAGAACCTTCCGCCAGAGTTTACAGCTGGTGAACGTGAAGAAGAAGAAGAAGTCTTGATATAGCTCATGACGTGCTTGTTTTCTCTCTCTATTTCTCCCCGCTCTCTCAGTCGTAATATTGCTGGTGACTTGCTTGTTTTCTCTCTCTATTTCTCCCCCTCTCTTGGTTTTAATATCGCTCGTGACTTGCTTGATTTCTCTTTCCATCTGTCCCCTCACTAATTCTTGATATCGCTCGTGACTTGTTTGTTTTGTCTCTCTATTCCCCCCCCCCCCCCCCAGTATTGATATCGCTCGTGATTTGCTTGCTTTCTCTCTTATCCCTCTCTGCATCTCTCCCCTCTATCTAAGTCTTGATATACTTGTGATCTCTCGTGACTTGTTTTCTTTCCCCCTCTATTTCTCTGTCTTGCTATCGTTCAAGGTCTCTCTCGACGTAGATCTGTCTCTGTCTCTCTTTCTTGTTATCGTTTATGCATTAGACATACAATCTTGCATTAAACCCACAATCATACATTAAAACACAATCATGCACTAAACACAGTCAGTCCTGCATTAAATCCACAATCCTGCATTACACCCACAATCCTGCATCAAGCACACAATCTTGTCCAATCACAGAGAAGTGGCATACAGCATGTAAGCTGTTACATCAAATTCTTGAAAGATTGTCAGAGCCACAACACGATTCTGGTCAAGACAATCCGCTTCCGGGTCAGTTGGGCAGAGACGTTTTTGAAAGAAAATCCACAGTTTAAATTGTTGTATTTAATCAGGTGAGCAAATTTAAATCACTAACGCGTATTGTATCAAACTAGCCTCATGTCACACAATTCCCTTTTTTCATGTCAAACCATTATCTCCTATCATGTCAAACCGTTAACCCACATATCTCCACCCAGTTAACATGTGCAGTGTCAAACAGTTAACCCATATCATGTCTAACAGTTAACTCGAGCTGTGTCAAACCATTAACTCATATCAATCATGTCAAACATTCACTCATGTCATGTCAGATCATTAAGTCATACATGTCAAACCATTAACTCATACCATGCCAAACCATTAACTTGTATCGAGTCAGATCATAAAGTCATAACCATTAACTGTTATCATGTCAGATCATTAGGTTGTAACATGTCAAACAATTTCTGGTATCATGCCAGATCATTAAGTCATAGCATGTCAAACCATTTACTGGTATAATGTAAAATCATTCAGTCGTACATGCTGAACTATTAACTCTTATCATGCAAAACATTTAACTTATATCATCTTGATCCATTAACTCATATCATGTCAAACATTTAACTTATATCATCTTGATCCATTAACTCATATCATGTCAAACATTTAACTTATATCATCTTGATCCATTAACTCATATCATGTCAAACATTTAACTTATATCATCTTGATCCATCAACTCATATCATGTCAAACATTTAACTTATATCATCTTGATCCATCAACTCATATCATGTCAAACATTAACTCGTATCATATCAGACCATTAACTCCTACCATGCCAAACCATTATTTTGTATCATGTCAAGCATTACCTCATATCATGTCAGATCAATACGTTGCACCATGTCAAACCTTTAACTGGTATCATGTCAAACCAAGAACTCGCGTCACGTTAGATCATTAACTCGTATCATGTCAGATCGTTAAGGCGTAACATGTCAAACTAATAACCTGTATCATGTCAGATCATTAACTCGTACCATGTCAAACTATTAACTCATACCCTGTCAAACCATTAACCTGTATAATGTCAAAGAGTTAGCTTGTATAATGTCAAACCATTTGTCACAATCTGCTCTCCTGGTACCTGCTGCTTTTTCGATACAATGATTTAGTTCTTCTCCTTTTCATCATCATCCAACTCTGCCTTTTTTCTTTTTCCTCCACTTCTTCTGACGCTTTCTTATTCATCCTCGTCGTAAACTTCATCTTCTTGCTCCTCTAATTCTTCCTTCTGTTTTCTTTTCCTCCTCCTCCTCCTCCTCAGAACTCAAGTCCAATCCCTGTTTGTTCAACAAGATTATCTCTCTCACCACAGTTCAACACAGATTATCTCACTCTCACCACAGTTCAACAAGATTATCTCTCTCACCACAGTTCAACACAGATTATCTCACTCTCACCACAGTTCAACACACATTATCGCACTCTCACCACAGTTCAACAAGATTATCTCTCTCACCACAGTTCAACACAGATTATCTCACTCTCACCACAGTTCAACACAGATTATCTCACTCTCACCACAGATTATCTCACTCTCACCACAGTTCAACACAGATTATCTCACTCTCACCACAGTTCAACACACATTATCTCACTCTCACCAGTTCAACACAGATTATCTCACTCTCACCACAGATTATCTCACTCTCACCACAGTTCAACACAGATTATGTCACTCTCACCACAGTTTAACACACATTATCGCACTCTCACCACAGTTCAACACAGATTATATCACTCTCACCACAGTTCAACACACATTATCTCACTCTAACCACAGTTCAACACAGGTTATCTCACTCTCACCACAGTTCAACACACATTATCTCACTCTCACCACAGTTCAACACACATTATCTCACTCTCACCACAGTTCAAGACACATTATCTCACTCTCATCACAGTTCAACACAGATTATCTCACTCTCACCACAGTTCAACACAGATTATCTCACTCTCACCACAGTTCAACACACATTATCTCACTCTCACCACAGTTCAACACAAATTAGCTCAATTTCACTACAGTTCATTAAACATCTCACTTTCACCACAGCTTAACACATCTTAGCCCACTTTCACCAGTCCAGTAAACATTATCCCACTTTCATCACAATTCCGCAAACATTATCTTACTTTCATGACAAATCAACACACATTATCTCAGTTTCACCATAATTCAACACACTTTACATCACTTTCATTATGATTCGACTTCCGGTCAAAATGGACGCTAGGCACAGCCACTGTTTTGAGTCGTGGCAAACTGTTTGCTTCTGCCAGACGGTAGCTGTTACATTTTTGCTCCATTTGTAGACTGAAAGGATATAGTTTCTATGCCCAGCTGCTGAATTTTGTGCACAGTGCAACACTGTGAGCTGCGGATTTGATTTTCAATGTTTTTCTACTGTGACCAACGTGGTGGTGTACATTGCAGATTCAGAAAATGGTGCAATGCCTGTTGTCGCAATAATAGTGGTGCCATTATGTGATTAAAATTGATCGCATGTAAA
Organism: Candidula unifasciata; assembly: GCA_905116865.2. Lineage (NCBI taxonomy): Eukaryota > Metazoa > Mollusca > Gastropoda > Stylommatophora > Geomitridae > Candidula > Candidula unifasciata. The sequence goes on along the minus strand of CAJHNH020001280.1, from coordinate 714,725 downwards.
ACTGCTGATATGTTGGTGACCTGCTACAATTGATGATGAACTGCATTTCTAATGTCGAACTGTTTGTGTTAGCACTTTGGATGGCTACCATATGCTTTTAATGCATGTTTATGCTAGTGCATATACTGAGACAGCAGTCTGTCAGCCTTTAAACAAGGGACTGTGATAAACATTCTGTGTATTTTTCGTTGGCACAGGAGCGGAGCAACTATCTTGGTGACCCATTTGCTATGAAGCTGAAACTTAGATTACCAAGATGCATTATGATTCAAAATACAGTAGCTCCCTTTCATTACAATTAAACACACAGTATCTCCCTTTCATTACAATTAAACACAGTATCTCCCTTTCATTACAATTAAACACACAGTATCTCCCTTTCATTACAATTAAACACACAGTATCTCACTTTCATTACAATTAAACACACAATATCTCACTTTCACTGTGATTCAACATCTCTTGCATTTGACCTAACTCTATCCCCAGGGATCCGAGAGCCACTTTATTTTCCCAAGCTCAGTTATTCAACGAGTTTTTGTGGCCATCTGGGATCATCAATGCATCCAAAACTTACTGCGCAATATTGGACGATGATCTGAAGGAGATAGTTCGACTGGCAAATCTTTACCCTGGACGAGTGAAAGGAATTCGGTACGAAAACGGCGCCACAGACCCTTTTACTTACACAAAGGACATTTATAAATTTTTGGGACTGGGGTATGACGACCAAGTGGCTTCATTTATCGAGAATATAACTACAGCTTCTGCAGACGCACCAGATGTGGAAGGTGCTTACAGCGTGATTCGGCAAAATTCGACTCAGGCAATGAACAAATGGAGGAACAAATCAGATTTTGAAAGTATTCGAATAATTGACTCTATTTGTGGGTTTATGTATTCAAAATTAGGTTATAAATTTGTGGAGTCACATAGTGACCTCCGGTCGTCCAGAGATTTATTTGGTTCACCTGAATTGATTATATTTCAGTAAATTTCACCATTTTAGAAAAAAATATATCAGTAAAGGTTGAGTAAGGAAAAAACAAACAATAAGTCGCACAATTTGTGCATTGTACATGTCCTGTATCTTGTCAGGTAAATTCTACAGTAAGCTGTAGTAACATATATACAGTAACAAGTGAATAAGATGAAGCAAATACAACGGAACTCCAATAATGTTTTACAAAATTTTTTCTCCCCAGTTTTGTCATTAAATTTGTGTTTTATTTTCGCCTGAAAAGTCAACATTTGTCCCTCCTCCGACCGAAGTGGCCGACGAGGAGGCCCAGAGAACAGACCTCCCAACACAAGAGCTACTCGAACTTTGTACAGAACAGGAAGCTTAAGAGAAATTTCACTAAACGAGGAAAAAGAAAACAGCCGGCCGGTTTCTAGTGCTGAAATTATTGGATGGCTGATTGTTTTCACTAAAATGGAGCAGCGGAACCCACACAGGTGTTTTAAGTTGTTTTCACTAAAATGGAGCAGCGGAACCCACACAGGTGTTTTAAGTTGTTTTCACTAAAATGGAGCAGCGGAACCCACACAGGTGTTTTAAGTTGTTTTCACTAAAATGGAGCAGCGGAACCCACACAGGTGTTTTAAGTTTAAAATTTGGGGTCGCCTTATACACGGAATGTGATTAGAGTAGTTATTTCTTCATTTAGGGCCAAAATAAAATATACATGGAGGTGTATTAAACATGGAACAATACGTTATTTTAAAATACAAGGAGCTCAGATATTGACCATTGTAAACTTCCCAGGTGGGTTCCGGTGGCCCTGTGTGGGGGAAAACAAGAATAGACCCACTGCCTTCTCAACAAGCATGTTGTAATAGCCGAATAACTGGGAATTCCTTCGAAGTCGGAGTGCATCTGCCCAAGCGGCAAGGAACAACCAACTGCACACAAATAAGCCAGTAAAATGGATGTACATGCAAAACTCAGGCCCTGGCACAAAGCCAAAGTCCAAACTGAAAAACAACTAGGACTTTCTGCCGGAGCTTATAGCCAGTAAACAAAGAAGAAGAAGAAGAAGATCGCTGTAAACTAGACATTCATGGACAGAAGTCAAGAGTAATTACATGTTGGTACTAAATGGGTTAAAAGGCTGGATGACAAACTGTGTTGTGGTTTACAGTTAGGATGTGGTCTGCACCTTTCATCCAAACACATCCGGCTAAACAAATTCGTAGCCTTTTATGACATGTTTGTTAAGGGGCCGTGAGTTTATTCTCATCCCCAATCCCAAAATAAGCCCAGGAACCATTCGCGGAACCTAGTGCAATGAAATCCATTCCCTCTACTTGAAATCTTTTGTCTCACTATTTTCATTTGGTCAGCAAAATACTGACAAAATCTGGCCACTCTAGTGGAAATTTGTGTTATTTTTTTCTACACTGAAAAAAGCTGCAATAATTTACTTTATGAAATGTTATTGTTTACAGACTGAGATTTGTTTTATTTCAGATTTCTGGAAGTCACCTACAAAAATGAAAGATATAATTACTACATAATTAAAATATAATACTTTAATGTTTATGTGCATATTGTTCTGTGTATTTGCTCCCACATTTTATTAACTATATATGTCAACTGATGTCATTCTTCTTAGTAAATCTGGAATTTTACAACATTAATGGATATCATTATTTAAATTAAAAGAAAAAAAAAAAACATGATGTGCCATCTCCTCAGCGAAAGTTGGCTACAGTGTAACACGGGGTATGTTACATGCACTACCCCCTCCCCCCAGTCTCTTATACACTGGGTATGTTACATGCACTACCCCCCCCCCTTAGTCTCTTATACACTGGGTATGTTACATACACTACCCCCTAGTCTCTTATACACTGGGTATGTTACATGCACTACCCTCCCCTCATCTCTTTTACACTGGGAATGTTACATGCACTACCCCCATCTCTTATACACTGGGTATGTTACATGCACTACCCCCCCCCCATCTCTTATACACTGGGAATGTTACATGCACTACCACCCCCCCCCCCCATCTCTTATTCCCTGGGTATGTTACATGCACTACCACCCTCCACATCTCTTATACACTGGGAATGTTACATGCACTACCCCCCCCCATCTCTTATACACTGGGAATGTTACATGCACTACCCCCCCCCCCCCATCTCTTATTCCCTGGGTATGTTACATGCACTACCACCCTCCACATCTCTTATACACTGGGAATGTTACATGCACTACCCCCCCCCCCCCAGTCTCTTATACACTGGGAATGTTACATGCACTACCACCCCCCCCCATCTCTTATACACTGGGAATGTTACATGCACTACCACCCTCCACATCTCTTATACACTGGGAATGTTACATGCACTACCCCCCCCCCCCCATCTATTTTATACACTGGGAATGTTACATGCACTATTCCCCCCCCCCATCTCTTATACACTGGTAATGTTACATGCACTACCCCCCCCCATCTCTTATACACTGGGAATGTTACATGCACTACTACCCCCCCCCCCCATCTCTTATACACTGGGAATGTTACATGCACACTACTACCCCCCCCCCATCTCTTATACACTGGGAATGTTACATGCAATACCCCCACCCCCCCCCATCTCTTATACACTGGGAATGTTACATGCACTACTACCCCCCCCCTCCCCATCTCTTATACACTGGGAATGTTACATGCACTACCACCCCCCCCCCCAATCTCTTATACACTGGGAATGTTACATGCACTACTACCCCCCCCCCCATCTCTTATACACTGGGAATGTTACATGCACTACCACCCCCCCCCCCCATCTCTTATACACTGGGAATGTTACATGCACTACCACCCCCCCCCCCCCCCCAATCTCTTATACACTGGGAATGTTACATGCACTATCCCCCCCCCCCCCCATCTCTTATACACTGGGAATGTTACATGCACTACTACCCCCCCCCCCCCATCTCTTATACACTGGGAATGTTACATGAACTACCACCCCCCCCCCCCATCTCTTATACACTGGGAATGTTACATGCACTACACCCCCCCCCCCATCTCTTATACACTGGGAATGTTACATGCACTACCCACCCCCCCCCCCCCCATCTCTTATACACTGGGAATGTTACATGCACTACTACCCCCCCCAATCTCTTATACACTGGGAATGTTACATGCACTACTACCCCCCCCCCCCATTTCTTATACACTGGGAAAGTTACATGCACTACTACCACCCCCATCTCTTATACACTGGAAATGTTACATGCACTACCACCCCCCACCTATCTCTTATACACTGGGAATGTTACATGCACTACCACCCCCCCCCCATCTCTTATACACTGGGAAAGTTACATGCACTACTACCACCCCCATCTCTTATACACTGGGAATGTTACATGCACTACTACCCCCCCCCCCCCCCGTCTCTTATACACTGGGAATGTTACATGCACTACCACCCCCCCATCTCTTATACACTGGGAATGTTACATGCACTACCACCCCCCCCCCCCATCTCTTATACACTGGGAATGTTACATGCACTACCACCCCCCCCCCCCCCATCTCTTATACACTGGGAATGTTACATGCACTACCCCCCCCCCCCCCATCTCTTATACACTGGGAATGTTACATGCACTACCCCCCCATCTCTTATACACTGGGAATGTTACATGAACTGCCCCCCCCCATCTCTTATACACTGGGAATGTTACATGCACTACCACCCCCCCCCCCATCTCTTATACACTGGGAATGTTACATGCACTACCCCCCCCCATCTCTTATACACTGGGAATGTTACATGAACTGCCCCCCCCCATCTCTTATACACTGGGAATGTTACATGCACTACCCCCCCCCCCCCATCTCTCTTTTACACTGGGAATGTTACATGCACCCCCCCCCCCCCCCTATCTCTTATACACTGGGAATGTTACATGCACTACCCCCCCCCCATCTCTTATACACTGGGAATGTTACATGCACTACCACCCCCCCCCCATCTCTCTTATACACTGGGAATGTTACATGCACTACCACCCCCCCCCCCATCTCTTATACACTGGGAATGTTGCATGCACTACTACCCCCCCCCCCCCTCCCAGTCTCTTATACACTGGGAATGTTACATGCACTACCACCCCCCCCCCCATCTCTTATACACTGGGAATGTTACATGCACTACCCCCCCCCCCATCTCTTATACACTGGGAATGTTACATGCACTACCACCCCCCCCCCCCATCTCTTATACACTGGGTATGTTACATGCACTACCACCCCCCCCCCATCTCTTATACACTGGGAATGTTACATGCACTACCACCCCCCCCCCCCCCCATCTCTTATACACTGGGAATGTTACATGCACTACCACCCCCCCCCCATCTCCTATACACTGGGAATGTTGCATGCACTACTACCCCCCCCCCTCCCAGTCTCTTATACAATGGGAATGTTACATGCACTACCAACCCCCCCCCCCCCTCCCCCCCCATCTCTTATACACTGGGAATGTTACATGCACTACTACCACCCCCATCTCTTATACACTGGGAAAGTTACATGCACTACCACCCCTTCCCCATCTCTTATACACTGGGAATGTTACATGCACTACCACCCCCCCCCCCATCTCTTATACACTGGGAATGTTACATGCACTACCACCCCCCCCCCTCCCATCTCTTATATACTGGGAATGTTACATGCACTACCACCCCCCCCCCCTTCTCTTATACACTGGGAATGTTACATGCACTACTACCCCCCCCCCCCTCTCTTATACACTGGGAATGTTACATGCAACCAGCCCCGCTCCTCAACCTCTTATACACTTGGAATGTTGCATGCACTACCAGCCCCGCTCCTCAATCTCTTATACACTGGGAATGTTACATGCACTACCAGCCTCGCTCCTCAATCTCTTATACACTGGGAATGTTACATGCACTACCAGCCTCGCTCCTCAATCTCTTATACACTGGGAATGTTACATGCACTACTACCCCCCCCATCTCTTATACACTGCCGAAACTAAGAGAGTTTTTAAAAAAAATCGTGTCTACTGCAGGAACCTAACCCTATTACCCAGTAACCTTTCAGCCATAGAGCAACAAAAGACAGATAAGATCACAGAAATAGCAAACAAGACAGGTTTAACAATAAATGTCCAGAAAACAACGCTGGTGATAAAACCCAAAAGTGGGAGACCTATAATAATAGATAATGTAGGTTTGGAAACAGTAACTGACTTTATTTACCTTGGAAGCAATATCTTCTCGGATGGAAATGTAGTGGTTGAAATCCTGCAAAGAACTGCAAAAGGCAAATGCTGCTTACAACAGACTCAAGAGTGACTGGAGATCAAACATCTACAGCACTAAAACTAAACTCAGGATATACAAAACATGCGTTAGGACAGTTCCCCTCTATGGAGCAGAAACTTGGAAAACATAGAAAGATAAGACAGCATGCTCAGAGGTTTTTAGGGAAGACTTTTCAGAAGATTGTTGGGGTTCACATGGGAAAATTCAATCAGCAATCCTGGATTACAACAAAAGACAGACTTAGAAGATGTACATTTAGAAATCAAAAACCAAAGATGGACGTGGATTGGGCATGTTCTCAGAATTAAGAAAGAGAGACGGCCAAGATGGACACCAAAAGGAGGGCGAGGAAGAGGCAGGCCCGGAGGCACCTGGAGGCGAACTTTTGAGGCTGAACTCGGGATCAAATTCAGTGGCGACAGTTTTCTCTGCCTTATGTGCTTATGGATATGATGAAGATTGATTGATTGTTTGAGTGGATATCATTCTAATTTGGAAAATGATGTGCCATCTGCACAGCGAAAGTTGGTTACAGTATACAACTGGGAATGTTACTCACTCCCTCCCCCCCCCCCCCTTTCCCCTCAACGCTTATACACTGCCAAAACTAAAAATGGGCGTTTTAAAATACTGTCTACTGCAGGAATCGAACCCTATTACCCAGTAACCTTCAGCTACAGAGCCGCTAGGCATGTTTGTATAGCGTTTTATTGAAATAGAATTTTGTGAGCATTCGCGTCTTAATTCAGTTTCTAGCCTTCAACAATATCATTACAAAGGACAGAATCATCAGTATTGTTCATGTCTATAGCCAATCTATAGTTTTTTTTTTTTTTAAAATTAAATGTTAAAGAAAACATTGTCACATCCCTGTAGCTGATTTAGTCAATCAATTAATCAGTCACTGAAAAAGCCAGTCACTGAAACAGTCAGCCAGTCAAACAATGTCTTTGAAATGGTCAGGAAGACACTGGAGTGGTAACGCGATAATTCACTCATTTAAATAGCAATTCAGTCATTGAAACAGTCAGTCAGATAATCATTCATATATATATTAGGCCAGTTAATCATTGAAGTAAAGAAAAGAACAAATGCATCCATACTTCAAGAGCTGAATATTGAAGAGAGTTGGCTAGTAAAGACAATAAAACAAAGAAAATTGAAATATTTTGGTCACTTGAAACGTCATGGAAGTCTAGAGAGAACAATAATGGAGGGGTATATGCCTGGGAAGAGAGGAAGAGGAAGGCCAAGGAGAAGATGGGTGCAGGATGTGGCAGATGATCTCCAGATGGGTGTATCAGACGCAGGACATCTTGCTCAGGATAGGAAGATTTTCCGGAGGGTTGTTATGGCAGCGAGGTTCCGCGAGGGACATGCTACTGAATGAATGAATGAATCATTGAAGCAGTCACTCACTGAAACAGTCAGTTACTGAAATAAGTCGACCTGCTAGTAACTGAAACATCAAGCTACAACTCAAACAGTCAATCAGCAAAGCAAACATTCAGTCTGTTACTGAAACAGCAAGCTGAACAATCAGCTTTATATCAGTCAGTGGAACAACCAATCAGTAAATTAAACAGTCAAACAATTAGTCAGCCAATCAAACAAACAGCTGATTGTTAAACTGGCTGGCTGTTTGTTTTATTGGCTGACTGGTATAGCAACTGTTAGAGTAGCTGATTGTTTGGCTGACTGCCTGACTCAGTCAAAGTATGCAATACATACGTTCCAGCTGACACATACTTTCTGAAGCCAACAACGTATGATTCAACACTACTGTATTGAAAAATGAATCCACGTAACAATTCACATATATATGTATAGAAAAATACAGACTAGCATAGCAAATATATGGACGGATGTATGTGACATAAAACCCAAACACTGCAACAATTAAATGATATGCTAAATATAACAAAATAAGAGAAGACTAACAATATCAAATAAACAACTAAATAACGAAACAATTACGTTCCTTTTCTGCTGTCCTGAAGACAAGGTTAGTCATGAAAACATTTGCTTAGTGTGTGGTTCCGAACCCAAGGCCTTTGCCTCGACAGGTAAGCAAACATCTAGTCAGTGTCCTACCGTGGATTCCATAGTAAAATGGTTAGTTGCGTATCCTTTACAGGATGGATGTTGCAGAACCAACCCCAACAGCCCCTGGCAGTTGTGTGGTTTTTCTAGGCAAATTTACGTCCAGTAGTTTGTCACTGCTTTCTCGACGGTCGGCTTTCTTGATACCACTGTCGAAACTGGCGCAAGGCCCGCAGCTGAGATCGAACCCAGCATCCCGGCATTACGAAGCGTTCGCATCGCCTTAGCCACAGAGCTGACTCCATTGTAAAATACTAGCCACAAAAATAATCAAGATTAGGAAGACATCAAATTACAACATAAACCATAAAAATAATCAAAATTAGGAAGATATGAAATTAACACATGAACCATAAAAATAATCAAAGTTAGGAAGATTATTAAATTAACATAGGAACATTTAAAAATGTTTTTAAATGAAGGAAGATACTGAATGAACAAACAAATCACACACAAATTATATTAGGAAGATTTAAATTAACATGTTGAATGCTGAATTAGGAATCGACATCACAGCACTCAGGACATTCCCATATGTGCTCAGTCCCCATCTTAAGCAGCAAGCGAAGAGTTCCAATTCCGATGCTACCAGTAACCGTCTGATTGTATATTCATCTCATCGTTCCCCTGAGTGTTGAGCATCGGCCAGATCCCCTGTATCTCCTCGCAGCGCCATTCTCCTTAGACCGCAATGATCTATCTGCACCTCCGCGCTGTTCAACTGTTCCCAAAGGGCCCTCACAATATCTAACCTGTCATACATCAATTCACCACCAAGTGGTGCAGAGCCAGCCAGTCTATCTGCCTGCTCATTGACCAACACACCGCTATGACCTGGAGAAAATATCCAAAGGATGCTAACTGCCCGGGACCTCTGAAGTGATGCTTGCCACTCTGCACAAAGCATGCCTGTTTTGGCCTTTCTCAACATGCTCCGAGGCAGTTACAATCAAGGCGTGTGTACAGCTGATTCTCAAGCCAGTGGAAAGCAGGAGAGACTGCCTCCACCGCCATTCTCAAACTAGACGTTGTGAAATCATATGCAAGGCTTTGCTGCACTAAACGACGTTCTTTCGCCTTTGCTATGAAACCCCATGCACTTCGTCTGCCCCTTAACACAGATCAATCTGTATAGATAATCACATCACCTAGGCGCAAATTGTCATGAATCATTTGTTGAACTGCTGATTTTGAAGCAACAGCTGGCCAGTCCCTGCACTCACACCTGTGATTAGAACCCTACACAAGTCTGAAACTTGTTCAGACACCTTGACCCTCTCCTCTCATGGCACAAATTTATCAAGCCTGCACACATGCCCAATTGTGTCTTCAGCTTGCACCATCCAAGACTTTCCTCTTTACAGTCTGTGATCCTTAGCTCTAACCAGAGCTTCATGCAGGAGGTGCTTCTTGTCTGCAGCTACTCTGAGATATAACTTTGCCTGCAGAACTTTGAGCCCATTGCAATAGTAGGCAGTGCAAGTATATATCACATACATACTACCGGGGTATCTCTCGTACATCTCAGAATTACCCGCATGATTTCATTCTGTATGTGTTCAAGTTTTATCACCCACCTCTTTGATATGGTAAGCATTTCAAGTCCATAAACTATCACCAACAGGATCACATGCTGGAACATTGTGAACAGCATTCTTTGTTCCATGTCCATTGCTGCCATAACCTTGAGAGCATTAAGTCCTTTTTTTTTTTTGGCATTTCACAACAACTGCCACCACGTGATCCCTATAGGAAAAGCTTCTATCGAAGGTGATACCCAAGTACCTCAGTTTGTTTTCTCTTTTGATGTTACTGTTATTAACTGTGAGGCTTGGGACATCAGCTCTTACAATTCTACTGTCCAGAGAGTACCACCAAACAACTGCCGGTTTTGAGCTGAAAATTAACATAAGCCCAAAAGTAATCAACATTAGGAAGATTTTAAATTAACATAAGAACCCCACACAAAACTCTGAATTAAGAAGATACGAAATAATAAACACACCAACTAAAATTTAATCAAACAATTAAGAAGATTTCAAATTAACATCTTGTTCCTCTCTTTGTTCCTGGCTGTAAGCTCCGGCGGAAAGTCCTAGTTGTTCATCCATTTGGAATTTGGCTTTGTGCCAGGGTCTGTGTGCACTGGCTTATTTGTGTTAAATTAGTTGTTCCTTGCTGCTCGGGCAGATGCACTCCGGATTCGAAGGAAGCTCCCAAACAGTCAATCTGATGACATGCTTTTCTGGGAAGCAACGGGTCTATTCTTGTTTTGCCTACAGTGAGGCCTTCGGAACCCCACGGTGATGATCACATTCAGGAAACTAATATCTTCAAATATTGACAAATTTAGAAAGGCAAGAAAAATCTTTAACAAAAAAAATAACAAAACAAAAAAAGGCCCTTCTTTGAATCGTTCCCCAAAATGGCGGCTGTAATATGATGGCGTTCAAAAAGGAGCTAAATTGGCCAATTTCTGGCCATAAAACATCCAAAAATATCCGAATGCGGTGTCAGTTCTAATAAAAATATATGTGCCGGCTCCGAATAACGAAACAAATGCTCTGACAGGGTCTGGGCGATAAGTTGCTTGCCGACCTGCTTCTGCGAGTGTGCCTCACCGCCGAGTGTATCCCCCACGCCGCTACGCGCGGCGCGGATGGGGGCTAAACTAGATGGCTGGGACTCACGAGTGGCAGCTACCGCATCTCCTGCAACTTCCTCCAATTACTGTACTCGTGAGTCCCAGGCACCTAGATACGCTCGGCGATGAGTTTAATCGCGTTTGGCGCATGCCGACAAGTCTGACATCTACCGCTGCTAAATCCTCCAATCGGAAGAACACAGTATTGCTAATCGGCTTTCATCGTCTGCAATGTCTCGAAATTGGTCAACGGTAGCGTAATATCGTCTGCTAGTATCGTCGTCTGCAGAAACGCTCAAAATTTGTCGGTATTTATCGTCTGCTACTAGTACCGTGTGCAAATGTTTATATTGGTTGTCAAGTAATCCTAGTTTTGCTGCGATTTGTTCGTTGGCAGAAAGTCCGTATTTTAGATATACGCGAACACCGTCGTTCGGATATTTTTGGATATTTTATGGCCAGAATCTGGCATGCCGCCATTTTGGGGAATAAATCAAAGAAGCGCCCAAAAAAATTATCTTTATCAGCTGTTAAAAGATATTTCAGTTTGTCTTACTGTCAGAATACGGCGGAAATAAATGTCACAACATAATTCACATTTGATAATCTCACATCCCATCATGCATGCACGCAAACTGTTTCATGTCATATGATCCCCAAAATAATAAATAACATTGAATGTACATCTTTTTCCTGGAATGTGAGAGTTATCTGCCTTTCCAGAGAAAGTGCACTTACAAACATTGTATGTTTCACAGTGGAAAATGCACATTTATGGTCCTATTTAAAATCAAAAGTACTAGTCTCACTTACAGCTGAATCTGTTCAATTCTTCTCATTTTCTTTCTTTCTGCCAGAGGTTTCCAGATGAGACGGCCTAAGGCCTCTGTGACGCATGTTCACACTAGTCTGTAGTGTGAAGTCTGTAGTGTGATGCATGTTCACGCTAGTCTGTAGTGTGATGCATGTTCACACTAGTCTGTAGTGTGAAGTCTGTAGTGTGATGCATGTTCACACTAGTCTGTAGTGTGAAGTCTGTGGTGCCATGCATATCTTCCACATACTATATCTAGGTTCCCATTGGAATGCCAACTGGCCAAACCTGGGACCTCTCCACTGCATGTCTAGGGCATGTCTGTAGCACATGTTCAGTATTCTATGGTGCCCGTCCATATGGGCAAATTTCTGAATCCCCAGTATTAAATCCTATGTACATATGGCTGTAGAGTCTGTTGTCTCCAATTCTTCTCCTCCACCATTTACCTCAGCGAAGTGTTGGGGGGCGCGGGGGGACATAAGGATAATTTCAATGTATTGTACAAGTTGGTGTTCATTTCTGTTAGGCTGCTCCTGATGGTGTCGCTCCATCTCTTGCGTGCTCTTCCCCCGATCTGTGTTTCAGCGTGGCTCTCTGTGGCAGTTGGTACCAAGGCATTCTCGTCAGGTGGCCAAACCATCTCACTTGTTCTTTAATAAACTGTATGACTGGTTTCAGTCCTAGTCTTCTAGTTTCTTCACTCTTGATTTGATCTCTTCTTGTCACACCGGCAGCTCTCCTAAGACATCTCACCTCTGCTGTTACGATCTTCTGCCTGTTAGTTGTAGTAAGGATCCATGTTTGGCATTGGCAACACAAGGTCTTCTGAATGCAGTCTAAATATAATGGTCTTTTTCTTTTGTGTGAGGACGTTAATTGGGTCTTAGGATCGTTTTAGTTAGTTAGTTGGTCGTTACGGCTCCAGCATTACAGCAAACGAGTTTGGCCCATAATTGCTAAACCGCCTATGCCAGTGCTTCTAGTCACAAACTGAGTCAGATACGCCGGATACTTCAAGTGAACACCGTAGCCAACAAAGTGTCCTCAGTCAGCAAAACACACACAATTTGATTTGGAAAACCATAAGGTGCACACCTGCTTAAACACACTGCGAGACCAGGCATCATCGCTGAAAATCAACTTCATTCGACAAATAGCTGGGCAATAGTAAATTAAAACTATTCCAGACCATTTTCCACATGTCCTCGGCCAAGCTGCAGCCCCGGCCCGAAAATAAATAGCAGCTGTAGCACACGCCTTGTCACAGGAACACAAAGAAAAAAACATCACCCATTATTGCCATTATGTGCGAATCTGGAACTCAGTCAATAACCGATAATCACAGCTCATAGTGCCCCCAGGAGCACTAAACTCAGTAGCTCCGGCTGCAAACCGGACTTCCACAATCTTGCAACAACGAAACTGGAGGAGAAACGGCGACGAGAACGGTCAACATAAGCCAAGTTCTCAACCGGCATCCCTTCCCTATCAATGTCAGAACCTGAAGCCTCAGGATTGTCTCCTGGATAGAAAGTGTTCTAATTGGTTACAATGACTGCCTTGATCTGAGTTTTAGTTTTCCCCATAAGTGCTTCCTGTATATGGCTGTTCTGTATGACTTCCAGTTTTTGCCATGTGGTCTGCTCTTCAATTTCTCTTAATGTTTCAGTGTTTGATTTAAACTTTGTCGCATTCAAAACTAAAATATGTTGTGTTATTTAAAAAAAAAAAACTATTCTTACCAACTCTGTACTATCAGTGTCAAACATGGACACTTTTTCAGAAGACAGAAGAAAAGAAGCCACAACAAAGAAATGAAATGTTTAAGTATCATGCTAGGTGTAATAAGAAAAGACTGATATAAGAATGATGATATCAGGAGGACAGTCAGTACAGATCGAAACTGAACTTTATCGGGACACAAATGATTAAATGGTTTGGCCATGTAACATGATTAGCAGCAGACAGGGCACCATAGAGAGCAATGTTATGCAGACACAGCAATAACAGAGCCAGAGATTAACAACGCAGAAGATGGACCACAGATGTACTGGAGATATAAAACGAACAGAAGGCCAGCACCAAAGATCTTTTCCTACCCTGATGCTGCATGGCATTCCAGAAGTGAAGAAAAAAAGACTATAAAAACAAAATCCCTTATGTTTGCTTTGAAAATGAAAACTCCCCCCCCCCCCCCCCCCCCCACCCCCCCCCCCCCCCCCCCCCCCCCCCCCCCCCCCCCCCCAAAAAAAAAAGAATACATTTATCTTACAGAAAATGAAATTATTTCTTCTTTTTTTCTGGAACCTGTTTTGCCTTTCAGGGTCAGTTTTTGAAGAGGTATCAGGTGCGAGCTTTGTGCTGCGTAGATACTAGTATTTACAGCTTCAAATATTTCTTCCATCCATCGCTGTTTCTTTGAGCAAGCTATTTTTTCCCCCCACCTTTGGCTTGCTGATGTAATTTATCCTTTTATTATTATCCTTTTAACTCTACGCTGGGGCTTTGGCCTGTGAGGATCCCAGTGTTGAAGATTCTGGCCCTTGAGTCCTCTTGGTTGATAGCCTTACCCTATAACATAGAGCAGATAGGCAAGCCTGAAGGCCACACCTGTTTCTTGGCGATGTCACATTATAAATTTTCTGGTAATGCAACATCTGCAGTGCTAAGAGGTTAAGAAATCTACAGGGATTTCCGATATTTGTATCTTTTTTTTTTCCTCTTATAAATCCCTGATGTGGTAATCCTACAGACTGCATTCCTGGAAGGGAAAAACTTTCTACCCTATCGTCTTAGTCTTAGTCGAGGTTTCAACTTCACTACAATCGGGTTTTCCCATACTTGCTCCGTTTCTGTGCCAGTGAAAATCAAATGAAATGTCCCTCACTGTCCTACCTGAAACACTGGTGAACAAACAATTAGTCCCGGCACAATCCAGAAATATGAGCACGCAGTAAATGCATATGGCAGTTGCTAGAGACGCCAAAGCCAACAGTCGTCACCAGAAATGCAGTTTGTCATTGATGGAAGTAGTCGGCCACAGTAAGTTGGCTATACACACGTAGAATTAATACATAAGGGTTTTCACCACCTCATACTAGTGGCCATAGTAAATACTACGACACTACAGCACAAATGAAAGACATTTCAAATCAAAAACTTCGAAGCTAACATTCTGTCATGCCTAATCCTCCATTTTAGACTGGAAGTCTCTGCTGTGTTACATAATAAGCCCCACCTGAACTTCATGGGCAATCGGTTGAGGAACACTGGACTAAACAACACACTTATTCACAGCTATGTCTATGATAAACAAAAATGAAATCTTTCTGTCATAAAAGAATGATGCATGAGTTGCAGGTGGTGAAAGTCACATGAATATTTTGCCCAGGCTATGTAGGAGTGTTTGGGAATAAACAGGCAGATAGGCTGGCCGGACTGGCCCCGCTTGGGGGTTACTGCAGCTGCACATAGCAGAAGTGATCTCTCAACTGCAGGACAAGGTAACAAGTAAAAATGAAAATCAAAACCTAGAAACAAATGATGGAGCTGGGAGTGTCTGCAGATTCTGGGTGCCACTCAAGGGGGCAAAGGCAAGACGAGTAATTAACCAGATGATAGCGGGTACCATCAATATGCAAACCTTTCGCTGTGTGTTTAAGAGGGAGTCGGAGCTAATTTGGGCTTATCCTGAATGCTGTGTTGCAAAAGCTTTCCACAGATGAACTGAGTTTACCACATGTGCTCTCTCTTTTTCTTCAGCTGCCAATGAAGAGTTTCCATATGGTCGGTGTCTACAGCAACCTTAATCAAAGTACAACTGTCGTTTCTCCTGTGCCCTGAATGTTTTCCAGACAGTTTCTCATTTCCCAACTTAGTTTCTTCAGGTCTGGACACTCTGAATTTACAAATCCTAAACAGCCTTCACCAAATTCATCTCTTATCATAAAGTTGCTAGCTGCCCAGAGGCACAGCAGCAGCCAGTCTATCAGCCAGTTCATTACCCTACACACTAGAACGACCTGGGCAGAAATTTCTTTTACAAAAATTAAACTGACCCGAGTGGCAAGTAGAAACTGTAATATCACATCAAGAAATTTTATAAATACTTCACATTAATTTCATAAACCTATTTCACAGTAAATTTGTACAATATATTTCACACCATCTGTAAACAATCTGACTTCAGAATTTCATAAAATCTGGCAGCATAATTTTATGATTGTGAATTCCTATCAATGTACAGAAATGGGGATTTCTGATTAATTTTTACACAAATACACTGTACATAAATTAATAAAGCTGAATTTACAAAAAAGTGGATTTCTCATTCATTTTACACAAATGTATATCATGTAAATTTATAATGCTCATTTACAGTTACGTTATAAATATATTACTATCTGTCAAATTTATTTTACTTAAAATATGTAACATTTCTGGCTAATTAATAAAATGTATTACAAATGTATTTCAAAGCACATGATTTCAGATATAGTTCTTTTAAAACTGTTACATTTTACATCGAGTTTTATAATGTAAAACCATACAAATTTTTAAAATGTCACTTTATATACATATATAAAACTCAATTTCACATGTCTGAAACCTTTAATTCACAACCATTTTTTAAGACATGATTTCATATCAAATCAGAACCTGGGATTTCACATCAAAATAATCTCTGCTAAACTACAACAGGAGATTTCACATCAATAAAAAAAATAAGTTTTGCTAATTTATGACAGATACCATATCAACATTTTTTTAACAAACAAAAGAATTTATTAAACATTTAAGAAAGTTGATTTCATAATTTTAAAAAAATTTAATTTATAATAAATTTCAGACGGGTGATTTAACATCAATTTACAAAAAATTAATTTATCATCAATTTTAAGAAGATGAATTCGCATCTATTTATAAAAATTTTAAATTTTAACTTTAATTTAAAACAAGCGAAACCACATTAATGTATAATACATGCTCTCACAGCCTTCACCTTGGATGTGTCCACCAATGATATCACAGAGAAGCCTACTGTGCGATCTGCTCCTGTGGTGGGAGGGTCACAGACTGCTGGTGCTGTTGAACTTGTATCTGCCGCTGTTGCTGCTGCTCAAACATATGGTACATCTTCTTGGCGACCTCGTAGACGTACTTGACGTCTGGCCTCTGGTCGGGGTCTGGGTTGATACAGATGTTCACCAAAGAACGCAACTGAGGAAATAAACATTATTTAAATTCATTGTCTCATTTATACTGATTGTGCAAATTACCTTACGTCTTCTGCTTTATAAACTGTGAGTTGGATTACGTGCAATCAATCAATCAGGTGCCGTCTAGACAATGAATAATAGCTGCAATGGATATCCAACACCCTCTTGTCTTGGTTGTGCACTGCCTCAGATTGCTGCTCGTCCATCTCTTGATATGTCCACCCTCTTGTACTGTTGCCCACCTCTTGCCTTTAACCTTTCCCTCCACTGTGGCTTTTCAAAGTGTCTTATGTATGTTAATGCGGCCAAAGTATTTCAATTGTCTCCTTTATATTTCTTTCAGTAATTATCTTTTTCATTTGTAGCATTCCAGACCTGGATTATCCTCAAGTCACTTCGGATACATCCATATGTGCTCAGATCCCCCCCCCCCCACTCAACATATACATCATAACTTACACATACCTATAAAAGTGCAAGTATTATGCTGATTGACCAGACTTCTTCTATGCCCAGTGAGCCTCTTGTGCCTGGCTACGCCGATCTTAACTCCTTATTCTTGCATTCTTAACAGTAATGCAGACTGCGTGTTCATAACCCTGCAATCGCCCTCCCTCTCTAAGGATATTAACAATGTGGGCGCAATCCACAGGCTGGCCAACTGCCACTAGGGCACGACTACCTTTATTTTTCAATTACACTGCTTTTAGTTAACTTTACTCCATTTTTATATACTTCTACTGCACTTTTACTTCATTTTACTTTAGTAAATTT
Source organism: Candidula unifasciata (assembly GCA_905116865.2). Lineage (NCBI taxonomy): Eukaryota > Metazoa > Mollusca > Gastropoda > Stylommatophora > Geomitridae > Candidula > Candidula unifasciata. The sequence continues at coordinate 696,837 of CAJHNH020001280.1, read as the reverse complement.
TTCTTTTTCCTTGTCTTCACTTCCTGTTACCGCTTAGGTGCCGGGGGGAGGGGGTTCAACTTCTTGCTCTTCTGGCCACCTTGACCATAGACATACATCGTAATGTTGTACAGTTTCTCTGATGTTATCTTTTCAACTTGTTCTTTACTCTATTCTGGCTCAACTTTTATTTCACTTAACGTTTATTTTACATTGACTATTAGCTGAAATGGCTTCACCTGTTCGGAGTAGCAATCTGCCGGCAAGGGCGGATAATCACACTGCTCTATCTTCTTGCACAGGGAAAACAAATTCATCTTGTCCCCGTAGAATGGGGACTGTAGGGCTGCCATCTGAAACAACAGACATTGTGATCAGTCCCGCTAAAGGCAATTAATAGCTGCCATATTTACAACAACAAAAAAACAGACACTGGAATCAGTCAAAACTAACCCCTAGGATAGACCCACTATCTTCCTAAACAAGAATGTTGCAGGAGGTTAATAATCAGGGGTGCTTCCTTCTAAATCAGAGTGATCTGCAGGAAAGTTAAAGAACCAACAGTATGCAAACAAATAAACCGAATCGGTAAAATAGATATGCATGCAAGACTCAACTCCTGGAACAATATTAAAGACCAGAAGTAGATGAACAACCAAGACTTTCCACAAAAATGTAAAGCCAGTGAACACTTAAAAAAAAGTGCTTCATTAATATCCTACCCCTAACAGGAGAGATCCACAGGTCATGGGACAGTCTAATATTTCAGGGGGTGGTAGATAGGCTGCGTGCAGTCGTGGGACCTAGTCTGCATGCATTCGTGGGACCTAGGCTGCACTCTCTCATAAGACATAGGTGGTTGGCGTTCTGGCCAGTTCTAGATGTTTTGGGGGTTGTTAAAAACATCAGAAAGCCGGGAAACCCAGTCTTACCACCCTCTAAAATATTGGACTGTCCAAAAAGTCACACTACAGGTTTTTGTTCATTCAATATAGGTATGTCATCTGACATTAATAGACAATCAATCAATCAGTCACATTAAAGCGTATATACAATACAGATCTGTCATCTAATCTAAAGTCTGTGAAAATGTATATATTATGTAACCATACCATCATCACAGGGTACCAACACCACCCATAAATAATTATAAATGGCCCCTTCTTTCCTTACCCCTGTCTTTTTCTGTCTTCTGCTTTGTTCTACTCGCTTCCACATGTTGGTGGAATGTAGGTATCAGCATCATCATTTTTTTCTTTTTCTGTCTACTGCTTCGTTCTACTCTCTTCCAAATGTTGGTACCTACCAGGCATCATCCTTTTTTTACCATTTGATTATTTTTGCTTTTGTAAATGTATATGAAATATTGTAAACCATGTTTTCAACCAATAAATCTACTTGGAAGAAAACAAATCTGAAATCACAGACACAGCTGTCAGCTATTTTATGTGCAACTGTTATGCAACAAACTTGACTCGCTACAAAAATGTTTTGTGCTGAGATTATTTACAAATCATCCTCGTCTGGGTTCCAGGTCCCATGGTGGGGACAAGAAGAACAGACATACTGCCTGCTCAAAAGTATGTTTTATAGGTCGACTAATTGGGAGCTTCCTTCAAAGTCTGAGTATATCTGCCTGAGAGGCAAGAAACCAACAGTCTGCATGCAAACAAGTCAGACCTGTGAAACAGATGTGCACACAACAGTTTCTGGAACAGGCTTAGAATCCAGAAGTGGATGAACAAGTAGAAATTTCTACCGGAGTTTACAGAAGGTGAATGCGAAGAAGATTTACAAAGCAAATTACCTCATACAGCAGGCAACCCAGAGACCAGATGTCAGATTTGAAGTTGTAAGCCTTCTCATGAATTCTCTCAGGTGACATGTAATATGGCGTTCCAACTGCAAAGATGGAGAAAAGTGCATCACAAAATTCAGTGTGAATGTGTGGTAAAGTTTGTGGTAAAGTTCTCAGAACTAGCCATGACAACCATAAAGATACAGTCCGAATTCAATAAGCATTCATACATTCTGGAAAACAAAATAACACTGGTTCTCTGTAGACTAATCAATTTTAGAAAGGTATGTGTCTGTCTGTTATGTGGCTGCCTATTATGTCTCTGTCGAAGATGGGCACAGGATATAACTGACTGCTGGAATATGAAAGTACACAAGGTGGGAAAACTGGCGAGAGACTTGAGTTTCTTTCAGGCAGGCCGCAACGAAAGTGATGTTCTGCAAAGGATTAGCTACATGATGATGTCTCTGTGAGAAACAATCTTATTACACAAAAGATGACTGGGAGTAGGCTACAAAGCATATGAAGAGATAATATACAAGCAGACCTACAAACACTTTGAGTTACCAAGTAGAAAAAGAAGGTCACCAAGTGGAAAGAGAAGGTCACCAAGTGGAAAGAGAAGGCCAGCCAGAAAGATAAACGGCAGCAGACCATGAGGTAGACCAAGGAGACGGTGGAGAGATAATTTACAAACCTACAAGCACTTGGAGTCACCAAAGGGGAAAGAGAAGGCCACCCAAAGAGATAAACGAGAGCAGATCATGAGGTAGACCAAGGAGACCGTGGAGAGATAATATACAGACAAACCTACAAACACTCGGAGTCACCAAGTGGAAAGATAAGTCCACCCAGAGAGATAAATGGAGGCAGGTGATATCTGCAGTAATTAACTTCAGGTGGCTCAGAATGCTGAAGATGAAGAAGATATGCCTCTACAGAAATCTTTCAGTGTAAGAAAGCTGTGTGGTTCTCTAGAGGTTAATAAATGTGAGAGAGGTGTTCAATCCTTCAGAGAGGTGGTCTCCAACCTGGAGAAAGGGGAGTGGCTTGAGGAGGTTTCAAGGGGGTGACGGGTAGTTTTTAAACTCAGTGCATTAGTACTTGTCATAATCCAGTTACAAACATTTTTTTCCTTTAATTTAATTATAAATAAAATGTTTCTTAACAGCTTTCTATAAAAGAAAAAACCGAGGACGTATTTTTGTCGTGAGCAGTTTGCACATGCACCCAAAAAAAAAAGGTAATTAATATTAACTGTCTATACGAGAAGATTATTACGGTCTAAGGAGAAAGGCTCTGCGAGGAGTTACCAGGGGTTCTGGCCGATGCTTAACACTCAGGGAAAGGATGACTTGGATATACAATCAGAGGGTAACTGGTACTATCAGAATTGGAACTCTTCGCCTGCTGCTAAAGATGGGGACTGAGAATGTTTGGGAGTGTCCACCGTGCTGTGATGTCAATTTTTGATTCAAAGCGAGAAAAATGTTTAACTAACTCCTTCACTGGTAACCTACAAACCTTCTATCTTCACACAGGAAAGGGTGGTGTGTTGTGGTTTACAGCTAGGCTGCGAAATGTGCACATTTAGATCAAACACAGCAGCAAATCCCTAAAGTAGTCACCATTTACAACATTTGTTTGTTGGGGGGACAAGTGGGTCCCTCGCACCCCAATGCAACAGGACCCCAGAGCCCATTCAGGTACTACAAACCTAGTGACATGGCTGCAGTGGTCTTGGAGCTGAAGAACCTGCCGAGCCCTAGGTCTCCAAGCTTGACAACTCCCTGGGCGGTGATGAATACGTTCGCAGGTTTGATGTCTAGAAATTGCCAAAAGAAATTAATCAGAAAGGTCAAATGTAACAAAACAGAACAGGAGAGGAAGAATGTAACAGTAGAAAGTTGAGTTTAGAAGAAAGATGTAAGAAGTCAAGTTTAGAAGAAAAAAATTAAACACGAATTTAGTAGAAAGAATATAACATGGTCTTGAAAAATAAATATAACAAGTTGAATTTAGCAGGAAGAATGTAAAAAATCAAGTTGGAAAAAAAGTATATAATGAGTTGTGTTTAGAATTTTTTTTTTAACAAGTTGAGTATAGGAGAAAGAATGTCACAAGTTAAAAACCTGAAAAAAAAAAATATGTGACAAGTTTAGCAAAAAGAATTTAACAAGGCAAGTTTAGTGGAAAGAATACAACAGCTGAAGTTTAGAAAAATGGTACAGTTCAGGTAGAGTTTAGCAAACAGAATGTAACAAGTGAAGTTTAGCAGACAGCATACAACAAGTGAAGTTTAAAAGTAAGAATATAACAAGTCACGGTTAGCGGAAAGAATGTAACAAGTGAAGTTTAGAAGAAAGAATATAGCAAGTCAAGTTTAGCAGAAAGAATATAACAGGTGAAGTTCAGCAGACATAATATAACAAGCAAAGTTTAGCAGAAATAATATAACAAGCAAAGTTTAGCAGACAGATTACAAGTGAAGTTTAGAATAAAGAATGTAACAAGCTGACGTTTTAGGTTTGAACAACGGATCAACATCATGGCACACGGGTAGTAACCCATAAATGCTCTGTTCTACTTTTAACTCAAGTCTGAGTCCGAAGTAGCTCAGCGCAGTGCACAGGCTCCGTAGCACCGGCGAGGATCCTGAAATATTTAGGGTAGATTTTAAACTCACAATTTTGCCCGGGCAGTGCCGTTAAGCTATTCTTTTCAATTTCCAACTGCCGTGGGATTTTTTCGCGCACAACAATACACATGGGCGTCTGATCTCACTACCCAGAGACCAGAGAAAATTACTAGAAGTACACGGAAACAGAAAAAAATCCTAGCCTTTACCAGGGGCTGAACCATTCCTTCCATGGTAATTAGCTGACAGAAATACAGGATGGGTAAAAAGCTTAATATACTGAATATACTCATGTGGGTTCTGGGACCCTATTGTAGGGGAAATAAGGGTACTTTATTAATATCCTACCCCAGCTGACGTCAGAAGACAGTCCATTATTTTAGAGGGTGGTAAGGCTGGGTTTCCTGACTTTCTGATACTTTTAACTATGCCAAAACATCTAGTACTGGCCCTAACCCCAATCCCATGAGAGAGTGCTACTACTGCATGCTGTAGGATATTAATAAAGGGAAAAGCTTTCTATAAAACAAAAAACCGAGGATCTATTTTTGTCGTGAGCAGTTTGCACGTGCACCCTAAAAAAAAAAGGTCATTAATATTAACTGTCTATATGAGAAGATTATTACGGTCTGAAGAGAAAGGCTCTGCGAGGAGTTACTAGGGGATCTGGCCAACGTTCAACACTCAGGGGAAGGATGAGACAGATATAAAATCAGAGGGTTATTGGTACCATCGGATTCTTCGCCTGCCCCTGAAGACGGAGACTGAGCATTTATGGGAGTGTTCATTTTTCTGTGATGTCAATTCCTAACCCCAATCCAATGAGAGAGTGCAACTACTGCATGCTGTAGGATATTAATAAAGGGGTAGGATATTAATAAAGCACCAAAATAAGAATATACCCACAGCCAAAACTGCCATTGGCTCTGCTATAGGCTAATGACAGGAAAACACCGTAGAAACACACTCAAGCCAAACACTTGTTGCAACACACACACAATCTTTATTACCAAAGATGCAAACGAAGTGGTGGTACACCTCAGGAGGAGTAGCGCTCCTTATTCAAAACCCAGGCCGCGTCTAACTTTAAAATCGCTTAGAGGCGCCTTTACACGTTCATGAAATAAGCTCTGAGCCGCTACCACTCTCCCGTACAGTGCCAGCTCAACCCGCTATATCTCGATGCCAAAGACGTTATGGCATACGCCAATGTGTAGGCCTAAGTGCGTCGACAGTGTTAACGCCACCAGCAAAGCATGGTCTGGCTTCTAGTTACAACTACTACTTTACATGAAACTATGAACAGAACACGTTACAGCTAATCACTACGCTGGTACCTATCTTCAAGTCAAAACAAACGGTCAGTCAAAAATCCACTCTCGTCCCACGTCCAGTCTCCTAGCAGTCCCCCAAGCAAGCGTTCAGCGTCCGGTCCAAAATGTGCACACCCGTGCGAAGTCCGCTCATGCTCGTTTCTACGTGTGTATGCACGTATTGAGTGTCACTAAGGGTCGCAGGGTACGATGACGAGATTCATCATCATCATCCTGAACTGTCCCATAGCAGGGCGAACCCTGACATCCACCCCTCCTTTTGGACAGATACTTCCTGATGACAGACGTCTACCTTACATATCTACGTCTGGAGTCAAGTATCTCTACCTGGGTATGGGATGTCGACAGAATTGTGTCTACATTCAGTTCAGTGCATCTCCGGATATCCTGCTTTCTTCCCCCAATTATTGTCACCAAACAGTCATGAAAGTTCCTATCAAATAGATTTGAGATGTTTCCTAATGAGAGTCAGTCACCTGAGAACAACGTATCTTTACATCCTTATGATCGTACAGGGCAAGATGCCATTAGCAAAATCCGACGACGTAAAACAAGAGCAGATCGCAGACGGCGGGAGAGATGGACCCAGCCACCATGGTGGAATGAAGTAGTCAACATGGCGTGGCTAGAAAAAAGGAAAGCTGTCAAGGCATGGCAAAAGGCAAGGAAAATTGATCCGTCACTTTCTGAACGCCTGATCAGTCTGAAAGATGAGGTCAACAAGCAGACAGTGGCTTTCAAGTTAATTGCGAAGGAAGCTAAGACAGCGAAATGGAACGAATTCTGCAAGAGTGTTTGCTCCGATGGATCGCTTGTGACATTCTGGCGCCTTCAACGGAGCATGCACGGCGCCGCACGACCAAGGGGTATCCCTGATTTTCAGGGTACAGACCTGATATGGCAGAGAACTGATGCTGATAAAGGAAAAACCCTTCTGGCGCGCTACTTGGAGCAAACTGACCAAAAAGACGTAGCTACAAGAATAGGGGTTAAGATGAAACTGTCGATGCTGTGCGAGAACACTGTGCTAGGCACTGATCTCACAATCACTGCAGATACCTTAAGAACTTGCCTCAAGAAATCGTGCAGCACTGCTCCAGGCCCTGACGGCATCCGATACAACGACATGCTGATGATGTCGAATGCTGATTTGAAAAGCGTGGCAAAGGAATTCAATATCAGCATCCAGAGTGGCCAGATACAAGAGGAATGGCTCCATAGTTATTTGTTCCCACTACCAAAGCCTAATAAAGACCACTCAAAGATCTGCGGCTACAGAATCATCTCGATGCAGAATACTGTTGGCAAACTTTTGGAAAAAATTGTCGCACAAAGATTGACCACCTACTTGGAACTACAGGATAAGTTCCCACCAACACTTGGAGGATACAGGTTAAATAAAGAGACATGGTTCAATGCTGCAGTTTTCGCCTACGATGTGTACGAGGGATTTCAGATTAAAGAAGAGACATGTGAGGCAGTGTTGGACTTAGAAGATGCCTACAATAAAGTACCATATGATTATTTAATGCAATTACTGCTTAAACTAGAAGTTAATCCTATTCTGATCCGCTGGATTGCTGCGGTCCTGTTCCAGAGAAAGATTGTACTAAGATGTGGTAGCTGGTCCTCAGAACCGCAAACGATATGTCCAGGCTTGCCACAGGGATCACCGCTATCACCAGTCTTATTCAACGTTTATACGGTGATGATCACTGAGCAGCAGTTGAATGGAAAGGGAAGGACTTTGTCATTTGCTGATGACATTTTGATTTATCGACGAGGGTGTGATAGACAGGAGATCGCCAACACTATGCACAAAGAACTCGATCGAATTGCCGCCTGGTGTGATGGTTCCAATGCGTATGTCAATCCTTCGAAGGCCATCAGTGTCATCTTTCTCTTTGAACAATCACACTGTCAAGTCAGACTTACCAGAAGTGAAAATGCGGGATAATGTATTGATCAGAACCAACGTTATGACGTTTCTCGGGGTGAGGTTCGATCGCAGCTTGTCATTCAGGGAACACGTTGACCATGTGATAACAAAAGCACGCAAAGGTCTATCTGCAATGAGGATTATGGCTGCTTCCAATATTGAGCAAAGACTACTTATACTTCTATTTTACGGTCTGGTCCTTTCCCCCATTGAATACGTTCTGGCCATCCTCACTGTCAGTGCTAGCCAGATTGAACGACTCGAAAAGGTGCAAAATGAAGCTATGCGCATTATTTTGGGATGTACAAGAGACACATCCTGTGGAGCAATGAGGTATCTACTTGACTTTCCAACAATGAACCAAAGGATCAGGATGTGGAGGGCTCGGGCATATCTCAAAATATGTGCTGATAAGAAACACCCACTGCATCAAGCGCTTTTTAGTGAAAAGGGCGACAGACTGAAGAGGGGGAAATTGTGGCTAGGTCGGGCAGAAGATGTTATTAGGCAAATATGCAGCCTAACCGACATCATACCTGGTGCAGAATGGATACCTGTGCCTCAGGAATTTATTTGTACATTTTCCTGTATTGTCACACTCAACAGGCGATGTAGAGAAGAGAATCCTGTTGCTGTTAATGCAGAGGTCAACGATCTCATCGGTGAAAATTCGGACGAAGCAGATGCAATAATCTACACAGACGGATCCGTTATACGCCAAAGAAGAAGCGCATGGGCATTTACAGCACGCTCAGCGGGCAGAACAGTCAAAGAAGCCAACGGCACCTTCTCCATGACAACCAGCAGCATGACGATGGAGGTGATGGCAGTGACGCAAGCGCTTGCCTGGCTTGAAACACAAAAATACACCCGCGTGTGCATACTCAGTGATTCAATGAGTATGATCCGGAGGGTTCAGGCAGGTTCAGTGCGAAGACAATGGCTTGAATCATTACAGAAGTCCACTGTGCGTGGAGTCACCTTTATTTTTGTTCCGGGATACGCAGGCGTCGATGGAAATGAAAGAGCTGACAGGTTGGCTGAATCCGCTATCACTACCGACAGTCAGCCTATGGATCATGCTGATATTATTAATGCCCTCAGAGAAATGGGAAGGATAGAGGACTTTGGTGGCAGTGAATCCACATCACTCGCCAGAATGGCAGATTTGGGAATTAAGATCGGCACAGCAAAAAACGAGACGCACACCAGACACGCCAGAAGACTTGTTAATCAACATAGAACTGGTACTATTAGCCATCGGACGTTGGGTTTCATACTGAGGGGAGGATCTGAGCACCTATGGACATGTCCGGAGTGCAATGAGGATAACCCAACTAACTAACTAACTAACTGCCATTATTATACCACTTTTGCAGTGAAGCCTGAGGGTCTTTGAGTCTGAGGATTTATGACCGCATGGCTAGTGCTGTCGCCACGACTGTGCAGGCGAGGGTAGACCAACTGACTACCCACAGGTATGTCGTGAAAGTCGACTGATTGGGAACTTCCTTTGAAGTCGGGGGAGGGGGGATCTGACTAAGACCAAGTATTCCTCATTGCATGGAAACTGGGTTCTTACATCATCATCATCATGTGCACTGCCAACTGGCATAGGCGCTCATGCGTCTTCACAGATCACGATCCCTGGTTGTCTGGAACAGCTCTCTTGATGATATCCCACAATGTCATCATTTCAGCCCATCAAGCATCATCTCTCTCGTGGTCTGCCTCTGTTTCCACTGATCTTTCCAGTTGTCATGAAGTTCTCCAATGTCTCTCTTCTCATTATGTGCCCAAAGAGCAGTGTTTGTCTTTCTCATGGGTTATTACTTACTGCCACTAAATCTCTCTCAAATTTCAAAGAGGAAAGTAAAACAGCCAAACTAAAAATGAACAAACCTCTGTGCATGATTCTCTTTGAATGCATGTGGTCAAGAGCACTGCAGATCTGAACAAAATATTTCCAGATTGTTTTCTCAGGAATAAGCCGACACTGTTTCTTGAAGTGCTGCAAGAGAAATCATTCAAATAAACTTAAGTAAATGTGGGTGGATCGACTTCATTGCCCCAGGTTTCACCCCATATGGCTCAGTCTCTCTCTGCAAAACAGCTAGCTGCCTGCCGAATTGCTGCTGCACAGAGCACGACCTCCATAGCTCCAGCGACAATCCCCAAGAATCTCTGTAAAAATTGCATTCTTCAACTGAACGGCGCCACCGCGAAACGAACCCATGACTTTCAGAGTGCGAGGCAAAACATTCATCACAACTGTGCATTTCTGTCAATAATTATGAGGAGCAGGTGGTTGGGAAATTAGGATGCTACTTTAATTATCCAAACTCTTATGTTCTGACAGAAAGGATTTTTAGGGGGACTAGTAACTGTAGCTGCATGGCAACTGCTTTAACCAGGAAATTTAAGAAAATCGTACAGTTAAAAGAGAGTAGCTGTGGCGTTGGCGGTTAGACGCACGCCTGCGGATCGGAAGGTTGTGGGTTCACTTCCTGGCCGAGCCGGACATTTTTCAAAAATGGCCTTGACTCCCAGGTCGACCCAGTACCAGTCCTGGTAAGTAAAGGCAGCCGGTGTGATGCTGACCACATCACCCACCAAGTCTAGCCCTATATTCCCAATACACCTAAAGGCATGGAAAAGGTACGTTTTTTTATAGTTAAAAAAAAAAGACAACTAAATCTGAAATTAAACATAAGAATTCAATTTTCATGTTTTTATGATCACAGTACAGATAGTTAAATCAGCCAGTAGCATGTCCTTTGCAGAACCTTGCATCCATAACGACCCTCCGAAAAACTTCTCGATCGCAAGCAAGATGTACTTCCACGGCAGATACTCCCATTTGGAGATCATCCGCCACACCCTGCATACATCTTCTCTTTGGGTGTCTTCTTCCTCTCTTCCCAGGCATACACCCCAATATTATCTTTCATGGATGTTATGGTTTCTTGGCAAGTTTTGCAGTGACTGTACTAGTCTGTGGCCATAGCTATTGTCTCTATTGATGAGATCATCTGCCTATCACCACAAAGTTCATGACCATAACCGACAACAATTTGTCGGCTGCTCTCATACTCCATCCGCTACCTGCTTCCATAGCCTTACGTAGCCCAGACTGGGAGGTTTAACAGGTACGCCACCTTGCCCAAGCTTGTCCCGTAGACCAACGAAGGAAAGGAGGCGTCTTACATCTCCTTTGACAGGAGATACCCCTACCCCTCTAACCGCAGGCAGTTAAATACAGAACATTAACAATCACATATCTTTATCGGGGTAAAAAAAAAAAAAAAATTATAGTCTGAACATAAGACAATCTCAAGCCACACAGGCCAAAGGGTAGAGAGCAGACAATGAGAGACACCCTGGTCTTCCTGGGTGGTGGCAAAGCATGCGGCAGACACCCCTCCCCTCTACCACCTTCGTGAAATCTCATCTCATCATGAAACAGATATCTAAGCTTGAAAGAATTAGATAGCTAAGGACCCGGGTATGTTGAAGGATAGATATAAAAACAATTGAAGGAGAAAGCCAGCCAGAGAGATAAAAAAGTGGAGGCGCGTGACATCTACAGCAATGAACCTCAAGGGATCAGAATGCTGAAGAAGAAGAAAAAAGAAGAGGAAAAAAAGAAAGAAGAGGAAGAAAAAGAATAAAAAGAAGAAGAAGATGAAGAAGAAGAAGAAAACATAGTGTTATCACAGTTTCAACAGCACAAATAAATATACAAAATGAACAGACATACTCTTATCATTCTTCCCAAATCGCCAGCGTCGGCCAACTCCAGCACAATGTTGAGCTCATTGTTCTCGATAAAGGAGTCCAGGTATTTGATGACATTTGGGTGATCCAGTTGCTGAGGAATTGACAATCAGCAAAGAAGATGAGCCATACTGGCATGTTCAATGTTTTCATTAAAACTGTCATTGTTAAAAAAAAAGTCTTCTTTCTGTCATGCATTAAGCACATGGTGTCAGGAAAAGATGATAAAACAGCCGGAAAACATCATGACTGCTATTGGGAATACATCAGCTAAGTGATTTTGTGTATTCTTGTCGGCACATGCAGTTTTGTTGATTCATGTAATGTGCTGATAAAGGCAGAGGAGCCGCTGACTGAACCGTAAGAACGCTGGGATCTCAAATTGGAGATCAGGTTCGAATCCTCAGCAAGGCTGGGGATTTTTTTTTGTCGGGGAAAAAAAAAAACCTCACCTGCACAGTCGTGGCGACAGCACTAGCCATGCAGCCGTACATCATCAGGCTCAAAGACCTGCCTGCCTACACCACGATAGTGGTATATTACAGCCAGCAACAGGCAGTTTTGATTGAGGTTTTTTCGCTGATAAAGGCTTTCTAGCCATATCATTCATGTTAAGTTTGTGTTTATTATATTGTGAAGCTTGCCGGTCGACTTTTTGTCTGGTTTGAAATCTTCTGATGACACAAACAGAAGTAGAAGAAGTCCCAGTTTCCCCATTATCACAATCACAAACAAGAAATTAATGCTGCAGCTAAAAAGTCTTCATCATAAGCCAGAAAAAGTTCTCTACTGGGGGGCCTGGCCAACACAGTAAAGGATTGATGTTTCCTCAAAGGTCAGGAAAAAGTTCTCTACTGGGGGCTTGGCTAACACAGTACAGGATTGATGTCTCCTCCAAGGTCAGGAAAAAGTTCTCTACTGGGGGCCTAGCCAACACAGTACAGGATTGATGTTTCCTCCAAGGTCAGAGTACATCTGTCTGAGAAGCAAGGAGCCTGCCAGATCTGTAAAACAGATGTGCACCTAAGATTCAAGTCCTGTAATAATGCCAAATTCTAGAAGAAGAACAACAACCAGGACTTTCCACCACAGCTTACAGCTGGTGATGCAAAGAAAACACTAAGGCCCAACATTTTTTTAAAGTAATTAAATAAGAAACAGAAAAATAATTAGGCAAAGAGTATTCACAGGGACACAGGAAAAAAGGAAGACTCACATATCCCCACAGGGACAGGGAAATAAAGAAAGACTCACATATTCCCAAAGGGACAGGTAAATACTCACATATCCCCACAGGGGCAGGAAATACTCACCCCCACATGGGGCAGGGAAATAGTCACATATCCCCACAGGGACAGGGAAATAAAGAAAGACTCACATATTCCCAAAGGGACAGGGAAATACTCACATATCCCCACAGGGGCAGGAAATACTCACCCCCACATGGGGCAGGGAAATAGTCACATATCCCCACAGGGACAGGGAAATAAAGGAAGACTCACATATCCCCACAGGGACAGGGAAATAGTCACATATCCCCACAGGGGCAGGGAAATAAAGGAAGACTCACATATCCCCACATGGGGCAGGGAAATAGTCACATATCCCCACAGGGGCAGGGAAATAAAGGAAGACTCACATATCCCTACAGGGACAGGGAAATACTCATATATCCCCACATGGATAGTGAAATAAAGGAAGACTCACATATCCCCACATGGATAGTGAAATAAAGGAAGACTCACATATCCCCACAGGGGCACAAGAAGAAAGAAAGACCCAAAAACACACAGAGAAGGGAGCTAGAGAGTGACGTTAAAATAATGGGGAGATCTGCTTGAGATAAATAAGGACAAAACAACTTGGCTTGAGTTGACTGGGGGCCTATGCTCCATCTGGAGTTCCAAAGGCAGAAGAAGAATACTCACATATCCAAAATGGATCCTCACTTACATACCCACATGGGATAAATGTTCCTACCTTCAGTAGATCAATCTCCTTCATGCAATCATTTCTGGCTTTAGCATCCATCATCTCAAAAATCTGTGAAGAAAATCAGTTGGATAAAACCATCCCTTATAAATGTAAATGTTTTGTAACACAGCATACCCTCAATGGTTTCCGGGGCCCTATTTGTGTGTGTGTGTACATGCATGTGTGTTTGGGGGAGGGGAGAGGGATAGACCCACCTTTTCTTCTTCACTTTCTCTTGTACTGCCTCAGTTGTCAAGTGAGATATAAGGTTCTGCTTCTCGCTTTTCTGGCCACCATTTCCACTACCATAGACATATCATGCTGTTGTATAGTTTCTCTGATTTTATCTTTCCATCTTGTTCTTGGGCTACCTCATGGCCTACACAATTCTCCTCTTTTAGAGTATGTCTTGTTTTGTATGGTACGGCGTCACAAGGCATTTTCTCTAATTGGGCAAACCATTTGATTTGCAGTCTTTAATTCCACTCTGTGCTTGCATTAGTTAATAACTAGTTTATTAGTAATTACTTTACTTGTTCTCCACATTCCTGCTCCATATTTTTAGTACAGATCGATTGTCAGTAGAATATATTCAGTCTGGAACAACCTCCTTCTTCCCCACCCACAGTTTAGGCTTCTTGTCCTCTTCCATAAACACACACACACACACACACACACACACACACACACACACACACAAACAGAGAGCACTACCTTCTCTCCCTCCTCCTCTTTTACACACATAGAGTATGACTTCTCTCCCTCCCTCTCTTTTACACACAAAAAATATCACTTCTCTCCCTCCCTCTCTTTTACACACAAAAAATATGACTTCTCTCCCTCCCTCTCTTTAACACACAGAGTATGACTTCTCTCTTTTACACACACAGAGTATGACTTCTCTCCTTTCCTCTCTTTTACACACACAGAGTATGACTTCTCTCCCTCCCTCTCTTTTACACACACAGAGTATGACTTCTCTCCCTTCCTCTCTTTTACACACACAGAGTATGACTTCTCTCCCTCCCTCTCTTTTACACACACAGAGTATGACTTCTCTCCCTCCCTCTCTTTAACACATAGAGTATGACTTCTCTTTTTTACATACACAGAGTATGACTTCTCTTTTTTACATACATAGAGTATGACTTCTCTCCCTTCCTCTCTTTTACACACACAGAGTATGACTTCTCTCCCTTCCTCTCTTTTACACACACAGAGTATGACTTCTCTCCCTCCCTCTCTTTTACACACACAGAGTATGACTTCTCTCCCTTCCTCTCTTTTACACACACAGAGTATGACTTCTCTCCCTTCCTCTCTTTTACACACACAGAGTATGACTTCTCTCCCTTCCTCTCTTTTACACACACAGAGTATGACTTCTCTCCCTCCCTCTCTTTAACACATAGAGTATGACTTCTCTTTTTTACATACACAGAGTATGACTTCTCTTTTTTTACATACATAGAGTATGACTTCTCTCCCTTCCTCTCTTTTACACATAGAGTATGACTTCTCTTTTTTACATACACAGAGTATGACTTCTCCTTTTTACATACACAGAGTATGACTTCTCTTTTTTACATACATAGAGTATGACTTCTCTCTCTTCCTCTCTTTTACACATAGAGTATGACTTCTCTCCCTTCCTCTCTTTTACACACACAGAGTATGACTTCTCTCCCTTCCTCTCTTTTACACATAGAGTATGACTTCTCTCCCTCCGTCTCTTTAACACATAGAGTATGACTTCTCTTTTTACTTACACAGAGTATGACTTCTCTCCCTCCCTCTCTTTAACACATAGAGTATGACTTCTCTTTTTTACACACACAGAGTATGACTTCTCTCCCTCCCTCTCTTTAACACATAGAGTATGACTTCTCTTTTTTACATACACAGAGTATGACTTCTCTCCCTCCCTCTCTTTAACACATAGAGTATGACTTCTCTCTTTTACACACATAGAGTATGACTTCTCTCTTTTACACACACAGAGTATGACTTCTCTCTGCCTCCCTTTCTTTCTCTTTCACATTAAACAAAACAGATAGAAAACCTTCTTTTCCTCTTGCTCCTTCTCTCTCTCTCTCTCACACACATGCATACAAACAGATAAACAGAGCAACTGTTCAATACCTGAACTTTCTTCAGTGCCAGGTTCATGCCACCGTTCATTTTGTATTTGGCCCTGTAAACTTCTGAGAACTGTCCCTTGCCAATCTTCTTTTCTACATCAAAGTACGCCAGCTTGCCATTCTGTGAGGCCATCAAAGGTATAATGGGAGACTGGGAACTCTCTGGCACAGATATATCTGTTGCCTCCATCGCTTCAGCCATTATTCTTATAAACTGTGGAATATCTAAAGAATTCAAAAGATATTAAAGTAACAAGACGGGCGTTCTGTGGTCATGGTTTAAAAATAACATCAAATGCTACTGCACTTCATTAGTTTGGCAATCACTGATGCTAGCTTAAGAAAATTGTATTTCTTCTTCTGTGTTTGCCGTCTTAAAAGGGTGACTGGCATGCTGTGTTGTGGTTTACAGCTAGGCTGTGATAACTTCATCGTTTTCCTCCAATGCATCAAATTTAAGTAAACCCTTAATTCATCATCATCATTCTCATCATAAACCACTTCTGCCATTAGGTGCAGTGGAGAGAAATGATTTGTGCATGTTGGCTGGCACCAGCCATCGAGGCGTAAAGTGTCTTTAATGTTGTTCATCCACATTTTCATGGTCATCCTCTTGATCTTGTAGCCGATCTTCTGAGATGCAGTGCCTGTGATGGTAACTGATATTGCTGCATTCTAATGAGATGACCAAACCATTCGATCTGCTGCTTCTAAACCCCTAATCAGTCATCTTTTACAACATGCTTGCCACAGGGACGGCCAGTCTGTTCTTTTTTCGCCCCTAAACTACAGGGCCCTGGGACTATAGTAAATACAATTATTAATCACATTAATGGCTTTACCGCTCACAAAGAGAACTGTCTGCCCACATCAGAAAGATATAATCTAAATTCTTTGGTCATGTGATAAGAAGGAGAAAACTGGAGGGGAGGAGAGGCAGAGGGAGACCGAGATAAAAGATGCTGAACAGTTTGACATTATGGAATGGGAATTTCATCTGTGTCAGAGTTGACTAAAAGTAGACAAGGCAGAAGGCTGTGAATAGACATGACTACCAACACCACAAAACATGGACTTTAAGAAGAAGATGGCTTTATCTTCTTCTTTCGTTTACTTGAAACATATTATCTGTATCTGCAATGTTACCTCTAGTATGAGCTTTACTATTTTTTTTAAATTCACTCAGCAACACACAGTTTGGCTTCCATCTGTGTTTCTCTTGACTAGAAGTTTTGCCTTAATATGTTGAATTGTGGACAGTCTTGGAGGATGTGATCTATTGTCTCAAGTGCCAGTCCACATCATGGCTCTATGAAAAGGACCCTTTCCCAGCCAATGGCGAGTCAGGCATGTGATGCCAACTTCACGTTTCTATAGATCGAGCAGCTTTTGAATGATGTGGTCTATATCACAATGGTCCCCTTTACTTCCCAGGATGTTACCTGGTACCTGGGTGCCAAAGCAATTTAAAAATAAAACAAGATTTGATGTGGATTTGAACCCAAGACTTTTGGTGGCAGCAGGTGTCTAGTTGGTACGCTACGACAGCTTTTTTGGCTTTACGTACAAGTTGTATATGAAAACCGTACAAACACAGATACTGCAGGAAGGGTGGAGGGCAGCTGAACAGAAAGCAAACAGCGATACAAGTGGGGAAATTAACAGTTAGATAGACCAACAGAACTTTCTACCTATGTACAAATCAGGCAAAGGATACAATTTGTGACGCGTGCGTTACACTATATGATTATCAAAATAATTATAATATAAATTTGATTCCCCATGAGGGTTCCAGGGCCATACTGTGGAAGGGAAAAAAACAGACCCAGTGCCCATCCCTCCTTACTCCCAAAACATGCAGTAAAATTATACTAATTACTGGTGTTTTCCTTCAAAGACGAGGTATATCTGCCAGAGAGGTGAGGAACTTGTTACAAACTCAGGTCCAGCTCTGCCCTTCTACACACTAGGCCACTTTTCATTGATGTTTGTTCAGGCTGTTCCACGTTACTCAAGGTTACAGAGGTGTCCCGGTGTATTCGAGGGACCTAGGTTCAGTGTGTGAGGGGGGATGGGGGGTGTTAGGGCCAGTTGTACATGTTGTGAGATCGTTAAAGGTGCTCACATCCTGTAATATAGAGCATGCGTGGTCACCAGTGAGAGCGCTGATGTCCCTGCCAATTACACCTGTGCATCTCACAGGTTAAGGCGAAGACTGAACCTTCAATCACAGCAGTGTCGTGGCCGGGCTCCATCAATCACAAGTGTGCAGATGGGCAGAGCTGAGCCTGAGTTCGTTACATGTATCCATGAGAAACCAACTGTCTGCATACAAATAAACTAATGCACACAAAAGTTAATAAACAAACAGAATGTCTGCTAGAGTTTACAGTGGATAAACTCAAAGAAGAAACAAACTTAAATAAACCTAGATGGGCTGCACAAGATGTTATTTAAATGACTGCATGTTGTGAGGGCCCTTTGGGAGCAAGTAAATGGTGCAGAGGAACAAACAAGATCTGAGGAGAATGGCGCTGCAGGGAGTTACCAAGGGATCTGGCCAACACTCAAGGGAAAGGTGAGATGGATGTACAATCTGACAGTTACTGATACAATCAGAATTGGAACTCTTCGTTTGCTGCTTAATATGAGAATGGAGCGCGTATGGACTTGTCCTGAGTTCTACGATGTCTATTTTTAAAAATTAAACTTCAATATCAAAATGACTACTACTAGTAGTACTTGGCTTCTAGACCAATTATGATGATCATTATTTGTGGAGATGACTTTTGGTTTTTATTAAAGCCTTGGTAAAGTAAGCAATTTTTTTTTCTGTCGGGGGCAAAAATAAAATTACTGCCTGCCCAGCCTGTGGCAACAGTGCTAGCTACGTAGCCCTAAAATCACAGGCTCAAAGATCCCCTTGCCAATGCAACAAATGTGGTAAATACTAGCAGTAGTGGCAGTTTCTGACAGAGAAATATGAGTTTTCAGGAAAACCATCAGGCAAGTGAAAGAGCATGTGAAATAGATCAATAATTCAGGTATTGAATTGGAACTTGAAGTGAGTACAAAAGTACAGATTCAAGGACTTACTAAACTACTGTAAAAAAAAAATGAATGCTTTTCTACAGTACATAGTTTTAATTTCTTGAAAAATAATTAAATTACACAGGCCAAAATAAGTATGCCATCCTTGTGTGCATTTTTTTTTTAAAATGGCATTTATATTTTGGTAGTTGGCACAAAAGGTAGACAGTGGTACAAGTGGGAAAATAAAATCGAGACATGGACAAATATTAGTCAAAGAATGGTAGCACCAGACAGTGAGATAGTTGGAGATCCAGTGTAGTGAACATTCATCATGAAGAAGACACCTAACTAAATTAACTAGCCAAAATACTAAATACTTGTTCCTTCAACGAGTTTCTTTCATTCGCAGGTGTTAGGTTCAAATCCTATTGTCTAAAAGTGTATAATGATCAAGACTTGTAAATGTATGTATCTCTACTAAATTAAGTTGAGCTGAGTCAAGAACTGACATCACAGTACTTGGGGCATTCCCATGCATGCTCCATCCTCATCTTCAGCAGCCAGCGCAGAGTTCCAATACTGATGGTACCGGTCACAATCTAGTTAAAAGTCCGTCTTGCCTTTCCTCTGAGTGTAGTAAGCCGGCCAGATCCCCTGGTTACACCCAGGTGCCTCATTCTCTAAAGGCCATAATAATCTTCTTTCTCTACTGATTTGGTTGCTTGTTCCCAAAGGGCCTTGACCACATCTGCCTTGTGCCCCTACTAAATTGTTCTAAACTAGTCCTATTAATTCATATGAAAATTCAAATATTCTAAATTAATCATAATTCTACTGCTCTTTCTCCTGTTACATTACTTCATTTCAAAGTGTTGGGGGGGGGGGGGGGGGAGCCTGGACGTTTGGACCTTCTATCTAAAGTCTTATCTTTATCTGTGATCTAATAGTAATTTAGTACTGACTGAATGATACAAAATTTGGTTATCCTCTGAATACCGGTCCCAAATTATCGAGGCTAAGAAAATACCCTAACAGTGCCTCAGTCATATGTAAATTGCGGACCTCTTTGTTAACTCTTTGAGTCCCAGGAAACGCAACATGTGCTACTTGGTTACAACACAGTGACCCAATTGATGAGTGACAAGTGAAGGTTTTTAATTTAATGCTGACCGGCAATGAAACTCGGACCGCTCAATTTCGACTTCCTTTTGAGTTCTTTATGTCAGACATCAAGCGTGCTCATCTGTAACCGTAGTTTAAAAGTAGTTTATAGTATTTACCGAGTTACTAAGTGTTTGTTTGATATGGCCACTGAGCAGCGTTCTACGTGCATGCTAACATGATTTACGGCTTTAGAAGCCTCAAATTTAAATGTTTATTAAATTTATCTGAAGTTAGATTGATAAAGTTGCAAAGCAGACTTTTTAAAGTCATTTATAGAGTCAAGCTTTGATGAGGGATAGGTCTAATGTGTACCTCATGCGAAGGGTACAACAACAGAAAGTCAGCTGCCACAAATAGAATTAATACTAGTGAAAAGGCAATTTTCTTCTGTGTCAGTTAATTCCAGTGCTATTTCCCTTATTATTTAGGAAAATAGCTACAAAATTACAGGCAAATTGAGTGTTATAGATGAAGTTATAGATTTTGTGTGAACTGTTTTATAAAGTCAGTTTTCTTTATCAAATAATGGTGCTCTGTTATGATGCTCCAAAAGGTTCTCTGAAACATCATCTAATGCACAGATTTATTTTACTTATACATTACTAAGTGGTTCATTTTCATTTGTGATTCAGTTTGGATATATTTTAGCGAGCTGTCCTTGTGTGACATGGTGGTAAATGGAAATTTTTAAATTTCATGTTACTAATTTCTGAAAACATACCGTCTGTTTATTTACTAATATTTTATTCCAATATAGCAATTATTTGTTGTAGTAGTATTCTATTATTATTTCCCAACAATCCCTGATCACTTTGATGTATAACATGTGTATGCTGCTTGCCAGTTGAATTAGTATTGTGTGCTTTAATATGTTACACTTGTGAAATTAAATAATAGCATTACCACCCCTTGGGCCTTTGATGCTAAACCTTCTGGGAATCAAAGAGTTAAACTCACTGCCAACAATATATCCCCGCACCACTACGGCCGCGCGGATGGGGATCTAAACTAGATGCCTGGGACTCACGAGCAAATAAATTGGAGGAAGTTGCAGGAGATTAGGTAGCTGCTACTCGTGAGTCCCAGCCATCTAGTTTAGCCCCCAATCCGAGCCGGGGGGATACTGTCGGTGGTGGGGCATAGTTGCAGAAACAGGCTATCCTCCGAATAACGGTCTTAAATTATCGAGCCAGAAAAAATACCCTAACAGGGCCTCATTCACGTGTCAACTTCCCACTTCCGGGGACTATAATGCCACAGCCGAATTGCGAACTTCCGCCACCGACAAGAGTACCCCCCACATCGCTCACGCTGCGTGGATTGGGGCTAAACTAGATGGCTAGGACTCGGAGCAAATAAAATGAAGGAAGCTGCAGGAAATGCGGTAGCTGATGCTCGTGAGTCCCAGCCATCTAGTTTAGCCCCAATCCACGCCGCTCACACTAGGCGGTGGCGGAAGTGCACAATTTATGATGACGGAAGTGCACAATTGACATGTGACTGAGGGTATATTTTCCGGCTCGATAATTTAGGACCGTTATTCGGAGGATAGACAAGAAACAGGTCCGTAATTAACATATCACTAAGACCCTGTTAGAGCATTTGTTCGGGTATTTGTTTGGCCGCCATAATTTGGGTGGAGGAGCATTGCATTAACAAAGGAGAGCCGTTTTTTACTTATCATTTTTGTTTTATCACATCAGCATCTCTATAATGCTCTCCTTTGTGTTATCGTCGCATCTTTAGCAGTCTTCCATTTGCTCTGTGTTCATTATAATTCTTCAGATGGTACCAAGACATTCTCGTCGAAAGAAAGCCCCAGTAAATAACCATCTTTAAAAACCGACGCCATCTTGGTTTGTTGACATTATCAACGGACCGGACTGAAGCACTAGAACCCAATTTCTATAGAGAACCAGGCAATAACTAATGGCCAGAACCCGATAAGAAACAGTCTCAGTTAAAACAGTTAGCTCGCCGAACAGGTGAGAAATACATATTTAAACTTGAACAACAAAAATGTCAAAGAACGACTCTTACAGCCGTTGTCTGCTTCTCTCTCCCGGGGTTCTCAATGGCTTGCCAGGTGATGGTCAGCGTTTCAGTGTTCACAGATTGATTGGAATCCTGGGAAGTCGTTTCTTCTTCTTCTTCTTCCTTCTTCTTCTTCTTCTTGTGTGTTGCCCCTTAAAATGTTGTTGACACACTGTGTTGTAGTTTACAGCAAGGCTGCGATATCTGTACCCTTTCGCCTAACACATCCAATTTCAGCAAACCCCCAGTAAATCGCCTTTTACGTCAAGCACTGTAACGGGAAAGATCTGTGGAAGGAGAGATAGAGGAAGACAACGGGAGAAGATGCTTGACAGTCTTGTTGCATGGCATGGAGGTGTGTCGGCACACGAACTGATACATGCTGCAAGAGATGGCAGATTATGGAGAGGCAATATCGCCCACGCCAGTCGACAAGGCACCTGATGATGATGATGACTGTAACGGGGACACTGTGTTTGATATATTTTTTCTACTAAATATACATCCCGAAGATCACACAAGGAACAAATTTATCAGAATACTGTTAAACCTGGGGATTCTGAGCTACTTAGTGCCAAAATTGAATTGATTTCACACGTTAATACAGCGGTTCTAAACCTGTGGGTTGCGAACCTTTTTTCACCGGGGTCGCCAAAGACCATCAGGAAACACATTCATTTAAATTATGAAGTAGTAACGATAATAATTGTATGGTTGGGGGTCGCCACAACAGGAGAAACTGTTTTAAAGGGTAGCCACAACATGAGAAACTGTATTAAATGTTCGCTACAACATGAGGAACTGTATTAAAGTGTCACAACATTAGGAAGGTTGGGAACCACTGTGTTAATATAACATGACGTTAAATCACAGTCTTCTCCAGAATGAAAAGTTGAAGCCAGGCCGTGGTATAAAATTAGTTAGTTAGTTAGTTAGTTAGTTAGTTAGTTAGTTAGTTAGTTAGTTAGTTAGTTAGTTAGTTAGTTAGTTAGTTAGTTAGTTAGTTAGTTAGTTAGTTAGTTAGTTAGTTAGTTAGTTAGTTAGTTAGTTAGTTGGGTTATCCTCATTGCACTCCGGACATGTCCATAGGTGCTCAGATCCTCCCCTCAGTATGAACCCCAACGTCCGATGGCTAATAGTACCAGTTCTATGTTGATTAACAAGTCTTCTGACGTGTTCGGTGTGCGTCTCGTTTTTTGCTGTGCCGATCTTAATTCCCAAGTCTGCCATTCTGGCGAGTGATGTGGATTCACTGCCACCAAAGTCGTCTATCCTTCCCATTTCTCTGAGGGCATTGATAATATCAGCATGATCCATAGGCTGACCGTCGGTAGTGATAGCGGATCCAGCCAACCTGTCAGCTCTTTCATTTCCATCGACGCCTGCGTGTCCCGGAACAAAAATAAAGGTGACTCCACGGACAGTGGACTTCTGTAATGATTCAAGCCATTGTCTTCGCACTGAACCTGCCTGAACCCTCCGGATCATACTCATTGAATCACTGAGTATACACACGCGGGTGTATTTTTGTGTTTCAAGCCAGGCAAGCGCTTGTGTCACTGCCATCACCTCCATCGTGGTATAAAATGTCCGGCCCAATCAAAAGCTGCCGATATCCGCCCACGTCCGACATGTTGCAGCAAATAACCAAACTCAGGCGAAATTGTTCGCCACACAGAATTAGAACTCAGGATCGGTTAGCAAATGAACCTCTCCTTATTTTGCAGGCCTTCGGGCGGCTAAAAGAGGATCAAGCTTGTAGTTTTGGTTTCCTAGTAGGCTAATCATAATCCGTGGTCTAAAGTAACTAGTGAATATCAAAGCAGTGTTTTTCTGTTGGGAACAGAACAATGAAGACACAAACAATAGATTACACAATTTATTGCCTGGCATATTTCGCTGTCCCTCGTCAGGTGCCGAATTAGTTAGCGTTGTTAGGATATTATCTTCAGGGAATGCTAGAGTGTTGGGAAATGAACAAGCAGAAAAGACTGGTTGGTTCTGCACCAATGATTGTCAATTTATGCATGACAAGCTAGATGCGATCAAGGCGGTTTGGAAGCATGTGAACAATGCAAAGGCACGAGTCGATCACCGTTGAAATGAAAGGATAGTAAGCTGTGAGCGACTAGGGAATCTGGTCGACACTCTACACTCAAAGGAAAGGCAAAACAGACATATAATGAAACTACCACTGCCACCATCTGAATCGGGACTTTTCGCTGGCTGCTGAAAATGAGGACGGGGGGCTTACGGAAATGTCCCGTGTGCTGTGATGTCAGTTTTTAGCTTAACACTCCACTAAAAATTTAATTTTAGCTTTTAATCGAAATACTTTCAAATACGGCATTGATATATCCTATCTGTGTCGTTTCTTGAATTTTTGTTTTGTTTGGTAATGAAATCTCTTCACCGCAAAGATCTCTGTTTACAGTAATTGTATACGCCCAAAACGTACATTAAATTTATTTCCATGTAAACAACTTTCTGTTCGGGTAACGTTTACCGTCCCAAACACACCATGATTGTGACCTTTTACATGGACTAGTCTAAGTTACAGGGTGTGGTGTTGCGTTGTATTCGATCTTTCGAGGCATTGTGTCCGCTTCGTGTGCAAGAGGTCCCGGTTTCAAGACCTGGTGAACGCTAGGATTTTTTCACGTAGGTTAGTTGAGTATCCTTTACAGGACGTTGCAGAACAAACCCTAACAGCCCCTGGCTGTTGTGTGGTTTTTAAGGCAAATTTACATTCAGTAGTTTGCCATTGCATCCCGGCATTACGAAGCGTTCGCATCGACTTAGCCCCAGAGCCGACTTTTCACGTAGACTTCTAGCAATTTTCCCTGGTCTCTGGGTAGTGAGATCGGACGCCCGTGTGCATTGTTACGCACGTAAAAAAATGAAGTAACCTAACGGTGCTGCACGGGCAAAATGTGGACAGGATCCTCGCCGGTGCTACAGAGCCTGTGCAGACTTTGTGTTAGAAGTAGAACGGAGCATTTATGGGTTACTACCCGTGAGCCATGATGTTGATCCGTTGTTTAAACTTCAAACATATAGATTTTTGCTCTTGCAAATAAATTGCGCGACCTTGCTACGCAGGTCTGTGTGTCTGTCTATGTGTCCTCTCTCTCTCTCTCTCTCTCTCTCTCTCTCTCTCTCTCTCTCTCTCTCTCTCTTCTCTCTCTCTCTCTCTCTCTCTCTCTCTCTCTCTCTCTTGGATGTTAGCTAGGTCCGTCTGGAATTGACAGTCTATTTAGTTAGTTGGTTAGTTAGTTAGCTATTTAGTTAATCCACAGAATATCCCCACTGCACATCGGACTAGACCATAAGCACTCGGATTCCTTCTTCAAGATATCCCTAAGAATGTAGCATCTGATAACACCTGTTCTAAGTTGGTTTACTGTTCTTCTTTGGCTACCTGTATGGGCAGGAATCTCCCCAACATGCGATCCGCAGCTGCGTGTATTAGTTCGTGTGTTGACACCCCTCCATGCCATGACATAAGGCTGTCAAGAATCCTCTCACACTGTCTTCCTCTGTCTCTCTTTCCACATATCTTTCCAGTGGTCACAGCATGTTCCAGTTTCCCTCTTCTTGTCAACAAATGATGACTGTCTCTTTCTGATATTTATGATGTTTGTCAGAAGCGTCATAATATATTTACTGGAGAACAATAAATATGTATATAAAGAAAGTTAATTTGTTGTGTCCTTTTTGTAGAACCAACCTCATAGTGTTTTGGATGTTTCTGATTTTACTAGGCAATTTTATATTCAGTAGTTTGCTATTTCTTCTTGACGGTCGGCCCCCCATACTACCGTTGAAACTAATACAAGGCGGTCTGCTGCCAAATCGCCCTCAGCTGGGATCGAACCCGGCCCTTAGAATTTCGACGCTTCTTCACAACGCCTAAGCCACAATCGCTGACAAATATGAAACTAAAGAATACACAACATAAAATCAAAATAATCAGTAATTTATTATTTTATTCAACAAGTTTAATTATCTGTTAATTTAATGTTTCTGTTTCCATAATGGTATATTAAATATAATATACATAATACTGATATTAATTATTGTTGTACATTTAAACAAGGCTAGCGCCCTTTGCGGCACCCACAAATTAAAGGGAACTGAGGACCCTCGCGCTTCCCCAAAATGGTGATGGCGCCTGCCAAAACATCACTGTCCCAAGAAACTTGCAATGAAAGTCAAGAAGCTAAAAAATGTTGACATGCTCTAACATATCTGAACACCAGCTGGTAAACAACATGGTGTCTCGGAAACTGAAATACTTTGGGCATTTTCAAACATCACGGTGTGCTGTAGAGAACAGCAGAGAGTGGCATGGTCACGGATAAGAGGGGCAGGGACCGACCAAGCACGATGTTGGCACTGGAGACACATTTCAGTAGAAAAGTGCATGCGACAGGATTTCTGGCGAAATGAAGAATTTCTTTCAGGCAGACTGGCATGGGAGAGAGGTTCTATGAAGAACCTGCTACATGAGGATGGTCAAGATCATAAAGACTCTTAGACCAAGGTACACAATTTAGCTGACTGGAAGGACCGGTAAACAACAAGTCTATTGCATCTGTTACAAACGTAGGAAATCGGCGAATCAGCAATGTGCACATGTGTAATGGCATCTGAAACAACAGATGATGTCATCTAAGACTGTCCCAAATATTACAAAAGAATTAAAAAAGACAGTAAAGTTCATACTAGAGCCAACACTGCAGATATAGATAAACTATTGCAAGCGAAAGAAAGAAAGAAAAAAAAAAGAAAGAAGAAGAATAAGAAGAAGAATAAGAAGAAGAAGAAGAAGAAGAAGAAGAAGAAGAAGAAGAAGAAGAAGAAGAAGAAGAAGAAGAAGAAGAAGAAGAAGAAGCACCTGACCGACGCAAGTGGAGGGAATTGACCAGACAGTCAACAGCAACGATACGCGCTGTTGTGGGAATATACTGCTAATAATTATTCATTTCTTTCTTGCAAGAGTTCCTTTACATTTCTACGATCTCTTGTCCCATTCTTGACGGTTTCTTAACACATATGATAAGTAGCAGCAGTACAGTTGCCGCAACAGCGACAACAATGGTGAGCACCAGATACCACATTACAGAATGACTTGCTTCGCTGATCTGGCTGGCTTTTGGTTCCGTACAGTTTTCCCACGCCTCGCACGACTCTAACTCACACGCGCCAGTTAACGGATTGCACGCTTCAGGAACGGCGCATTGACACGGCTTGGTACATTCTGGATAGGAATAGTAACCTTGGCGGCAGACACGCTTGTCGCAGTGGAGCCCTGTCCATCCGGGAATACAAATACCTGGGCAGAGTCCAGTGGTTACCTCGCACGGGACGTTTTTGTAACAAAAACAGAAAAAACCGCAATCTGGTTGGCCGTAGCTGAAAGGTGGGCAGGATAAATTACCGGCCGATTCTGAACACTGTGGGCCAAATCGGCCAGTCACACAAGGGTTTCCTCCACATCCGCCATCAACAACATTGCAATGCTCTGGTTTCTGACAATAGCACGTCTCATTACAGTCAGGTAATCCAAAGAATCCTTCTTGGCATAACCGTGTCTCACACCCATCCCCAGTCCACCCAATGTCACAGACAGAACCACGAGCAAACCGAGCGAAGGCTGGGCACTTCCCACTTCTGCACGTCCATTTTTGACACGACTCCCCACCCCAGCCCTTTTTACACCCCAACAGACATTCCCCAGTGTCTGTATCACATTGAGTTCCTCTGTTGCAGTTACATTTGCGGCAGAAGGGAGGCCCGAAGAAACCAAAGGTACACCCAGTTTCTGAGCACGAACCTGTTATAATGTCGCAATGGCCATCGTCTTCGCAGCGACATTTAGACCGGCAGTCGGGAAACCCAAAAGTGCCTAGAGGGCAGGATCTGAAGGCACACACAACTTCACATCCAGGTCTTGATGTGTAGCTTCTGGAGCAGTCTTTGTCACTTCGAAAACTGCGAAAGACAACAGCAATAGTATTCATTTCCCCCTAATTAGAATCTAAGGTCAAGTAAATTTTGCCACTTTCGCGCCTAAACATTAAGAACAATGCAAACAATTACAAATAAACTAAAGAAGTTTATTAGCTGTTGCTTTAAATAGGTGAAGGCTCCTTTTCCGCGCCTTCGAGGCGTAATGAGTATAAAGGGATAGACCTATATTTTATAGACCAAACGGCACTTGGTGGGTGATGTGGTTAGCCTTTGCTTTCCGGGACTGAAGCTAGTACCCACTCGAGACTGGGTCGACCTGTGAGCCAAGGTCATTTTTTTTTTAAAGTCTGGCCCCGTCAGGACCGAACCCACGACATTCCGATCCACAGGCGAACGTCTAGCCTATGCAATGTGAATGTGATTTTGTAAACATACTCTTTATTACATACACACAATTTTAGTACATTTCTTTTATCCATTTAAAATATTATATATTTTAAAATGTTCTTAGAAAAACTGGAGATTTAAAACGACCGGGGCCTCACAGCTATATACACTGTAGGGCCTCATCAAATGTAAATCCAGCCCTGAGTTACGTAGTCTCTCCTCGTGGGCCTAGGGCGGCGCACAGGGCAGAGGTCACTGCTCTCCATGTCTGGCGGTTCGTTGCAACCTGTTTTAGGTCTTGGATGTTTATAAGGTCCATGGTTGAGCCTTCCTTGGTGATGGTTCTATGCAGGGTCTTGTTTTATCTATTCTGAGTGAATGGCCGATGTAGTTATAGCGGCACTTTCTTATAAAATTGGACACATTCTCTTGCTTGGTCTTTTCGGTTCTTAATTTATAACGTACCCCAAACACGAAATTCCCGTGGGAAATCCACAGCTGACCTGACAGTCCATTATTTCAAGGGGTGCAAGTGTCCTGTTGTGTGGTGCTGTTTTTGAGTGTTCATCTAGTGTCTTCTAACCCTAACCCTAACCCTAACCCTAAACTTGGCTGTAGATAAATCGCGAGAAACTACTACCTGAACACCCTAGAATTTATTGGGAATGTCTCCCGTGACGTAGTCGTGACGTCAGGGGTAAGTTATAAATTAAGTACCGTCTTTTTCTTCTGAAACCTGTCCAGTGAAGATTTGGTATTTTTCTAAGACATCTTTCTCCAAATTGTCCAGCTTGCCAACTCTTGCATACATAAGTTAGCACCGGAAGCACACAAGAGTTGAAGATCTTAAGTTTTGTCTGTTGCTGAGCGTCTTTGACCTCCAGATGTTTGACACTTTGTTAAAGGCACTAGATGCCGGGGCGATTCCATTTGATATTTATGGCACTGAATCCCCTATAGATGTCATCTTACTCTCTAGATTTAAAAAGTTGCTGATTTTTTCAATATTGAGCACAGTATTACTATTCTTAGCTCGCCTCTAGGTCCTCCAGAAACCCACTGACGAGTCAACTGACTTGAAAAGTTAGTTGGGAATCCTTTACAAGACGTTGCAGAAACAACCACAGCATTTCTTTGCAGGTTGTGGTTTTTCTAGACAAATTTTACGTTCAGTAGTTTGCCATTGCTTTGAGGTTTTGAACAACGGATCACGAAATTAGAAGAATGCTAGGAATAAAGCCAGTCTTACAGGTCGTCAAAGAACAACAAATGAAGTGGTTTGGACACCCAACAAGAATGCCCTGGTACTATCTGCCACAAGGAAAAACAATAAAACGTTACAACGGGTATAGAGCGAGAGGAAGACCTCGGAAATTATGCAATGATGGCATTAAGAACAGCCTTACAGAAATGAACATCAGTCTTAGTAGTGCTCATGACAGAGCTCATCAACGAATGTTACATCTCCCCTGACACTTCGATGAGGTACAAGGTGGAAGAGAAGAAGAAAAAGAAGAAGAAAAAGAAGAGGAAGAACGAATCAGCATCATGGCACACGGGTGTAACCCATAAGTGTTCTGCTCTTCTTCTAACTAAAGACTGAGTCCGGGAAAGCTCTACTTTTGGTAGATTTTTAACTCCAAATTGTGCCCAGGCAACGCCGTTAGGCTACTCTTTTCTATTTCCAACTGCCAAGGGTTGTTTTTTACGTGTGCAGCAATGCAAACGGGCGTCCGTTAGAAGTCTAAGTCCGCGTGAAAAAACTCCCAGCCCTTACCGGGGATTGAAGATAAACCTCTAGCACTCGAGGTGGACTCCATGCCTCGAGACCACGCATCCTTATTGCCTTTGCTCTCTGGACGGCAAGCTCTCGGTACCACTGTCGAAACCAACGCAAAACAAATCGTACCTAGCTGAAATGAAACCCGGCACCCCGGCATTACGAAGCGCGTTTGCAACGGCTAAGCCACAGACGCCAGCTGACTTACCTGCTCGGAAAAGACCTCATCTTCTCATTCACTTCAGAAGACTGCCTTATACCAGCCATAAGAAAAATCTCCAACAGAGTGCTATCGGACCGGTTTAAAAACAAGTTGTCAACGATTCCGCCATTAGATATGCAATACTCGACGGCGTCCTCAAACAAAAACAGCCCAGACTGGTCATTTCTAATTAGCTCGACGTGGCAATAGTTCTGGTACCTAACTCCATAGTTGAGCCCTCTCATGCAGGCATCATATTGAAAACTAAACATATGACAAAAACTGAAAATTGTGATCACAGTCGGGCGAAGTAAATATGTCATCCTATCATAGTGAAGAATATATAATCACCCCTATTATTTGAGAGAAGTTTATTATTTGCAAAATCGAAATTGTACTCGAAAGTGCTTCGTTTATATGTCTGGTTATAAGCGAAATAAAACGGTGTAAAACGGTGCGGAAGCAGCTTCACAAATTGCACACAGATAGTGCAGCATTGAATGTCGATGAATTAGTGTAGCCACTTTGGATGTTTTACATCCAGATTTAGATCTTTTTTCTTGCATTTAGATGGCGCTTTTGACATTTAGATGGTAGATATTTGCTAGATGTTTTTCATTTGAAGTGACTTTATCAAATCTAACCTAAGAAACAGAATGAAATTTGACCTCTTAAATGCTATCTTGAAAATAACATTCTGCCTAATAAGAGTAGGAAAAAAGGCTATTCCACTTACCAGCTCCCTGATTGAGTATTAGAGGAAATTGGAACAGCTAAAGAATACCAGTCATTTTGGATCTGAAGCTTCAAATTCATTATCCAAGCTAAGTTTATCCTGTGAATCTTGTGAGGCAGACTTCAGTAAAGATAAGGACATTATTCTATAGGGTAAGTCATATCAATTGCTATGTAATTTGTGATTCTTTCCATGTGGATGTTTTTTCTTGATGTATTCCCATTCAAATTTAGATGTTTTTAGATATGTTTTGACTCCGTTTTGGATGTTTTTTGTCCAAGAAAAGTGGCAACAGTGCGTTGAATGTTGAATCAAGAATCCACATCTAGTAACTGGGACACCCCCGTGAGCACTCCGTCTCCATCTTTAGCAGCAGGCGAAAGGTTCCAGTTCCTATGGCACCAGTCACTGATTGCACATCCGTCTCGATTTTCGTCTCTGCAGAGTCACATAAATTATATAAATCCTCTTAAAGGCTCTGTTAGAAGAAATCGAGATTAAACAGCATTGAAAGTACGGTTAAGCACCAGCAAGGAGATCACAATTAAAATTTTGAGAGCATGCATCTTTCCTGTAGCAACATACGGATGTGAGTTGTAGACTATGCTCCAAGTTCTTAAGAAAGAGCATAAGGACTTTTGAGCTGAAATGCCATAGAAAGATTATCAGAATATCTTAGACAAAGAAGAGGAGAAATACTGACATCTTGAAAGATTTGAACATCAATGAAGATTGGCTTATAAACAGCATCCTGTCTCGGAAGCTGAAATAATTTGGTCATATCAAGCGCCACGACGGATTGGAAACAATAATAGCAGAAAGCATGGTACCAGAAAGGAGGGGCAGGTGCCGACCAACACAAAGATGGGCACAGGATATACGTGACTCCTTGAGTATGAAAGTACAGAGGCAGGAGAACTAGCGAGAGACCGAGTTTCTTACGGGCAGACCGTGATGAGAGCGACGTTCTGCAAAGGACCGGATACATGATGATGATGAACAAACAATAGGAATTTGCTGAGGCTTCTGCAGACTGTGACTACCCCAGTAAAAACGGGACGTATGGTCACACTAGCAACAATGGCATTTATTTATTGTTGAACATCAGAATGTTAACTCTGCAACGGCTGCTAAAGTTGGATACGAGGGCGTTTATGGGAATATCCCGAGCGCTGTGATATCAGTTCTTAATTCAACTATTACTATTTCGGAAATTTCCGATATTGCTAAATATTTCCCAGTTACAGTCCGTGTTATACTTTCACTGAAGACATTTCGTCAGAAAAGTCAAAATGTGTGTTGCTTATATGTTATTTCTGTGTTGTTAACTGACCAGCCAGAACACACGTATAACCTTGTGGCTAAATTCAAACAACACACAACAAAAGGTAGGTAATTTTCTTGTCGCAGATTGTTGACTCTGTTACATTTATTTATTTGTGCATGTTAATCACAATTTCTGAATAGAAAACAAAACTGCTCATCTTCTTGTGGGATGCAATTTTTCATTATTTCGAAGCCCCCACCCTGGCCCTTGCCAGGGGCCATTACTAAGGTCTATTGGCTGAACTCTGTTTCCGGAACCTCTCCAAAGGTGATCCTCATCCACATGGTGGCACTTTGTGTCATCGGATGTTTATCGCTTGTGTGATGTCCTAGTGGGGTAAAATGAATTAATACTACTAAAATTTCTGAAAGAATGGGAAATTTGGTTTCACAAGAAGAATTGTTAAAATTCCTTGAACAGCACAAAAGAGCAACCAGGATCTCGAAGAGAGCTCGAAGACAACTTATCGCAAACATCAGAAAGAGACATTCATAATTTTTAACCATGCTATGATTAGAAGGAAACTGGAACATGTTGCGTCCATTGGGAAAATCTGGGGAAGACCAGGGGAATACTTGAGAAGACTCTTGACATAATTTTGTCATAGCATGGAGGGATTGTCAGCACTGGTGTATGCTGTTAAAGATCGCAGATTGTGGAGATGCATGATCGCCAGCGCAGATAGGCTAAAAGTTCTGCAAGCGAAGTCATATCTCAGAGTAGCTGCACACAAGAAGCACCTCCTGCATGAAGCTCTGAGGTCAAAAAGCTAAAGGTCAAAGACTGAAAAGAGGAAGGTATTGGATGGCGCAAGCTGAGGACACCACTGGACATGTGTGCAGGCTTGATAAATTTAGGCGAGGAGATGAGTGGGTCAAGGTGTCCGAGCAAGTTTCAAACTTGTGAAGGGTTCTTATCACTTGTGCTGCAGAATCAGAAGTTCAACAATCCCCGCGCAGATGATGTGATTATCTATATCTGTACTGAGGGGCGGACAAAGTGCATGGGTGCTCGTAACAAAAGCAAATGGACGTCGCTTAGTGCAACAAAGTCTGGCATATGCTATCACAACACCTAGTTTGAGAATGTAGGTGGAGACAGTCACTGCTGACTTCCGCTGGCTTGAGAATTAGCTGTACACACATGCCGTCATTGCAACTGACACAGAGCATTTTGAGAAAAGTG
Source organism: Candidula unifasciata (assembly GCA_905116865.2). Classification (NCBI taxonomy): domain Eukaryota; kingdom Metazoa; phylum Mollusca; class Gastropoda; order Stylommatophora; family Geomitridae; genus Candidula; species Candidula unifasciata. The sequence continues at coordinate 663,433 of CAJHNH020001280.1, read as the reverse complement.
GGCATTTTCCTTTCAGAGTGGCAAGCTTTAATTCAGAGGTCTCGGGTAGTTAGTATCCTTTGGATATTTTTTCCAGGTTCTGCCGGTGTGGTAGGAAATGTGCAGGCAGATAGACTTGTCGATTCTGTACCATTTGGAGGTGAACTGATGTATGACAAGCTGAATGTTACGAGGGCCCTTTGGGAGCGAGTGAATAGTGCAAAGGCACAAATAGATCATTACGGTCTGAGGAGAACGGCGCTGCGAGGAGTTACCAGGAAATGTGACCGACGCTCAACACTCAAGGGAACGGCGAGACAGATGTACAACCAGACCGTTACTGGTACCATCGGAACTGGAACAATTCGCTTGCTGATGAAGATGGGGACGAATCGCTTATGGGAGTATCCCGAGTGCTGTGATGTCGATTCTTAATTCAACATTCCTTGCCAGTCGGTGAGGCAGCTGGCAATGATGGTAAAACATGTTAATCAAACACATTGGTTCTGGGAAAACTGCTAATAAAACGATAGAGCTACTGAAAGAAACAACAAGGATACAATTGAAATATTTTGGCGCAATTAAATGGGGTAACATTCTTTTAAAAACCACACTGAAAAAAAAAAAAAAAAAAAAAGAGAGTGAGGGGTTGACAACGATACAAGCGGGAGGGCAACATCAAGTGATTGACGAGTAAGTCTGAGAGAATAAACAACCAAGACCAAAAGACAGAGCGTGAACATCCATTGCAGCCAACCTTCGTTGAGAATACGGCACCTGACTGACTGTGAAAAAAAAAAGATTTGCTGGAATCGGTTATGTTTGGCTGAAAGATGCAGAAATCAAAAGCCTTGTTGTTATCCACAACAAAGCGTGCCAACCGATCTTTTTAGACACACGAAGAAGAAGAAGAAGAAGAAGAAGAAGAAGAAGAAGAAGAAGAAGAAGAAGAAGAAGAAGAAGAAGAAGAAGAAGAAGAAGAAGAAGAAGAAGAAAAAGAAGAAGAAGAAGATGAAGAAGAAGAAGAAGGAAATAATAATAATAATAATAATAATAATAATAATAATAATAATAATAATAATAATAATAATAATAATAATAATAATAATAATAAAAATAAAAGCAGAAAAATAAAAAAAAATAACAAGAAGAATAAGGTGAACAAATGAACGAAATAATTATGATCGAACTATTTAAAGGAATAATTTTTTTCCACATTAAGAGCAAAAGTCGCAAGTTAGCCTCAGCTTTTTTTTTTAAACTCACTTTTCAGACAAAGATGTCCTACTTCAACAGAGACGAAAATCTACAGGAAGTAAACATAAAAAATCTTATCGATTTCTTCCAAGCTGCATCCACAGTACCCACAATATCCGATGGGAAGAAACAGCGGAACTTACTTCTGTTGGGAAAGACTGGTCATGGTAAAAGTGCAACAGGAAATTCTACACTTGGTCATCGGGAGTTCAAAAGCAGTTCTTCTGCCAGCTCTGTTACTTCTGAAGTGCAGTGCAAACAGGTAGAGTTTAATGGTTTCGTCATCAACGTCATCGATACGCCAGGCTTAGCTGATACGACCTTCAAGAATCGTAGAGCTGAAGAGATGCAGGTAGTGATAGAAAACATGAAACAGGCAATTCATATGTCGCCAGGTGGCATTCATGCCTTTTTATTTGTGGTTTCCTTCAGTGGACGCTTTACTGAAGAAGACAGGAGTTGTCTTGACGCATTTAAACAAATTTTTGGGCCGACATTTTTGGAGGAAAATGGGATCATTGTCTTTACCCATGGAGATCTTTTTCAGGGATCAATGGAGGAAGAAGAGACGCCAGATAAAAGCTTTAAAGAATGGTGTAGAGAACAAACAGGTCCTTTTGGTGATTTGATGAAGGAATGTAAATACCGATGCTTGCTTTTCAACAACTCGCAACGTGATAGCGCAGGCAAGCAAAATCAGCTGAAACAACTAGTTGAACAGGTCAGGGTATTTGAGAGGTCGTATACACATGAACACTTTCAGCAGTACTGCGATCTTCGAAATGAGTTTATTATTAAGCTGAAATTACCCGAGTTAAAGGCATCATTCCAAAGACTTATTGACAACCTCAATTCTGACGTGAATGAGCTGGGAAGAACTAGAAACGCTAATTTGTCTGTAGTAACACAAAACGCAGGCCAGCTAGAGCAAAGATTAGCAGCTGAAGACGGAGGAACTGGGCTGTTAGATGACATGAAGGCACAGCTGGCAAGGACTAGGCAGAGAATACACAACTGTATGCAGATTGAATCCGAAAGGCGTCGCCAGGAGAATGACAGTTCGTGCTCTATTTTCTGATGTATTACATGTGTAATAAAAAAAAAAACAGATAATATATTGATTGACACTCATAGAAAGAAATAGAAAGTTAAAAGGACATACTAGACAACATAAAAATATATTTATCTTGAGCTTTTATCTATTTTTAATGCTTTGATCAGATCCGATTTTCAGCAACAACAACAACAGCAAACAATTGCCACTTTCAACCAGCATCCCCAAAGGGGGAGTTTTTGGTTGTAAGGTTTTTTGCGATTTTGCTCGCCACCAAGTAGCCCTGAAAAGGACGCTTGCAGTGTTGATACCTTCAATGGAGGCAGATCCAAATACTTGGCCCGACCGACGACGAGGCCGTCTACCGGCCGGCCACGGCCAGCTCCAGACATATGCAGCCGGACGTGGGCCAGCCAAGGGGCGACCCAGTCGCACGATGTTTTCTGATGTTTTCTCTGGGCAGTAACAGCTCCTGCACAGCACGTGCAGCCAGTGGCGTAGCTAGATCACATGGTATCCGCTGCGAAAAATCTCACGTCACCCACAGTGCCATTGCAAAGCCATGTAGCACAGCACTCAATGAGGACATTTTCCATTCACTCCTTCATACAGGCAGACACAATCAAACTCATTTTTTCAATGTTAAAAACACATGTCTTTGCCAAATTGTTACCCCTTCAGTGGTGACACGAAGTGCAGCCTGCACTTCTGTCATCTGCGCACCTTGCTACGCCTCTGCATTTGCCCCGTATTTTCACTAGATATTATCAATAACATTCAATTACTTGCTTCATTTATGTAATTGTTACTGTAGTATGCACCTGACAAGATACTGCGAAATGTGCTAGGCAATAAATTGTGTAATGTTTTGTTTGTGTCTTCTTTGTTCAAATTTACATCAGGGAAACACTGCTTTGATAACATTCAGTATAAAATGTTTGTATCCTTTTATTCTTACTGTATATATGTACATTATATAATGCTTCCGATTGATTTCAGTTTCCATTCCATAGCTGCTGGGGAAAAAACATTACAAAAACCTTACATGGAATATACGTTTCACAGTTCCAGCGACGACGTGTTTTGCTGTTGTACGCATGCGCACATCAAAGAGATTAAAAGCTGCATAGTATCCTATCCCAGATAGGACTGTCACAGGACAGTGCAACATTTTAAAGGGTGGTAAGTGGGTTTCCCGGCTTTCTGATGCTTTTAACGACCCCAAAACATCTCAAACTGGCCCTAACCCCAGCCTACCTACGTCCCACGAGAGGGTGCAGCCTAGGACCCACAATTGCATGCCGCCTAGGTCCCACGACTGCATGCAGCCTATCTACCACCCACTGAAATATTAGAATGTCCCGTGACCTGTGGATTTTCCCTGCTTGAGGTAGGATATTAAAAAAGCACCGCTGCACATAACGTAGAAGAGGAACTGTCGCAAACGCGGTGTCAATCCTGTTTTATTATTCTTGCTGCTTAAAGATTTCGTTTTTAAATGACTAGATAAAGCTTGAACTGTAGCAATTTAGGCTGTTTGGAAATAAAAATATTGTTGTTTATTTTAAATTTCATATAGTTAATGTACTCATTTTTTCTCTCATATGTTTGTTTCGTTCTTAAAAAAATTAAAACAAGTCCGCAAGTCTCTTGAAAATCGCTTTTTTTTGTAATACTCTGTGGACTTTAACACCCTCCGGACTGAATTGCCAACACTGTTTCATTTAAACTATTGTGTTAATGAGAGAGCTATTTCAGTCCACCTCAGTGTATGTAGAAACTGGTGTAAGGTAACCACTATTCGTATTCAGCCCGACCGCAAGTATTCGGCCGAATACCGAATAGTTTTTAGGTCCACTATTTGGCCCCGAAGCGAATATTCGGTACACACACACACAAACACACACACACAAACACACAAACACACACACACACATATATATATATATATATATATATATATATATATATATATATATATATATATATATATTGTAAACAAACAGACCATGTATTGATTGGCACTCAAAGAAAGAAGGAGGACATACTAGACAACATCAAATAAAGAGCTATAGGTGCCGTGCCGGAGATCGAACCTGTCACCTCTAAATGGCGTTGCCATTTATAGGCAATCATTGTCAGTTATTCTGGCAGTCCAAGGTATTCACAACATTCTTCTCAAGAACCACATCTCAGTTACCTCCAAACTCTTCTTAATTTGTTTGCTCACATTCAAAGATTCACTGCCATACAACAGAGGAATCTCGATGTAACATTTCAGTGCTCGTTTTCTGATGTTTAATGAGAGTGGTTCATTACATAAGATACCTTTTATACTCTAAAATGCTGCCTTCGCCTAAAACAGTTAAATTATAATTTCGATGTTTTGGTGGGCCGTGGATGTAAGAAGGTTGAGGGACCTTGCTCTAAACTATTATGGCATCCAACGTGGCAGAAACATTTATGTTTTTATGTCCATTTATTGTAACACTGTAGCAATAATAAACGATTCTCAGGTTGGTTTCACCATCGCCTCCTTTAGAATACACCTTCTACCTAGGGCTGCCAATGGGGATTTTATCAAATCCCAAACCTAAGCTGGCCAAAAAACAAAAAAAAAACAGCGATACAGAAACAAAGAACAATAAACAAAAACAACCCAAGATTGATAAAAAGTACAAATTTTATAGTTTCGAAACGAAACATTTACCCACATTTATATAAGGATATATTTTTTAAAAGACCCAAGATTCCAAAATCTGGACCGAAGGAGTCAAATAAAAACCCAGATCTGGGGGTAAAAACACATCATTGGCAGCCCTGCTTCTACCCTTGTTCGGTGACGTCATAGAATGAGTCCACCTTTTCTTGTTGCCTTGTGTTAATTGTATGGCAAATAGTGATACAAACCAGCCTCTCGGACTTTCACAAAAACGGGAATTTCCGTTGACCTAGTTGGCCTTATCTGAAGCCCATCGTGGTTTGACAAACAGTAAATAGATCAACATAAACGGACAAGCGAAATAATTAATTTACACAATTCCGAATGCAACGCTAACTTACGTAAGATTAACACATGGGAAATGAGATGCCCGAGGAAAGCCGCTAACCTAACCTCGTAAACAGAGTGAGAAATTATACTTAAAGAGGGACTGTGGGAACATTATGTAGAAAGTTCACTGAGAAATAGAAGATCAAATGGTACGGTCATTTAGTAAGAATGCAACCAGAACAACTACCAACGCAGGCGCTACACAAGAAAAGATCTGACGTGACAGCAAGAGGTCGTCCTGGGAGAACATGGACAGATGACATTAAAGAGCGTCAGGGAATGACAATAGCCGTTGCTGCCCATTAGGCAATGGATCACAAACTCTTCCTGCCCAGGCCGCTTAACGACAGCAGTGGAAATCGTTGTTGATGTGATTATGATAATGATAGTGATGATGATGATGATGATGATAGTACTGATTTAAAATGATGATAATGGGATTATAATGATGAGGATGATGATAACGATGATGATAATGTTTGTGATATAATAATGCTGATGATGATGATAATGATTATGATGTTAATGCTGATGCTGATAATGATGATGATTGTGGTGACGATGATAATGATGATATTGATGATGTTGATAATAATTATAATGATGACAATGATGATGATGATGATGTCGATGATCATGATGATAGTTCTGACGATAATAACGATGAGGTACATAAGACGGGGGCAACAAATGAATCATAATGTTTTAATGTTTAATAATAACATAAATACCAAACTATTATAACATTTGATGGATAATATATCACAGAGATGAAGAATAAAACAGAACAGGCCGAAGCTGCATTTTATAAAATCAAGAACATTTGATCCAAAAAAATCCATGTCATTTAAGGTTAGGAAGAGAATTCTCGCATGCTATAAAGAGCCAGTTTTAAAAAACGGACAATTAATAAAGAAGCCGAACAACATCTTGAGGCCTCGGAGACATGGTTTTACAGAATAATCCATAGAATTAATTGGAAAGCTCAGAATTGCAACCCAGATTTTGTGAAAGGGGCAAACGCTCGAAGACAACTTATCACAAACATTAGCAAGAGACAGCCATCATTTTTTGGTCATGAGAAGAGGGCAAATGGAACATGATGTTGTAACCACTGGAAAGATCTGTGGAAAAGGAGACAAGAGGAAGACAGCATGAAAATATTCTTGAAAGCCTTTTGTCATGACATGGAGGGGTGTCAACACACGAACATGCACTTGCAAATCATATATTGTGTTGGGGCATGATCGCCCACACCACTCGGCAAGGCACTTGATGATGATGATGATTAGACCATTGTTAGTGGCCTGCTTCGTGTAGAAACGAAATATTGTATTTGTTCAACAGCGACGTAAAAGAAACACCGGTGAGGTACAATCGTTCACTTTAAAAGTCAAGTCATCCCTCAGTTTTCCCCTGAAGGAAGTCCAATTATTATTAGGGCTGTACCGAATAGTGATTTTCACTATTCGGCCGAATACGAAAAGTGGGACCAGCTATTCAACTGAATACGAATACGAATAGTGTATCATCATCATCAGGTGCCTTGCCGACTGGTGTTAGCGATTTTCCATCGCCACAATCTGCGATCTCCTGCAGCATGTATCAGTTCATGTGCTGACACACCTCCATGCAATGCAACAAGACTGTCAAGAATCTTCTCTCGTTGTCTTTTTCTATCCCCCCTTCCACAGATCTTCCCAGTGGTCACCACAAGTTCCATTTTCACTCTTCTTATAAGATGGCCGAAAAATGATGACTGTCTCCTTCTGATGTCTGTGATTAGTTGTCTTCGGACTCCCGCCTCTTTCAAAACCTAGTGGTTGCTTTTTTTTAGGCTTTCCAAGGTATTTTAAGCATTGTTCTGTAAAACCACATCTCTGAGGCCTCAAAAAATTGTTTGGCCTTGCTACTGATTGTCCAGGACTCATAGCCATATGTTAAAACTGGATGTATGTAGCAAGCAAGACAAAGATATATTGCATAAGATGTTCTTTTTTTCCCCCTATAAAATGCAGTTTTTGCCTGTCCTATTTTGTTTTTATTTTAGTAATGCATCTTTCATCTAATTTTATCCATGTGCCAAATTCGCATTTAAATCATCGTTCGTTTAGGCGATCGTTCGATGTATTTTAAATGCACCTTCATATTCTCGTTCGCAATATCTTCAATTTGATTTGGGCAAAGACACCCCTAAAGAACAAAAAATGCACGCTCTCTCTCTCTCTCTCTCTCTCTCTCTCTCTCGCACACACACACACACACAGATACACTTTTAAGTTTCTTCATGCCTTCTTTAACACAACAGTAGCGTTGCCTAAATCTGTCGTAGCGGGGAAAACTGCGACCCGGTTGCGTGGTAACAGCGCCTGCTGACTCCTCTAAGGCATTACAGCAGAGGTTCTAAAACTGGGTGCGTATGACAGGGGTGCCGCGGCGAAAATCAAGAAAAATCGGCTATAAATTGTGATATTATTAATGAGAGAGTTATTTCAGTCCATCGCAGTGTATGCAGAAATCACTATTCGTATTCGGCCCGACTGCCACTATTCGGCCGAATACCGAATAGCTATTAGGTCCACTATTCGGCCCCGAAGCGAATACGAAGCGAATATTCGGTACAGCCCTAATTATTATATACAAACACGTTAAATGAATAAGGAATCGACATCACAGTACTCGAGAAACTCCCATAAGTGCCCCGTCTCCATCTTCAGCAGCAAACGAAGAGTTCCAATTCCGAAGGTACCAGTAACTGTCTGATTGTATATCCGTCTCGTCTTTCTCTTGAGTGTTGGCCAGATGCCCTGGTAGCTCCCCCGCAGCGCCATTCTCCTCAGACCGTAATGATCTATGTGTCCTTCCACACTGTTCACTCGCTCCTAAAGGGACCCTCACAACATCATTATTATACACATTGGAGTCGTAATTTCTCAGACTTTGCAACGAACACCTTTGCTTTCCAGATAACATCCCCCCCCCCCCACACACACACATACAAATGCGCGTGCACACAGCACACATAAACGAGAGCGACAGAGCGCGCAAGAAAAAAAAGAGAGAGAGAGAGAGAGAGAGAGAATAGGGAGTAGAGTCGGGAGATGTGAACCAGCGTTATCGCACACGGTTATAAACCATAAGTGCTCTGCCACCAGTACAGACAGCTGATAAGAAACTGTCCGCCTGTGTCGCCTTCCGCACGTAACTCCGTAGCTACAGCGACGTTCCTCCATTTACCCCAGAGTATTAAATTCTGGTACCCACTTCCTAGGGGCTGGGTGAACCCCGAAACCGCCCGGCTTCGAACACCGGCCGTTGGCTGCAGCGAGTCGCAGCTGGATTTGAAAGAGTCTCCTTTCGACTTCGCTAACGCGGCCCAGAGAGAGAGAGAGATGGAGAAAGAGAGAGAGAGAGAGAGAGAGAAAGAGAGAGAGAGAGAGGAGAATGAAAGAACGAACTTTATCCTTACATCACTCTCCTTCACTCGCACTTGACACTTTCAGTAGAATTAATAGTTAGTCTTTTCTCTTGAGCCTCACAGAAGCGGGGGAAGGGGGGGGGGGGAGGAAGGGGCGCATAGGGCAGAAGTCATAGCTCTCCATGTCTGGTGGTTCACTGGAACCTGTTTTAGGTCTTGGATGTTTGTTAGGTCTAATGTTGAGCCTTCCCTGATGATGGTTCTACGCAGAGTCTCCGTTGGTCGTCCCCGTTTTCATTTCGGTGTCTATTTGAGGACTTAATGGGGAAATCTTTATCTTATCCATTGAGTGCATGACCAATGTAGTTCCAGCAGCACTTTCTTATAAAATTGACACATTACCTGGTTTGGTCTCTTGTCTTATTTGTGCATTTGATCTGAAATCTGTCCACTGGAGATTTAATATTTTTCTAGGAAATTTGTTCTCAAAATTATCTAATTGTTAAAAATTTTTTTTTTTAAATTTGAAGCTGCCTTTGCTTATCAACTCTCGCATCCACAATTTACCACTGGAATCATACAAGAGTTGAAGATCTTAACTCTTTGAGTCCCAAGGAACACATCATACGTTCATGGCTCCCTACCTAGAAGCCCAATGAACGCACGATGCGCAGATTTTATTACTTTCTTTACTACCCCCCCTCCCCCCACCCCCGGGCCTGTGATGCTAAACCCCCTGGGACTCAAAGAGTTAAGTTTTGTGTGTTTGTTGAATGTCTTTGACTTCCAGATATTTGACAGTTTGTTAAAGGCACTAGATGCCGGTGCGATTCTAGACGATATTTCTGATACTGTGTCCTCTATAGATGTCAATATTAGAATAACTTAGACTTAACAAAAAACTATCGTCTTCACAATGGAGGTACCCACTATTAATAAAGGAATACTGCGTGGCAAGGGCCCAGACTCTTCGACGGCGCAGCTCTCGTACCACTCACGAGAAATGTCTCTTTTCCCCTGCTCTAATTAAACGGCCCACCTATAGAATCGAAACCTGGTAAAAGTAAAAGACTGCACTGTGAAACGAGTCCACTAACCTCTAAATCACAAAGCCTCACAACTTGGACTACTGAGGCGTATACAAATTAATAATAATAATAATGATAATAATAATAATAGTAATAATAATAATAATAATAATAATAATAATAATAATGATAATAATATCAACAACTTTCCGTGTGGGTTCCAGGGCTCTATTATAGGGAAAACAAGAACAGAACAAGTGCCTACCCAAAAACATGTCGTAAGAGTCGACAGATTGGGAGCTCCCTTCGAAGTCGGAGTGCGTCTGCCTGAGAGGCGAGGAACCAGCAGTCTGCATACAAATGAGCCAGATCTGTAAAACGGATGTGCACCCAACACTCAGGTTCTGGAACAGGACTGCAGTTCAGAAGTGGATGATCAACCATAACTCTCCACCAAACATTAGAGCTGGTGAACAAGAAGAAGACAAAGAAGAAGAACAACAACGATAACCCAAAGCTGCTTTCGACCATCAAACTATCTGTTAAAATTCACTTTACCCGAGTTACTGGCATGTCTGTTTACAGGGTGTAAATGTCTAACAAAACGGTACAATTGTTTTCTGACGATACTTTTGTTCCCCCCCCCCCCCCCAATCCTTCTGAAAGAAAACTTTACATAAGAAGGCCGGTAGCCTTTATAAAAGTTATCGCCCTGTCCACAGTTCAATATGTACCATACATCTTTGTTTTCATTAAGGTTGGGGGAGCCGCGTTAGCGCAGCCGATAGGAGGCTCGCTTTCAAATCCAGCTGCGACTCGCCGGTCGGTGTTCGAAACCGGGCGGTTCCCGGGGTTCACCCAGCCTCTAGGAAATGGGTACCAGAGTGACACTCTGGGGTAAATGGAGGAACGTCGCTGTAGCTACAGAGTTACGTGCAAACGGCGACACAGGCGGACAGTTTCTTATCAGCTTTCTGTACTGGTGGCAGAGCACTTTGCTTTATGCTTTATAACCGTGTGCAATGACGCTGGTTCACATCTCCCGACTTTACCTTTACTTTTCATTAAGGTTGGAACCAGCCAGACTGCATCTCTGTTGGCAACACACAGTTTACATCGCTGGAGCAGCTGCTCGGTATTTTCTGGTTGTAAGAATTCGGGACACAACGTGTTTCCTACACCGACACATTTTAACATATGTCGGTGAAGTTTGTTGTGTTTCGCAATAGTATACAAATTACATTGTCTCTCTCTAGAGAGGTGATGATGCGAGTCTTGAGGAGAAAATTTGGTGTGGGTATCCAGCCATCTTTCTTGAATAACAGTTTTATTAATGTCTTATTCTAGTTTGGTCTCTTAGATACAGAGATACAGTCTATGAGACACAAGTTTTCCTTTCCCAGAGAGGCGATGAAGCGAGTCTTAGAGATAACATTTGATTTGTGTATCCGGCCACCTTTCTTGTGTACTAGTTTTCACGAATGTCTTAGTCTCTTGGTGGGCTAAGTCACTACCGCTTGTGGCCAGTCCGTCTGCTCTTTCATTGCCTTCCAAGCCACCGTGGAAGTAAAGCATACATGTTCAATCAAACGGTACCGCCATTTTCTGACAGTTCGGTGACGATTCGTCAAAGTCGAGCCTTGGGAAACTAAATGATTTAAATAAACAATGAACTAGGAAGCTAAACGAAAAAAATATTGTTGCTTTCCACACACAGACCCCCGATGACGCCACAAAGGTCAGCATTCTCACACCGACAAGGCTGACGTTCGGGAATCCCAGACGTGCCTATGCGAAACGTCTTGAGGGTGCATACAACCATACAGCCAAGCCTCGAGGTCAAACACTTATTTACTTTGTCAGTTCTCTTCTAGGTGCTTTCTTAATATCCTACCCAAAACAGGAGAAATCAACAGGTCACCGGACAGTCTAATATTTGTGGGTGTGGTAGATAGGCTGCATGCAGTCGTAGGACCTAGGCTGCACTTTCTCGTGGGACGTAGGTGGGTTGAGGTTAGGGCCAGTTATATATGTTTTAGGGTCGTTAAAAGCAGCAGAAAGCAGGAAAACCCAGTCCTACCACTCTCTAAAATGTTGGACTGTCTTGTGACGTCATCTGAGGTTGGATATTTATAAAGCACCCTCTTCTACTTCGGGGTCTAATTGTCTGCCCAGAGAGATCGCCAGATTTCTCCGTGAGCTGTTTTATTTTTGGCTTTGTTTCATTCCAGTCCTCTGTCAGTCAGATGTTGTCTTCCTAGCGAACAATAGGTCGTCCTAGTGGCCTGATTTCCTGATTCTTGGCTTTGCATGGCTGCCTCGGTGGTCTGATTTCCTGGTTCTTGGCTTTGCATGGCTGCCTCGGTGGTCACTTCTCATGTGGTTAAACACGCACACACAAGCAGCCTAACGTTTCGGTCTGAGTCTTCGTACACGGAGGCCGAAACGTTCTGGTGTTTCTGTGTGTGCTCCCCCCCCCCCCCCCCCCCCCCTCACCATTCTTCCCCTCCTTGAGCTTCTTATTGAAAAAACACAGTGAATCAATTTTGTTACACTACTAGCTGAACTGCAGTGCCTCCTTGTTTTCAGACTTTGACTAACTAAACTGTGGTAATTTGTTTGGTGTCCACGCAGCTGGATGGAAAAAGTGCTGGACCGTTGCTTGTAGACAAACCGGCAGTCGCGTGGCTAGAATTGGTGAAGATCGGCTCTCTAAGGGAGACTGATAGATGTCTGTTGTCCATTTGGATGTAGCTGACGCGCGATTTCCTTTGCGTGGTGAGGGTGCTCATGCTGTCACTTGAAGGAGCTCCAGACGTCGCCATGGTAGATCGCCTGGAGTACATTGGATCTGGAGTGTGGGTCATTGACTGAACACAGATTGCCACTATAACCACCAGAGTTCCAAAGACTAAAGCAAATGCGCTAAATGTGCTGTAAGCAGACGATACGACTCCCTCTGGGGCTCGGGGAACCTGTTTTGTGCAGTTCTTGACTAGCTCACGACCATCGGAGCAACCATGCAGTTCACACAGTCCCGACAAGGAATTGCAGGCGTCTTGCCTCTTGCAGTTGCACAACAGGTTACAAGCAGGATATCCAAAGCGTCCAGCTGGACAGAATCGTTGGTTGCAGGTTTCGCCGCTCCACCCTTGGCGACAGCCAGCAAGACACGTCCCCTTTCGAGTATGGCATGGCTGATTGTCCTTGCAGAAGCAAAAATTGGAGCAATCGGGGACGCCGAAATGCATGATGGGACAGTCGGCGTCTTCACATCTCCGCCCAGATCTGCGGCCTATGCAGGGCGTTCCGCCACAGTCCCCGTCGATTCCATCGCAAAATTCTGAATAGAGACAATAGCAAGTTTCGTTGCAAGTTGGTGGGTTGTAAAACCCCTGAGGGCAGGACCGTTTTGTGCAGTCTGAACCAGCAGTACAATTCGTCTCATCTGGTATAGTGAGTCGGGGACATCTTCCTTCCCGGCATCCTCTTTCCTGGCAAGATTTGCCGCCCCAGCCTTTCCTGCAACCAAGTGGGCATTCCCCGGTTTCTTCATTGCACAAAGTGCCAAGCTGACAGTTGCATTTACGACAGGCTGGAGGCCCAAAGAAGCCAGGCGTACAGTTGGTCTCCATGCACAGACCGGTGATGATATCGCAACGGTCAGCATTCTTACAGAGGCATGGCTGACATTCGGGAAACCCAAAAGTGCCCACGGGACAAGATTCGAAGGCGCAGACGACTTTACAGCCGGGTCTCGTTGTCAATCTTCTGGAGCAGCTCGCTTCCCTGGTTCGCGATCTGTGATGATGCAATTTTAATAAAGTGGAATTAAACCATGCAGCTTCACTTTATCCCAAACAAATTTTAGGCCAAAAGTCACCAATTTTGAAATGCAAGCATGTGAATATGAATACTAAAAAAACACTGTTCAACACAATATTCTTATCAACGCTATGCTTTCAATGTCAAACGTGGACACTGACTTCAGAAGAGAGAAGGAAAATAGTCACGACAGAAAAAAAAAATGTTTACGTACTATACTAGGTGTCACGAGAAACGATCAACTTAGGAACGATGACATCAGGAGGAGAGTCGGCACAAAACCAGTACTGAACTTTGAAGGTGACCAACAAACCAAATGGTTTGGCCATGTAACAAGATTAGCATAAGATCGGGCACCACAGAGAGCAATGTTATACAGATAGAGAGTAACAGAATCAGAAGTCGACCACGCAGAAAATGGCCTGCAGAAATATCAGAGACACTGAAAAGTACTATATACGGAGCGAACAGAAGGGCCCATTCCAGAGATCTCTTCCTGCCCTGACGCTGCGAGGCATTCCAGGAGTAGAGACAAGAAGAAGAGGAAGATCAGTTACCGTGATAAACAAAGTAGGCAGTGCGGGATTTAGGTGTCAACTAAATAAGCTACGAGAGCCGCCGTGGCGTAGCGGCTAGCCAGACCCTCTCCTACCGATCAATTACAGCCCCTGGAATTCACCGGGGGTATTTATTCTCCTGTCCCACGTGTCTCGTCAGTCTACTGACAAGACGTCGACCTGGCTGTTTCGAAATACTAAGCTAAGTAATTCTGTGTATTTTGTGGAACTGTTTTATTTATGTATGTGCTGATGAAAACTCCATAGCAGCAACGTTCACGTTTTGTTTGTGTTCGTTATATTGTGAAGCTTGCTGATATACTTTTCGTTCGGTTTTATATCTTTTCTCCTACCAGGTGCGGATTGGTCTATAAAATATAGGTTTAGCCCTATGTGCCCACCACGCTTGAAGGCGTGGAAAATGGTCCCTTACTGTACTTTTAGTGGGTGACTATAATTTATCTATGTACGGCTGACTAAGAAAGAGACGGGTGGGAGGGGGAGTAAAAGAGACACTATAAAAAGCTAGTATTTCATTGTTAACACAAGCTTCGCAGCTGGCAAAGGACATGACATTACATTGACTTCTTTCTGCCACGACTTACGGTATAAGCAGCAGCAGCAGCAAAGGAGGAAGAGGTGGAGGAAGAAGAAGAAGAAGAAGAAGAAGAAGAAGAAGAAGAAGAAGAAGAAGAAGAAGAAGAAGAAGAAGAAGAAGAAGAAGAAGAACAAAAAGAAAAAGACAAAGAAGAAGACAAAGAAGAAGAAGAAGAAAAAGAAGAAGAAGAAGAAGAAGAAGAAGAAGAAGAAGAAGAAGAAGAAGAAGAAGAAGAAGAAGAAGAAGAAGAAGAAGAAAAAGAAGAAGAAAAAGAAGAAGAAGAAGAAGAAGAAGAAGAAGAAGAAGAAGAAGAAGAGGAAGATTAAGAAAAAAAAAAAGAAGAACAACAACAACAACAAACAAAAAAGAAGCCTTACCTACGTCCTGAAAACCGACGTACTGCATTCACTCCAGACACATTCCCTTCTGCTCTACTCAAGACTTCAAAGTCAGCAGGAGTCAATGCAGAATTGTTCACAATCCCGCCATTCTCGTGACAGTACGACAAGGCTTCTTCGTACAAAAACACCTGAGAGTTAAAACTCTTCTTTAAATCAACGAAACAATAATTATGTCGCCTAATTCCGTAATCCGGCCATTGCACACAGATTTGATCGCACAACCCACACGAAAGGTAAAAACTAGCCAAAGAGATGATTGAAATGGCTAGTGGGGTAATCATTTGCCTCGATTTAAGGCTGTTACCTGAGTATAAGAGAAGCAACACATTTCTTGGCTGGAGACAATGGTGCCTTTAATGTTAGGGCTATCCCTAAAGAAGGATATGAATATATGTATTGTAACTGTTGAATGAACATCATAAAAGACTGTTCAATACAGCTGCTATGATTTCTAGCCCCGTGCTGAACGCTGCACGGATTAATTCTTCTGATGCGCAATGCATTTTTTTGCCAGCATGGAAATCTTCTTCTTTTTCTTTGCGTTTACAAGTTGTAAACTTTTGCTAGAAGTTGTGGTTGTACATCAAGTTCTGGATTGCAGTCCTGTTCCAGAACCTGGGTGTTGCATGTGCATCCGTTTTACAATATGACTCGCCAAACTGGCAAAACTAAGAGAAGGAGTTCCCCAGGGCAGTGCGATAGCACCAACTCTGTTCCTGGTTTACATAAATAATATCACAGCAACCTGCAACCAGCGGGAGTGGAGAATGCAGAATGGAGATTACAGACCAAAGAGTGAAAGCATAAAGAAACTCAACAGGAAAGAACAAACAACAATTTTTAAACTTCGGACTGGACACTGTGGTCTTCGAGCACACCTGTGCAGGATAGGCATAAAAGAATCTGCTGCCTGTGATTGTGGAGCAGAAAGACAGACCCCTGGGCACATACTACAGTACTGCCCTTACCTCTCCCAGCAAAGACTGTGGATCTGGCCCAAGGGAGCCACATTAAAAGAGAAGTTATGGGGGACCGGTGGCGACCTCAAACGCACAATCCTATTTGTGACCCAGACGGGACTCAATGTTTAGCAAGACTGATGTCGAACGCAGAATAATAATAATAATAATAATAATAATAATAATAATAATAATAATAATAATAATAATAATAATAATAATAAGAAGAAGAAGAAGAAGAAGAAGAAGAAGAAGAAGAAGAAGTACGCGTGGAAGGGGAAGGGGGTTGATAGCCCAACTGCCCCCTAACAAGCATATCGTATGAGTCAAATAAGTGTTGCTAGTGACTAGACTGATCGCAAATATAGCTAGTGGCTAGACTGACCGCAAATGTAGCTAGTGGCTAGATCGCAAATATAGCTAGTGGCTAGACTGACCGCAAATGTAGCTAGTGGCTAGATCGCAAATGTAGCTACTGGCTAGATCTCAAGTATAGATAGTGGCTAGACTGTTCTCAAGTGTAGTTAGTGGCTAAACTGATCTCAAGTGTAGCTAGTGGCTAAACTGATCTCAAGTGTAGCTAGTGGCTAGACTGATCTCAAGTGTAGTTAGTGGCTAAACTGATCTCAAGTGTAGCTAGTGGCTAAACTGATCTCAAGTGTAGCTAGTGGCTAGACTGATCTCAAGTGTAGTTAGTGGCTAAACTGATCTCAAGTGTAGCTAGTGGCTAGACTGATCTCAAGTGTAGTTAGTGGCTAAACTGATCTCAAGTGTAGCTAGTGGCTAAACTGATCGCAAGTGTAGCTAGTGGCTAGACTGACCGCAAATGTAGCTAGCGGCTAGACTGATCTCAAGTGTAGCTAGTGGCTAGACTGACCGCAAATGTAGCTAGTGGCTAGACTGATCTCAAGTGTAGCTAGTGGCTAGATTGATCTTAAGTGTAGTTAGTGGCTAGACTGACTCCTAAGTGCAGCTAGTGGTTACACTGACCACATCTGTGACTAGTCGCTAGGTGCTGGCTAGCTGGTCTGGAGATCTTTGGTTCAAATCCGCACTGCAGAGATATTTTGACAAATGATCTTGGCTCCAATGTAAACGTAACAGATGAAAATCAAACAACAATTGCTTAATTTTCAAAACACACAAGGAAATTAAATTACAACCAATCAGTTTCAGCATTATAATTAAAAGAATGCGTTACAATTTATTTGTGTAGTAATAACATTTCCATACTACGACAATGCGCTGAAAGATAGCCTGAGCTGAAACTTCTACAAGGACAACATCATCATCATTATGTAGCAGGTCTTTTGCAGAACGTCGCTCTAATCACAGTCTGCCTGAAAGAAACTCGGTCTCTCGCCAGTTCTCCCGCCTCATGCACTTTCACACTCAAGGAGTCACTTATATCCTGTGCCCATCTTCGTGTCGGTCGGCCCCTGCCCCTCCTTCCTGGTACCATGCCATCTGCTATAATTTTTTTCCAATCCGTCGTGGTGCTTGATATGACCAAACATATTTCAGCTTCCGAGACAGGGTGCTGTTTATTAGCCAATCTTCCTTGATGTTCAGATCTTTTGAGATGTCAATATTTCTCATCTTCTTTGTCCAAGATATTCTGAGAATCTTTCTATAGCATTTCAGCTCAAAAGCCCCTATTTTCTTTCTTAAGGACTGAGAGATAGTCCACCACTCACATCCGTATGTTAGCCACAGGAAAGATGCATGCTGTAAAAATTTGTATCTCCTTGCTGGTGCACAAGGACAACGTGTATATTAGATAAGATACTTTCCGTAGAAACCATTTTCTTCTTCTTCTTCTCTTCGACCATTTACCTCAGCTAGGTGTTGGGGTAGGGTGGGAAGGCGGGAAGATGTAAGGATCGTTTCTGCGCTTTTTTCCCAATGCATTGTACAAGCTGGTGTTTATTTCTGTTAGGTTTCCTTCTTGTAGTGAGCCCTGCTCGCTCCAGTTCGATGTTCGTTCACTAGTCTTCTTGTAATGAGCACGGCTCGCCCCAGTTCAATGTTCGTTCATTAGCCTTTTTGTAGTGAGCACTGCTCGCTTAAGTTCGATGTAGTTCGCCGGTATTCTTTTAGTGAGCACTGCTCGCTCCAGTTCAATGTAGGTTTACTAGTCTTCTTGTAGTGAGCACTGCTCGCACCAGTTCATTGCTGGTTTACCAATTTTTTTCGTATTGAGCATTGCTCGTAACAGTTCGATGTTGGTTCACCAGTCTTCTTGTGGTGAGCATTGCTCGCCACAGTTCATTGCCGTTTCGCCAGTCTTCTTGTAGTAAGCACTGCTCGCTCCAGTTCAATGTTCGTTCACCAGTCTTCTTGTAGTGAGCACTGCTTGCCCCAGTGGAATGTTCGTTCACCAGTCTTCTTTTAGTGAGTACTGCTAGCTCTAGTTCGATGTTCGTTTATTAGTCCTCCTGTATTGAGTACTGCTCGCTCCAGTTCGATGTTCGTTTATTAGTCCTCCTGTATTGAGCACTGCTCGCCCCAGCTCATTGCTGGTTTACCAGTCTTCCTGTAGTGAGCACTACTCGCCGAAGTTTGATGTTCGTTCACATGTCTTATTATTCGTTCACATGTCTTCTTATACTGAGCACTACTCACCTAAGTTCGATGTTCGTTTACCAATCTTCCTGTAGTGAGCACTGCTCGCCCAAGTTTGATGTTCGTTTACCAACCTTCCTGTAGTGAGCACTGCTCGCCCAAGTTTGATGTTCGTTTACCAACCTTCCTGTAGTGAGCACTGCTGGCCCCAGTTCGATGTTCGTTCACCAGTCTTATTGTAGTGAGCACTGCTCGCCCAGTTCGATGTTCGTTCACCAGTTTTTTTATTTTTTTTAGTGAACACTGCTCGCCCAAGTTCATTGCTGGTTCACCAGTCTTTTTGTAGTGAGCACTGCTCGCCCAAGTTCATTGCTGGTTCACCAGTCTTTTTGTAGTGAGCACTGCTCGCCCCAGTTCATTGCTGATTTACCGGTCTTCTTATAGTCAGCACTGCTCGCCCCAGTTTATTGCTGGTTTACCAGCCTTCTTGTAGTAAACAATGCGGGCGCCAGTTAGATGTAGGTTCACCAGTCTTCTTGTAGTGAGTACTGATCGCTCCAGTTCGATGTTTGTTCTCCAGCCATCTTATAGTGAGGACTTCTCGCCCTAGTTCAGTGGGGCTGAAGCCTCAAAGACACAGAAGGAGATGACAGATCCAAACCTGCACAATGAGAGGACACGACCTAGCCGGCCAGACAGACACACATATTATGGCGGCCAAAAACACACCCTAACAGGGCCTCAGCCACATGTAAATTGAGAACTTCTGCTGCCACCACCTAAAGTATCTCCCACGTCGCTACGCAGAAGAGTCCCAGCCATCTAGTTAAGTCCCGCTCCACGCCGCCCGTGCTACCATGCGCATGAGGATTGCCAGTTGAGAGGTCCCAGAAACCCCGTTCAGCCGTTAGGCCATATCTATGGTCCGTCTATATTTTAGGGCCCCCGTCAAAAGCCAGGGTGTGGCTATACATAACGAAAAGTTGCATCCAACATGGGGGCGGCATGGTTGAAAAATTATGGCTGAATGATAAACCTACTTAAAACATCTTTTAAAAAGGGAAGTATTTACATGCTGAACAAACTATACATACATTAACATGTGATATGATTTCGGGAGAGGTGCATGGTCTCGAGGCATGGCGTCCGCCTTGAGTGCTAGAGGTCCTGGGTTCAAACCCCAGTGAAGGTTGGGATTTTTTCACGTGGACTTCTAGTAATTTCCTCTGGTCTCTGGGTAGTAAGAGTGGACGCCATCGTGTATTGTTGCGCACGTAAAAAATCTCTTGGCAGTTGAAAATCAAAAGAGTAGCCTAACGTCGCTGCCCTGGCAAAATTAGGAGTTAAAAAACTACCCAAAGTATTTCAGAATCCTCGCCGGCGCATCAGAGTGCGTGCACTGCGCTGAGAAACCTCAGACAAAGGCTTGAGTTAGAAGAAGAACGAAGCACGTATGGGTTACACCCGTGTGCGATGATGCTGATCCAATGTAATAAATATAAATATAAACGATTACGGAGACTGGAGATGTCGAAGAAAACTCCTTTTTTCATTATGGAACGACTGAATGCCCTTTGAAGGGGAAATCTCCTTTAACCATGAACTTTCACCCGTACATCTTGGTAATCTTTGTAATCTTAGTTTCAGCTTCATAGCAAACGGGTCACACTATAGTTGCTCCACTCCTGTGCCAACGAAAACACAGAATGTTTATCACAGTTCTTTGTAGAAAGATTGACAGATTGCTGTCTCAGCATATGCACTAGCATACACACGCATTAAAAGCATACGGTAGCCATCCGAAGTGCTAACACAACAGTCCGACATTAGAAATGCAGTTCATCATCGATGGTAGCAGAAGTCACCATCAGATCAGCACATGCGATCAATATTAATCACATAATGGCACCACCAATATTGCGACAACAGGCATCACACCATTTTCTGAATCTACAATTCACACCACCACATTGGTCACAGTTGAAAACCATTCCAAATAAAATCTACAGCTCAAAGTATCACGCCTTGCACTCAACTCAGAAGCTGGGCGACGAAACTATATCGTTTCAGTCTACAAATGAAGCAAAAATGCAACGGCTACCGTCTGGCATAAGCAACCAATTTTTTACGACTCAGAACAGTGACCGTGCCTAGCTTCCATTTAGACCGGCTTTAGTGGGGATAAATTCCTACCACAGTGTAGATACTTACTTGTCTGGACATCACCAACTAACAGCCTTTATTGGCTGTTAACTGGTCTTAAGATGAAAGCAGCAGCAGATGGCTTCACATAATATTTATGCAACATCAGTAAAGGATCCTTCTCCACCATTTCAGGCGTACAGGGCATATAGTTTAAAAAAATAATAATAAATAAAGGACCATTTCCCACGCCTTTAGGCGTATAGGACATATAGGGCTAGCCCTATATTTTATAAACCAATCGGCACTTGGTGGGTGATGTGATCAATACCGCTCCAGTCACCTTTAGCTTCCAGTAGGGCTGTACCGAATATTCGCTTCGTACTCGCTTCGGGGCCCAATAGTGGACCTATTGACTATTCGGTATTCGGCCAAATAGTTGTAGTTACCTTACACCCGCTTCTGTATACACAGCTTAATGCTGACAACATGTAATGATTGGTTTTGTTGAAAGCTAATGCAGCTTTCATGTATTAACTAAGCTGTCAGTGACAATTTCCAAGTTTAGTTACTTGTTATAATACTTAGGTTTCTTTCAATCCTAGTTATTAGTTACCACAGACTGACTGAAGGATGCAGAACATAAAATGTTTTTAAATGTTTACTATTCTGTACGAATACTAACTAGACATGGAAAGAATATCAACTTCGGCCACATACAAGTCAATAATATGAAAATCAAACGAACGGAAACATATAAGTACTTGGGTGCAAACTTCAACTGTTTCAACATGCTGAGAGAAGAAATACAATCTAAAATACAATCTAGAAATAAAGTGTACTATGCCCTTCAACATTTGCTAAAGTCAAAGTGTCTGTCTCGCAACACCAAGATCAAAATATATAAAACGTTGACAAGACCAGTTTGTTTTATCTGGCTCTGAAACTTGAAGCAGAAATAAAAGAGATGAGGCCTTATTACAGGTTTTCAAAAACAGTTCTACGACAAATCTTTGGACCCATCAAAGATGCTAACAGCGGGGAATGGAGAGTCAGAAGCAACAACATAATACATAATCTGTTTAAATCACCATTTATCACTGGCATCATGAGAGCTAACACGCTAAAATGGTTGGGGCATATTGAAAGAATGTCAGATGACAGAGAAGTAAAAACTGTATACACCTGAGAAAGGAATGGGCGTAGACCACGAGGCAAACAAAAAAATAAGTTTGAGAAATAATGTCCAGCCAGACCTGCAAACAACTGGTGTCACAAATTGTGAAGATAAGGCCAGCCAGAGAGATGGATGGAGACGAGTGATATCTGCAGCGGTAAACCTCAAGGGATCAGAATGCTAAAGAAGAAGATGACTATTCTGTGCTACTTTATGTGAAGTAAAAGTTCAGCGTACATTTGTCATTATAAATGTGTGTTTTTTAGATATATTTTATACACTATTCGTATTCGTATTTGTATTCGGCCAAATAGTTGGTCCCGCTATTCGTATTCGACTGAATAGTGAAAATCACTATTCGGTACAGCCCTAGTATTTAGGTATGTATGTATGTGTGTAAAGTTGTGAGTGTATGTATAAATGTGTGTAAAATGCATGTATGTGTGTGTATGTATGTATGTATGTGGGTGTATGTATTCATGTGAGGTAAATGTGTGGTTGTGGGCATATGTTGGTGTCTGTACATGTGATTGTATATGTGTGTATGCACGTATAGGTGTGTATGTATGGAATGTGTGTGAGTTTTCTGTTTGTGCATCTATGTCTTAGTTAGTTAGTTAGTTAGTTAGTTAGTTGGGTTATCCTCATTGCACTCCGGACATGTCCATAGGTGCTCAGATCCTCCCCTCAGTATGAACCCCAACGTCCGATGGCTAAAAGTACCAGTTCTATGTTGATTAACAAGTCTTCTGGCGTAGCTGGTGTGCGTCTCGTTTTTTGCTGTGCCGATCTTAATTCCCAAGTCTGCCATTCTGGCGAGTGATGTGGATTCACTGCCACCAAAGTCGTCTATCCTTCCCATTTCTCTGAGGGCATTGATAATATCAGCATGATCCATAGGCTGACCGTCGGTAGTGATAGCGGATCCAGCCAACCTGTCAGCTCTTTCATTTCCATCGACGCCTGCGTGTCCCGGAACAAAAATAAAGGTGACTCCACGGACAGTGGACTTCTGTAATGATTCAAGCCATTGTCTTCGCACTGAACCTGCCTGAACCCTCCGGATCATACTCATTGAATCACTGAGTATACACACGCGGGTGTATTTTTGTGTTTCAAGCCAGGCAAGCGCTTGTGTCACTGCCATCACCTCCATCGTCATGCTGCTGGTTGTCATGGAGAAGGCGCCGTTGGCTTCTTTGACTGTTCTGCCCGCTGAGCGTGCTGTAAATGCCCATGCGCTTCTTCTTTGGCGTATAACGGATCCGTCTGTATAGATTATTGCATCTGCTTCGTCTGAATTTTCACCGATGAGAGCGTTGACCTCTGCATTAACAGCAACAGGATTCTCTTCTCTACATCGCCTGTTGAGTGTGACAATACAGGAAAATGTACAAATAAACGCCTGAGGCACAGGTATCCATTCTGCACCAGGTATGATGTCGGTTAGGCTGCATATTTGCCTAATAACATCTTCTGCCCGACCTAGCCACGATTTCCCCCTCTTCAGTCTGTCGCCCTTTTCACTAAAAAGCGCTTGATGCAGTGGGTGTTTCTTATCAGCACATATTTTAAGATATGCCCGAGCCCTCCACATCCTGATCCTTTGGTTCATTGTTGGAAAGTCAAGTAGATACCTCATTGCTCCACAGGATGTGTCTCTAGTACATCTATGTCTATGTATGTGTATGTGTTTTATGTTTGTATATGTATGTAGATGCGTGTGTGTATGTATTATGTATGTCTGTATATGAGTGTGCATGTATGAGAATGTAGGAGTATGTAGACGTGTATGTGAGTGTGTACGATTGTGTACACATGATGTGTGTATGCATTATTCTATAATTTATATTTCTTTATTATATCCATAACATGCATTATTGATAACAGGCATTGGTACTCTGAAAAATGAGTTCTTAGAAGGGCCGAATGTCAGACGGGCCTGCGTGCCCAATTTGTAACCCTTTGAAAATAAAGTTTATTCGTTCGTTCATTCAAGTGAACTAAGGGATAAAAATATGTAAACAGGAACTTCGTCACAAATCTTAACCATAATTCCCTGTGTGGGTTCCGGGGCCCCATTTTATGGAAAATAAGAACAGACCCGCTGCCTACGCAACAAGCATGTCATAGGAGTTGACTAATTGAGGACTTCCTTCGAAGTTGGAGTGCATCTGCCCGAGCGGCAAGGAAGGAACAACTAGCTGCACACAAATAAGCCAGTAAAACGGATGTACAAGCACAACTCAGGCCTGGAACAAAGCCAAAGTCCAAATGGACGAACAACGAGAACTATCCCTAAGAGCTTACATCTAGTGAACAAAGAAAAAGAAGATTAACTATAATATAAATATTTTTATAGTGTAGAGCTTTCAAGCCCACTACATTTACAATATGAAATCTGTTCTTTTTCAGTGGTAAAAATCAGCAGTAAATTTTGTGTTCCGACTTCATCAAGTGGTTGGAGTGAATTTATGCTGTCGTCTTCTTCTCTGTGACTTCCTGTGGCAGAGGCTGGTGCAGTTTTCTGCCTTCTGCCATGACTCTTTCAATCTCTTCGACTGTCCTGGGCACACAAGTTAACAGTTCTGCTCCAGTCTCTGTTACAGCAACATCATCCTCAATCCTCACCTGAAATGAAAACACAGGTAATTGAAGTAAAGAAACATTGATATGCCAGCAGCGATTGGGCATATGATGCTAGACTCACATTTTTATAGTCGGCACTTAATGTGACCAATATCAAGCCGGCCACCTTTCCCAAGACTTTTCCTGGTTCCCATTTTTTTAGCTGAGTCAACATGAAAGCCAAAGCTTTGACTTAATGTGTATTCCAGCTGAAGACTCAACAGACTGGCAGGCTAGGGTCAACCTTATTGATCAAACAGTTTATCCCTTCTTGACTGCTTCCTAAAGGTTTCCCAAACCATTAGTTAGTTGCACCTCTTTTACAGGACGTTGCAGAACCAACCCCAACATTTGTGTGTGGCTATTGTGGGTTTTCTAGGCAAATGTCACGTTCAGTAGTTTGCCATTGCTACTGAACGGTTAGCTCTCTGTACCACTGTCAAAACCAATGAAATACAAACCATCCAGTTAGGATTGAACCCTGCACCACAGCATTTTTTGAGGGCTGTTTTTGTTTTTCTTGGTACATATTATTTGCAATAGCTTGCCATTGCTACTGAACGGTCAGCGCTCTGTACCACTGTTGAAACCAACAAAAGACAAACCGTCCACAGCTGGGATTGAACCTGGCCCCCTGATATTACAAAGCGCACACACAATGCCTAAGCCACAGACGCTGACTAAGATTTTACAAATCTCAGTGTGGACGACAGGATTTGATAAATCTCAGTGCGGACGACAGACCAAGCGTCTAGCTAATATAATACCCCAGGCCCATGACAGCACAAGTAGATATGAATAAAGTGTTTATAAATACACCTTCTTCTCGATTTAGGACCACAAAAATGTAATCAACAAAAACAGTAAATGAAAAGAAATCACATTAGTAGGGGCAAAAAATTCTCTGAAGCAACAGAATACACATTATGCATTTTTCACACATTATATACAAAAATTACAGTATATAGATATAATTTTTGTGTTTTACGTACAACTGTTATAACCTGTTTGACTGGAAATAGTGATTTAAAAAAATATTATTTTGACTTAACAACCAGTCTGACTTATGATCTGTTTGTCAGAACTGAATTTAGTCATAAGTCGAGGGGTCCCTGTGCATAAGATAGCAACAACAATCCTGAAATCCCAAACCCTAATTGTGGAACACTTTTCCTAATGCAAGCGGGTCCTACTAGCCACATCTGCCATTACCATTGGCCAGAACTACCATACCCTACTATGGCACAATTGACAATTATCCTCTGGAATGACGGAAAAGTGCCAAGCTCCCTGACCCCCAATGTCTATTTAACATTCACTTACCCCTCCGAAACCTCTGAACCTCCTCAAAACATCCTCTTGAAAAAACACTCGACGCTGTTCATCGTTTAAAGCGGCATCCAGCAGCTGCATGTGGACAAAGAGGCATAAATGTCAAGTCAGTTAATAAAATACAAGTCGATGTGAGTACAAACTGGCCAGTGAGGTCACAACCCCAGAGCCAAGTTCTACATACACTATCATGATCCTGCTGTGTCGTTATAAATCACATAGGGCTCTCTCCGTATGGGTTCCAGGGTACAATTGCGGGAAAAACAAGCATAGACCCACTGCCTCAAGCATGTCGTAAGAGTCGACAAACAGTGGGCTTCCTTCAAAGTCAGAGTGCATCTGCCTGAGAGGCAAGGAACTAGCAATCTGCATACAATTAAGTCAGATCTGTTAAACCATTTGAATATTCAATATTCTGTCAAATCATTTACCAGTATAGGTTTAAAAGTCTGCTGAAATTCAATGCGCTGGGCACATTTAAGAGTGAAGATAGAAGATCTTGTCACATGGTACAGTGGTCCATATAGCTTTGTCTGACTTTTTTTTTTTTTCTATCTATGTATATTCCACTGCTCACTAGCGAGGACCATCACAGCATTAAGTAGATAATTTTTCCAGATAGATCCCATGCCATCTAGCAGGCGAATGCTTCATTAGTCCAAGG
Source organism: Candidula unifasciata (assembly GCA_905116865.2). NCBI lineage: Eukaryota > Metazoa > Mollusca > Gastropoda > Stylommatophora > Geomitridae > Candidula > Candidula unifasciata. Next base: position 636,797 of record CAJHNH020001280.1, on the reverse strand, counting down.
TCTTGTGGTCTTAGTTTCTCTTTGAACACTACTGTGTTGTGTACTTCACTGGTAAGACTACTACTTCTTTCTGCTAACCGGTGGAAAGTCCAGGTAGTTCATGATCCATTTCTGGACTCTGAACTTGTTCCAGGTCTTGAGTGTTGCATGCACTGTTACAGATCTGCTTATTTGTGTGCAGATGGCTGGTTTCTTGTGTTTATCCGTTAAATACTTCTGTGAAAAAACCATTTAAAATCTTAGCAATCATCCTCGACGACCCCGTACAAACTAATGATCAATCACAACACTAAAACAACTACCAGACTAAAGAAAGGCAATCATTCTCGACGACCCCGTACAAACTAATGATCAATCACAACACTAACACAACTACCAGACTAAAGAAAGGCAATCATTCTCCAAGACTTCGTACAAACTAATGATCAATCACAACACTAACACAGCTACCAGACTAAAGAAAGGCAATCATTCTCAATGACCCCGTACAAACTAATGATCAATCACAACACTAACAGAGCTACCAGACTAAAGAAAGGCAATCATTCTCAATGACCCCGTACAAACTAATGATCAATCACAACACTAACAGAGCTACCAGACTAAAGAAAGGCAATCATTCTCCATGACCTCGTACAAACTAATGATCAATCACAACACTAACAGAGCTACCAGACTAAAGAAAGGCAATCATTCTCCATGACACCGTACAAACTAATGATCAATCACAACACTAACACAACTACCAGACTAAAGAAAGGCAATCATTCTCCATGACCTCGTACAAACTAATGATCAATCACAACAATGACACAGCTACCAGACTAAAGAAAGGCAATCATTCTCGATGACCCCGTACAAACTAATGATCAATCACAACACTAACACAGCTACCAGACTAAAGAAAGACGATCATTCTCCATGACCTCGTACAAACTAATGATCAATCACAACAGTAACACAGCTACCAGACTAAAGAAAGGCAATCATTCTCCAAGACTTCGTACAAACTAATGATCAATCACAACAGTAACACAACTACCAGACTAAAGAAAGGCAATCATTCTCCATGACTTCATACAAACTAATGATCAATCACAACAGTAACACAACTACCAGACTAAAGAAAGGCAATCATTCTCAATGACCCCGTACAAACTAATGATCAATCACAACACTAACAGAGCTACCAGACTAAATAAAGACAATCATTCTCCAAGACTTCGTACAAACTAATGATCAATCACACACTAACAGAGCTACCAGACTAAAGAAAGGCAATCATTCTCCATGACCTCGTACAAACTAATGATCAATCACACACTAACAGAGCTACCAGACTAAAGAACAGCTAAAACAACTTGAAAATAAACACTCACAGGGTTAATAAAATAGCAGCCAGGTTCAATGGTTATAACCATACGGGCCTCAAGGGTTCTGACAGTACGCAGGGATCTCAGTCCTGGTTCATCAATTCGTGAAGTTCCCTGAGAGACAAAATACACAAGCTTGGGTTAACTTCTTAGATACATGCTAGAGTTAGTTAACTAGTCTTTCCTCTTGAGCCTAGGACGGCGCATAGGGTAGAGGTCACGGCTCTCAATTTCTGGCAGTTTGTTGCCACCTGTTGTAGGTTTTGAATGCTTAATAGCCCATGGTTGAGCCTTCTCTGATGATGGTTCTAAGCAGTGCCTCTCTTGGTCTTCCCCGTTATCTTTTCCCTTCCGGTGTCCCTAGTTTGTATTTACAGTAAAACTTTGACTGTCACTCGTTTAACCATCAGCTGAACGTGAATGTTTATTTCTACTCTTATACTGAAGTTTATGCTGATCATTGTTTAAAATTAAATACAACACATATGTATTATTGACTTTTAACGGATTTTATTTACATTTTTACCTGAAGCCCACAGTGGAATCGCGTTACTGTATATATGTATTAAGAGATTTATGTTACCCCTCTATTTAGTTATCCGTCACAGTCCTGGTCCAGACAGTAACGGTTTTTCACAGTTCTACTGTAATACTTGTCGGCTCTGTGGCTAAGTCGATGCAAACCTTTGGTAATGCCGGTGTGCCGGGTTTGATCCCAGCTGCGGGCCATGCGCCTTGCGTTGGTTTCGACAGTGGTATCAGGGGGTTGACCGTCCAGAAAGCAATGGCAAACAACTGGACGTAAATTAGCCTAGAGAAACCACACAACAGCCAGGGGCTGCTGGGGTTGGTTCTGCAACGTCCTGTAAAGGATACGCAACTAACCTTATCTGTAATACTTAAATGTTGTTGATCATCCGTCTTGAGTGATGAAGCCCACTTAACATCAATTTAGTAAATTCAGTAATGATCAATGATTCGAAAGTGGCTGATTAGTCCAATATGAGCCTGGAAAGTTCTTGAGCAGTGTGGACAACTGATGGACACCGCAGTAGGTGTGGTATCAGTGATACCGTTCTTTTGTGTCGGCCTCTGTTTCTCTGCCTGTGCAACCTCCACTGCCTGGCAAGCTGATGCACCATGCCTGAGGGATGTAATCCATCCAGAAGCGCTTTTTAAAATTGCCGTTGATGATATCAAGAGGATGGAAACGGCAGTTTACTGTTTTACCGATGTGCCAGTCCTGGGCTACAGGTGCGAGTCACGGGCAATGACAACAGCTCATAGAAGCCAGCTTCAGGCCTCAGAAATGAGAGGAATAGCATCTGATGCGAAATGTCTTGCAGAAATTAGAACAAGAATGACCATGGCAAAGGTGGCCTTTAGCAAAATGCAAAAGATTCTCACCAACAAGAATATGTCACTTGTAGTGAGAAGAGAAAAAAAAGAATGCTAACGTATTATATAGAACCTGTGCTGTTATATGGAGAAATATGGACAATAGACAGACAAGATGAAAAACATTTACTCGCAGCAGAGATGTGGTTTCTGAGAAGAATGCAAAGAATATCATGGAAGGATAGAAACAAACAAATGAAGCAGTCCTCATTGAGGCTAAGGAAAATAGTAAACTTCTTACAACAATCAGACATAGACAGTCAGTATTTTTTTTTGAGGACATGTTATGAGAAGGAATGGAATCAAGAACTTGGTAACAAGTGGCAAGACTCATTGAAAGAGAGCAAGAGGAAGACACAGAAATAAAACCCTGGTGACATAGCCATTTGGGTAGGGTGAATAAGAACAATGACTTGATCTGTGATTCTGGTATTCATGTGAGATGAAGAAACACAGCCTATGCTTATTAGCATGGCACATGATGATGATGCATGGAGCAAATGGCAACAACAACAACAACAAAAGTTAACAAACATAAACTTGCCTGAGGGTAGCCACCACAATCATGGGTGTCAATGCCCAGGAAATGCCCCAAACCATGGGGCATAAACACGGCAGCAAGTCTGACCTTCATCATCTCATCAATGTCACCTTTCAGAAGCCCCAGCTGAATGAGGTGCTGTAGGAGCACACGCTCGGCCAGCTTGTGCATGTCCACCCAGGAGACTCCTGGACACAAACAATGACAAAAGTATTTTTTTGTTTTCAAACACTTAAGATGAAAATTTAGGCTTCTGAACTGAACCCTTGCACCTTGAATAGGCTAAAAAAAATGGAAGGGGGGGGGGGGGGGGGGGGAGAGACAATGGACATAATTTCTCCCCAAGAAAACCTTTATTTTAAAAAGGGGACACAGAATTTCCCTCCACAAAATCCTTTACTGCTTGCTTGCTTGTTGTACCCCACCTGGACATCACACAAGCGATAAACACCCCGTGACACAAAGTGCCACCATGCGGATGAGGATCACCTGTGGAGATGTCCTAGAAATCTCTTTCAGCCACCAATGTGACCCAGCTATATTCAGCCCCCCCCCCCCCCCCAAAGCCCCAGGGTGGGAATCCTTTATTAAAAAAACTGCATTTTTATACGGGTCACTAATAAATTTGAGCAGGACCTTTTTTAAAAAAAATGACCTTGGCTCTCAGGTCGACCCAGCCTTGAGTGGGTACCAGGTAAAATCTTGGGAAGTAAAGGTGGCCGGCATGATGCTGACCCAATCACGCACTGAGTGCCAATAGGTCTATAAAATACAGGTCTAGCCCTATATGCCTAATACACCTGAAGGCGTGGAAAAGGGTCCTTTACTTTTTTGACTACTTTTATTTACTTGTAAATTTGTAGTACTTTGATTTATCTACATAAAAAAAAAAAAAATTCAAATTATATAAAGGATTAATTAAAAAAAGAGAGATAGAGTAAAGCAGAAATGAAATACATTCCCAGTAGACCTAAAAAAAAACTGTATCGGTTGGCTCATAACTTGACCCAGTGACCTCATCAGAATTCCAACACTGAGGCTACGGGTAAACCATAACATCAAAATAGTTTTTGTAAGAGTCATTTTGTTCACCCTTCTCTCCCCATGCTATTTTTAGTAAATATATTCCTATCAGGGACTCTTAAACATTGTGCAGTTGCAAACAGAACCAACACCATTAACTAGGCTTCCTGAGGACAGGCCACAGCGGAAATGCTGAGTAAGTGGCTTTCCTTTCATGTTAAGGAGACAAGACAGAAAAGCCAGGTTCACAGCTTATTGTGGTACATGGGTTAATAACTCTGTCCCTCCTTGAAACGGATCTTCTTCATTGCATTCACAGGCTGAAAACTCAGGCAAATAGTTATGATTGTCGGTTAACTTCTAGACATTAATCTTGTTCCAAAATTTGAGTTTTTGTTTGCACACATCTATGCTTGGGATCTGGCTTACTGGTATGCACACTGCTGGTTCCTAGCCTCTCAAGCATAGGTTCTACATTACACTTTAAGGTGCTTTTTTAATATCCTACCCCAAACAGGGGAAATCCACAGGTCACGGGACAGTCTAATATTTCAGGGGGTGATAGATAAGGTGCATGCAGTCGTGGGACCTAGGCTGCACTCTCTCGTGGGAAGTAGATGGGTTGGGGTTAGGGCCAGTTCTAGATGTTTTGGGGTAGTTAAAAGCATCAGAAAGCAGGCTTTGACTTTATAATCATTCCTTCAGGAATGGTCAGTCTCTTTGATAATATTATAATGAACAATTGTGAGAGAGGTCAAAGGTGCTGGATTAAACTGTGAACCATGGTATTGAAACTATGCAGGATAGGACAGACTGGAGCCGCAAGCCCTAGCCAACATATAAGAGCACAATAAGATGCTGAGGATGATCTCTTTGATACTGCCACTACTTCTCTAGCATTATGCATACCTGGTTTTACAGCATCAAGTACTGCCCTGTTGGCTGCAAGGACTGCTTCATAGATGGCTTTCTGGTCTCTCGTAAACTTCCCATTGGCAGGGAATGAACAGGTGATATCAGATGCATAGCAGTAATACTCTCCACCCATATCGAAGAGGCTGTAAGAAGACACAGATATATTATAGTTACAGCCAGACGTCACCCAGGATATATTATAGTTACAGCCAGACGTCACCCAGGATATATTATAGTTACAGCCAGACCTCACCCAGGAACACTGAAAGTCTCAAGGAAGGTGAGTCAGATTTCTTCTTCTTCGCGTTCAAGGGAGCCTGGGCGCTCGTGTGTGGGTCAGAAGGTCGAGGGTTCGCTCTGGCGGAGCCGGACTTTTCTAAAAAAAAAAATGACATTGACTCCCAGGTCAACTCAGCTTTAAGTGGGTACTTGGAAGTAAAGGCGGCCGGCGTGATGATGACCACAGCACCCATCTTGGTCTATAAAAATAAAGATCTAGTCCTATATGCCTTAAGGTGGGGAAAAGGGACTTTTACTTTTTTTTTAAAACTTAATTCACATTCATCGGCTGTAAACTTCAGCAGAATGTTCTGGTTGTTCATCCCCCTCTAGACGCTAGACTTGTTCCGGAAACTAAGAATTGCATGCACATCTAATTCACAGACCTGACTTATTTTATGCAGACTGCTGGTTCTTTGCCTCTCTGGCAGATGCATTCTGACTGAAGGAAACCCCCAATTTGTCTACTCTTACAACATGCTTGTTGGGGAGGCAGTGGGTATATTCCTGTTCCCCCCTCCCCCACAATGGGGTCCTGAAACCCATATGGGGATGAGTCAGATTTAAATGGAATGAACTGAGAAAAGATGGATAAAAAAAATAAGAGAAATCTGGACAGCCCTGGTATCTACAGTTATGAGACAAAGAAGCTAGTGATAATGATGAAACGCTCTTATGAAACTGGTAAAGCTAAGACACATTTTATGCTCTGGAAATTATAAACGGATGTCCCCCATGTACAGGGGATTGGGTTGCCTGACAAGGCTCAAACTGGGAGCATATCAGGGATTTTCAGTCTAGGATAATTATGTGTGCGGGGTAATAAGCAGTCTGATAGACTGGCTGCTGCCATTACTCTGGGCAATAAGCTGCTAAAACAATGAGCTATTCTCAGGAAGCCTAATTAATGGTGTTGGTTCTGTTTGCACCTGTACAATGTTTAAGAGTCCCTTATAGGAATAAGTTTACTAAAAATAGAATGAAGTGGATGGGAAGGCTCTCTGGGATCAACAGAACAGACAAAGTATCCATACTACGAAAGACTGATTCAGCAGGGTGTGAGTAGAGGGCCTGGACAATATTCAGCACTGAGGGGAAACCATAGGCGAACTTTTAATCCAGTTGCAAGTGGTAATATTTGCATGTAGACTCTCTGTTGGCTACTGCTGAAGGAGACGGATCATGTCTGGTAATGTCCCTAGTGCAGTGATGTCCATTCTTGATACAGGCACAGGACAAGCAATAGATCGGTTCAAAATTCTTAATGCGCTCAAGGAGAGGATGAGGAAAAAACTAATGAAAAAAAGCCAAAGAAGAATAGTAAACCAACACACAACTGGTGTTATCAGTCGCCACACGCTGAGGGACATACTGAAGATGGGATCAGAGAGCTTTTAGACTTGTCTGATGTGCAATGAGAAATATATCTAGATTAACTAAGTAACTACCAAATTCTTGAATCGTTCATTCCTTCATTCCTTTTATGTAATAAATAAAAAGTGGATAACACTATGACTATGTACTGACCACATGTCACCATCTTCAATTTTTTTGCTGTTCGGAGCTCCAGCATGGCCGTAGTGTAGGACAGAACCATTATGTCCGCTGCAAGAGGTAAGTGAAAGTCAGTAAAAGTCCCTTTTCAGGCCAGTAATGAATCAGGTAAATGAATAAGTGAATGACGTTCAATCCCCATCAGGATCGCACAACAAGTGATTAACAATGGGCAACACAAAGTGCCACCATTTGGATGAGAAACCCCCAGATGCAAGTCCCAGAAACCTTGCTCAACTGTTAGGTTATGTCAGGGCCCCCGACAACAGCCGGAGTGGGGCTCCCCGACAACAGCCGGAGTGGGGCTTCCTGACAACAGCCGGAGTGGGGCTTCCTGACAACAGCCGGAGTGGGGCTTCCTGACAACAGCTGGAGTGGGGCTTCCTGACAACAGCAGGAGTGGGGCTTCCTGACAACAGCTGGAGTGGGGCTTCCTGACAACAGCCGGAGTGGGGCTTCCTGACAACAGCAGGAGTAGGGCTTCCTGACAACAGCTGGAGTGGGGCTTCCTGACAACAGCCAGAGTGGGGCTTCCTGACAACAGCCGGAGTGGGGCTTCCTGACAACAGCCGGAGTGGGGCTTTCTGACAACAGCCGGAGCGGGGCTTCCCAACAACAGCCAGAGTGGGGCTTCCCGACAACAGCCAGAGTGGGGCTTCCTGACAAATGCCAGAGTGGGGCTTCCTGACAACAGCCGGAGTGGGGCTTCCTGACAACAGCCGGAGTGGGGCTTTGAAATAACCAAAAATTGCGTCCATCTTGGGGCAAAGTTAACTCTGGGTTTGATGCTAGACCAACCGGTTCCTGATGGGTGATGGGGTAAACAACTGCTTTTACTTCCCATGAATTTACCTGTCAACTATTTAAGGCTTGGTCGAGCTGGAGCTGCAAAAGGTACAGGTGTGAAAATACATGGTAATAACATAACAACCTCCGACATCTAAAACAGCTAAGCTACACTCTGGCAGCTACAGTAGCGTAGTGGCTAAATACTCATGTGGCAGTCTTGGGTTCACATCTGTGAGCGCTGACTTCTTCTTCTTCGCGTTCACCAGCTGTAAACTCCGGTGGAAAGCTCTGGTTGCTCATCCACTTCTGGACTGCAGTCTTGTTCCAGAACCTGAGTGTTGCGTGTGCATCCGTTTTACAGATCTGACTCATTTGTATGCAGACTGCCGGTTCCTTGCCTCTCAGGCAGATGCACTCCGACTTTGGACGAAGCTCCCAATAAGTCGACTCTTACGACATGCTTTTGTTAGGCAGTGGGTCTATTCTTGTTTTCCCTATAATAGGGCCACGGAACCCACACGGGTAACGTGGTGCAATGAAGTTGATCTTCTCAACTTTTACCTTTAACTGTAATGATTCGCGGGCCACTTACTAAGCTTCTGCGGGCCAAATCCAGCATAAGGCAGTTATTAACTATTGAAAGGATGGTTGGCATGTTGTGTTGCGGTTTACAGCCAGGCTGCAATATCTGTGTCTTTTGACCTTACACATCCAATTTCCGCAAATTCCTATTCAGGCATCTCTTACAATATGCTTGCTTGAGGGCGTAAAAACTTACACAAGGAGTACAGGGTGTATGACTGTATAAATCCTATCCTGATATATGGAAGTGAATCATGGATAGTAGGTCAATCAGTGACAAATTATTTGCAAGCTGCGGAGGTGCGATTTTGTAGACTAATGATAAGAATACCGAGGACAGATAAAATGAGTGATGAAGATGTCTTGAAAGAAACTGACTCATGAAGAGAACTGATTGCCTACAGCAGAAGGAGACAAGCTACATTCTTTGGTCATGTGAGGAGAAGGAGAAAACTGGAGTACATCGTGAGAGAAGATGTTGGACATTTGAACATCACTGCATGCAGAAAGTTGTGGATAACATGACTACCAAAGCCACACGGCATGAACTTTAAGAAGACTGTATATATTTACAAACTTGATTTAAACATTAATGTACTGTTTCCCTACGTTACCTTCCACAAATGCATGTGTAGGAAAGTTGTCGCAGCCCTCCGTGGTATCGGCAATAGTGATGGAAGATGCTGGTGATAATATAAACATCAAAAATTGTCAAAATACATCATCATAATCGCAACTATCATGTTTATAAATCCTGCAGCCAAGCTGGGCATAGTAGTTAGCGCACACTATTGTTTAAACAAATGGTTTAACCAACAACAAAAAAAGCAAAAAAAAAAAAAAAAAGGAAAGGGCCCATTTCTTATGCCAGTGCTGTAGTGGGGCACACAATACTAGGCTACTAATATTTGTCTTTGTGTGGACGATGTGGTCAAAACAACAGTGGCTGCTTTATTTCACAGGACATTGCCTGGTACCCATCTTAGGCTGGGTCAATTTGAGAGGTGTGGTCAGTTCAGAAAAACCAGGGCCCTATTGTGAGGGATGGGAAAGGGGGAGAACAGACATACTACCCCCCGACAAGCATGTCAAAAAACTTGACTAATCAGGGGTGGTTTCCTTCGAAGTCGGAGTGCTCTGACTCAGAGGTGAGGAACCAACAGTCTGCATACAAATAAGACAGATATATAGATGTGCACTTAAAACTTAAGGTCTGGAACCAAAGTCCAGAAGTGGACGAACTTCCAGAATTTTTAGCCAGAGTTTACCATTGGTAAAGGATCCCTTTCCACGCCTTTAGACGTATTGGGCATACAGCTCTAGACCTATATATCATAGACCACTCGGCATTCTGTGGGTGATGTAGTCAGCATAACACTGGCTGCCTTCACTTTCAAAGACTGTACCTGGTACCTGCTCAAGGCTGGGTTGACCTGAGAACCAAAGTCATTTTTGAAAAAAGTCTGGCTCAGTCCCTAGGCGGGTGTCTAACCACTACACCATGGCGGTTTCTTTATAGTCGGTCAATGCCAAGAAAAAGAGGATCTACAAATATATATTTCTTTTTAAAGAGAGGAAGCTGAAGGGCAACATTCACAGATTAAAGGTGACCAAAAAAACAAACCAATTTTTGTTGTTGTTGTTCTACATTCCTATACAAAATGTCCCTATAAATAATAATTTTAAATAATTTAATGCTGTCGCCACTAGGGACAAGCTTTAGATGGATCAATCTTTTCAATTTCATAGTCACTTCTAAAGTCATCAGAACATTCTTGTTTATCTTCTAGATCTTCAACCATACTGTTGCCTATTAAGAATTTATCTTCTGAGGTAGTGGGCAGGGCACTAACAGATTAGAAAATTACTAAAACTTTTTTTTTCATCAAAAATTTGGCAAGTATCACCACTGAGAAACAGACATGAAGGTCCGACTGAAAGTATACCAGTTAAGATCGCTCTGAAGCAGAAGCAAACTGATTTTCATTTCTTTAGGGCTTTACCCTTCTGTTTTGGAAATGCTGGCATGATTCTGAACAAAATATCACAAAATATAAAACTAAACACTTCACAATGTCACAAAATATAAAACTAAACACATCACAATGTCAATAAACACAGGAGAAATCAAAGCACCGAAAGTCAGGTAGTAATTGTCATTTATAATAAGACCCCAGGAAAAAAGTGAGCAGTTCATTGTTTGGTATTGAAACGTACTATAAAAAAAAAACATTTTTTTCTAGGATTTAATGTCAAATGGGTGATGTTGAGCTACCCGCATACATCATCATCATCACAAACCACTTCTGCCATTAAGCGTCGTGGGAAGGAATAATTTTTGATCCAGTGCACGCTGGCTGCCACTGGCTATTGTCGTGCTGTGAGAGCAATATTTCAATGGCGCTCGTTTGTTGTCATTCACTTACTATTGCAAACTGGTTTGTTCGTCGTGTGTATGATGTGAGAGCTGATTGAATTACACTTTTTTTTCAAATTCCTCCATTATCCTTGAGCAATTTCACGTGAACAAATGAGTTCCCTTCCGGCTTGCTGGACCTGTAGCAGGATCATCCTTATTTGAAGACAGTGATGTTTAAAAACACACATTTTCGTCTCACAGAATGTTAACCAACTTTTGTTTACTCTGCCATTACTCTGATTCTACCCGCATACACCCATTTATAATCAAAATATCTCAGGTTCTACTGATCAGATACAAAAATTTTGAACTGCATATGAAACTAGACATATTTATCTACAAGGTTAGCAAATGTGTATAAGGAAAAATATGTTTTTTTCTTCATATTTCTAGGTAGGACCGCCCATTAATGGTGGCTGGCATGTTGTGTTGGGGTTTATAGGTAGGCTGTGATATCTGTGTCTTTCAATCCAACATACATCCAATTTTAACAAAAGCTTAGTTGCCTTCTATGACATGGTTAAACAGCAGCAGGTCTAGTCTTCTCTCCACCCTAATTAAGTCCTGACTCGGAGAAATTATTTGTTAAACCTCCCTCACCTTTCTGCCTGATACTCGTACATCCCTGGCCGGACATGTTTCATCACCTGTGGATGAGAGGGAACAAAAATCTAGATCATGAATCTTTTCATTATATAGGTTAGTTGCGTATCCTTTACAGGACGTTTCAGAACCAACCACAACAGCCCCTGGCTGTTGTGTGGTTTTTCTAGACAAATTTACGTCCAGTAGTTTGCCATTGCTTTCTGGACGGTCGTCTTTCTTGATAACACTGTCAAAACCAACACAAGGCGCATGGCCCGCAGCTGGGATCAAACCCGGCATTAGGAAGCGCTCACATCGACTTAGCCACAGAGCCGACTACCTTTTCAGTATAGGTAAATCTAATTCCTTACCACATGTTCTCTCTTTCAGAAATGTTTCCAGCTGTCACAATATGTTCCAGTTCTTCTACTTTTATATGAACTGATGTATGACAAATTAGTTGTTGTGAGGGCTCTTTGACAGCCAGTGAACAGTGTGGAGACACAAACAGATCCTTATGGCCTGAGAAGAATGGTGCTGTGAGGATTTACCAGGGGTTCTGGCCAACGCTCAACACTCTAGGGAAAGGCGAGATAGATATACAATCAGTTACTGGTGCCATTGCAATTCAAACTCTTCGCTTGCTGCTGAAGAGGGGGAGTGGAGTGCTTATAGGAGTGTCCTAAGTGCTATTTTGTAGATTCTTAATTCAACCTTTTCCTTTAACAATTTGGCCCAAAAATGGCAACTTTCTGTTTGAACTGTTTGATAGCGTCCTTACCCGCACATGACTGTAGGTTACATCTGCCTTGTGTGGCTATTATGGGGGCCCTAATTATAACCTTTTTTGGAGGTTGAACGGGGTATCAGGGATCCATCTTGTTGGTCTGCTATGCAGACTGAGATTTTAAAATATTGTTCTTGAGGAGAATGTTGCGAAAACCTCGGATTGCCAGAATAGTTAACAATAACTGTCTGGAAATGGCTAACAAATGTAGAACATTATATACAACAATGGTCATGTGATGAGAAAAGGAGCACTGCAAAGATCACTGGTAGAAGAGGCAAAAGTAGACCAAAAGAAACACTGGCTGATGGCTTAAGACAGTAGCATAAAGAAATACCATCTATGGTATTGATCCAGAACACCAAAGACCAAGATCTGTGGAGACGCATGAATGCCTTCACCAACTGGCAAGGCCCTTGATAATGATGTGGGTGGTATGGTAAACCTTCACGTGGCAGCCGAAAGAGCCAAACTGATCAATAAATTGTGTATGATAAGCTGTCTTCTTGTCTTAGCTAATCAGAGCTGATGCCCAAACAAGGCAACAATAACAACACCAAGCTCACAGGTGTACATGGGATGAATCTAATCCCCCAGTCACTCCTCACAGCTTTACTTTAATTTATACAATGGATCAACATCATGGAACAAGGGTGGTAACCCCGTAAGTGCTCTGTTCTACTTCTAACTCAAGCCTGAGCCCGAAGAATCTCACCGCAGTGCTGGAACTCCATAGCAACGGCGAGGATACTGAAAAACTTTAGGTAGATTTTCAACTCCAAATTTTGCCAGGGCAGCGCCGTTAGGCTATTTTCGATTTCCAATTGCCAAAGGATTTTTTTTTACGTGCGCAACAATACACATGGGCATCCGTCTTACTACCCAGAAGCCAGGAGAAAATACTAGAAGTCCACGTAAAAAAATCCCAACCTTCACAGGGACCTGAACCCAGAACCTCCAGCACTCGAGTTGGATGCCATGCCTTGAGACCACTCAGCCCCCCAACACAATTCCATTCTTCTCTCTTCAGACGGCGATGATCTATTTGTGCTACAAAGGTCCCTTACAACTTCCAGCTTGTCATGAATCAATCCACCTGGGACTGAAAGAGTTAAATGATATTATCATCATCATGTAGCAGACCCTTTGCAGAACGTCGCTCTCATCATGGTTTGTCTCAAATAAACTTGGTCTCTTGCCAGCTTTCCTGCATTTTCATATTCAAGGAGTCACTTACATCTTTGTGCTGGTCGACCCCTGCCCCTCCTTCCTGCTATTTTTTTTTCCAATCCGCCATGACGCTTGATATGACCAAAATATTTCAGCGTCTGAGACAATATGCTGTTTATTAGCCAATCTTCCTTGATGATCAGATCTTTCAAAATGTCAGTATTTCTTTTCTTCTCTGTCTACGGTATTCTGAGAATCTTAAATGATATATATGAGTAATATTCAGTCACCATAAAGAAACTGTTTAAAAGCATTATAATTACTCATTTTGGCTTGGCAGAAAATTGTTCTTCTGAGGAACTACATCTCTGAAACTTCTTGAGATTTCTGTATCCTTACTCCTTCTCAATAATTGACAAAGGTTAAAATCGAGAGGATCAACTTCATTGTACCAGGTTTTATCCCATATGGCTTGGTCCCACTCCGCAGAATGGCTAGCCGCCTGACGACAGCACCGCACTAAGCACAAACTCCATAGCTCCGGTGACGATCCCCCGGGTTCTCCGTAAAAATGTCACGTGAACTGAACAATACAACCATGAAATGAATCCATGACAATCAGAGCCCAAGGCAAACAAATGGCTTGACCACTTCGCCACGGAGACCCCCTGAATAAATTCACAGCCATATGATAAAAGTGAGCTTATTGAACCCTGACACCCGAGAAGGCTAAATCTAGCCACTTCTGGCTGCAACACAGCCACATAAATGCCAATAGATAACATATTTCCACAGTGACCTGTTTGCAACATATGTAGTAAATTACCACTTGTTCTATGTTGGCCCACCAAAGTGTTTATGAGACTGCAATGTCAATATATTAACCTAAAATAAATTTAGAGGGGTTTCCTTGTGAATTCAATAGTTATTTTAAAAACCAGGTTGACTTAGAATGTTCCTGTGAGCCTCAGTGATAAAGGTCACAGAATGAGTTACCTGATACAGATTTGTTTTAGGCCCTTTGGAAGGTATTCTATTTAATGCTTTCCTCTGTTCTTGTCTACAGATTACTCCCTTTATTTACCTTTAAGTATTCCAAAATTATTTAGAAAGAAATATAAACACATTTTTCAACAGTTTAACTACTTACCTGTGTAAAAAAAAGTTTTTTTTTCCTGGTAGGTGGAGGGGGGGGGGGGGGGGGGGAAGGGGGGGGGGGGTTTCAGATATTATCATGGGTTCATGACCCACTTTAGAGGCAATTCATGATTCAGAATTTTAACTGATTCAGAAAGCATGCTGAGGAAGATCAGAACAGGTATGCGTCATGCAGAGTGGCATGCTTCGCTGCGGAGGACACGAGTGAGGAGTATTGTCTGGATTTTTTCATCAGGTAACGCCGGTGTGTTGGGAAAAAACAGGCGGACAGACTGGCTGGCTCTGCACAACTTGGTGGAATACTGCTACATGATAGGGCAGACGTGGTTAGTGCCTTGTGGGAGAGCGTGTACAATGCGGAATAGCAGATTGATCACCACAGTCTGGTGAGATTGATGCAGTTGTGGGTGACGAGAGGTTCTGGCAGAAGCTCAAGGCTCAGAGGAAAGGCAAAACGGACGTTTAATCAGAAAGCTACTGGCATCATTAGTATCGGAACTCTTCGCTGGCTGCTGAAGATGGAGGCGGAGTGCTTATGGGAATGCCCCGAGTGCTGTGATGTCGGTTCTTGAATCAAATAAAATCAGAGGCAATTCATGGGACCAAAAGATCAATTTACAAGAATTTGTCTCACTAGTGCTGCCCTGTTGTGGAATGAAATGTGGCCCATGAAATAAACACTGGGTACTTCTCATAATTTTATTAGAAGGAAAAAAGCAGTGAGATAGGAAACTTGCCTGAGATAGGAAACTTGCCCGAGATAGGAAACTTGCCAGAGATAGGAAACTTGCCTGAGATAGGAAACTTGCCTGAGATAGGAAACTTGCCAGAGACAGGAAACTTGCCAGAGACAGGAAACTTGCCAGAGACAGGAAACTTACCTGAGGTAGGAAACTTGCCTGAGATAGGAAACTTGCCTGAGATAGGAAACTTGCCTAAGATAGGAAACTTGCCTGAGATGGGAACCTTGCCTGAGATAAGAAACTTGCCTGAGACAGGAAACTTGCCAGAGACAGGAAACTTGCCTGAGATAGGAAACTTGCCTGAGACAGGAAACTTGCCTAAGATAGGAAACCTGCTGCTCCAACTCTTATGTGGTAGCTTAAAATATGTGAATTAAACATTTCACACCACACTGTCAGTACTTACCATTATGTTTACCATTTTATAATTGATGTAGCATCCTGAATGTCTGCACTCACCTCAGTATGTGCCTCGCTGCTGATTTTGTTTGAATATCTCAACAGCTGCAGCTCCAGATCTGTTTTGAAGACTCGGCTAGAGAAGAAATTAATAAGTTAGTTACTCCATAGATTATCCCCACTGAACTTCTTAAAGGCCATGCTGTGTGGCATTGGTAGTCATTTCTATCCACAACCTTCTGTCACATGTACTTTCAATCAGCTCTGACACATGATGTACTTCCATGCTATGACATCAAATTGTCTAGCATCTTTTCTATCTCTCTCCTCCCCTCCAGCTTTCCTACTGCCACGATGTACTCCAGTTTTCTCCTTCTCATCACAGGACCAAAGAATGTAAATTTTCTCTTTTTGTTTTGGGCTATCAGTTGTCGACTGTAGCTGTTTTGGGTCACTCACTGGATGAACTTGAGTGCCAGAAACTTTCTTCTTCTTTTGTCAATATCTGCTTATGCTGCTAGGCAGCACAGCTAGGGCGTTCTCAGGTGCTTGATATGCTGTGATGTTATGCAGTCTCAAGGTGTCAGTGACTCCTTCAATCCATATTCTTCTCGGTCTTCCCCTGCCTCTGAGTTTTTTGATTTTCAGGTTGTACACTCTTGCTGCTGGCGTCATTGGTTTCATTCTCATTTAGATGGCCAAACTATTTCATTCTTTGCATCTCCATAAATTTGATGATGGGTGTTGTTTGAACTGTTCCTGTGATCAAGTCGCTTCTCACTTGATCTCTTCTGGTTTTATTCACAGCCATTCTCAAAAATATCTCAGCTAGGAACTTTAATTTACTTAAATTACTAGTACTTGAATTGGTGTAACTACTAGAGTTAACATTACTACTCTGTGGCCCCAATTTGACCCCATAAGATGCCTCCTATCCTCCTCAGGATAGAGTCGACCCCTGCTGCTTTAAAATGACTTCGTCAGTTAACAATGACAAGACACAACATACACAAAAGAAAACCCATACAAAAATATAAAAAACATAGTTTACCAATTACATATCACACAACATAACATGCACGCATCACACAAACTACATACCACTCTGATATTTCTGCATACATTGCACAAACCACATAACAACATACCACTCTGATATTTCTGCATACATCGCACAAACTATATACCACTCTGATATTTCTGCATACATCACACAAACCACTATATTTCTGCATACATTATACAAACCACATACCACTCTGATATTTGTGCATACATCACACAAACTACATACCACTGTAATATTTCTGCATACATCACACAAACTACATACCACTCTGATATTTCTGCATACATCAACATAAACTACATACCACTCTGATATTTCTGGATGCAGTATTTCATTGTTGACTTTGAACCTATTAACAAATAGAAATAAAAGGTTTAGCTACCATGAGAGAATAAAGGCAAATAAATGATATGACTAATCACACAGAATAAATATGAATACAGATACTAGAAATGATAAGCAAAGGTCCCTTTTCCACGCCTTTAGGCCCGGCTCTCTAGCGTAGTTGGCTAAACCGGATTGCGCGGAGACCGGGTGACGAACTCCTTGTGGTCCGGGCTCAATCCCGGGGGTAGGCAGGAAAGCCACATTTTCTCCCAGATTTACGGTATTTACAATGGAATCAAGGCTGAAAGGTTGCGATATCCATAATACCGAGCCTAAGGGTTAACAAATCATGGCTTCTGGATACTAAAACAAACAAACAAACACTCCTTTCGACGTAAAGGGCTAGACTTATATTTTTATAGACCAATCGCCACAAGATGGGCGATGTGGTCAGCATCATGCCGGCCGCCATTACTTCCCGGGACTGCATCCGGTACCCACTCAAGGCTGGGTCAAATTGGGAGCCGAGATCATTATTGAACAAGTCCGGCTCCGCCAGGGAGCAAACTCACGACCATCCGATCCGCAAGCAAGTGTCTAGCTGCTACGCCATGACGACTCTCACAAGAAATAGTTAACATGAAATATATCTACACATAGAAAATAGTGTGTGTATGTGAGTATGTTTATCCTACCCACCCCTCCCCCCCCCTCAAAAATATATCATCATCATACAGGTCCTTTGTAGAATGTTGCACGCACATTCGGCTTAAAAGAAACTTTGGTTTTTTTGGCAGCTCTTCCATCTCATACATTTGCCTACTCAAGGTGTCATTAATATCCTGTGCCTATCTTCACACTGGTTGGTCCCCGTCCCTCTTTCCTGGTACCATGCCTTCTGCTTTTATTTTTTCCAATCCGCCGCTGCACTTGATATGGCAAAAATATTTCAGTTTCCAAGACTAGGTGCTATTTACTAGCCAAACTTCCTTGATGTTCAGATCTTATAGGATGTAAGTATTTCTTTGCTCCTTATTTCCATGGTATTAAAAAAAATATTCTATAGTATTTCAGCTCAAAATCTCCTATTTTCTGCGATATAGTTCACTACTCACATCCACATTATCACTACATTATTACCACAAGAAACTTATTGAAGCCAAAACTGAAAACAAATATAAGCCATATAGGTTTTCTACAGTTTGAGGGTATGGAACACTTATGGAAGTATCCCAAGTGCCAAAATGTCAGTTCTTAACCCATAACTTATAAAATATCAGCATCATGTATGCCGGCTTCACTCTAAAAAAATATTAATTGCGTATCCTTTACAGGATGTCGCAGAACCAACCCTAGCATATTTTGGCTGCTGTGGCTTTTCTATAGTAAATAAAACTGACAAGCAACTGTTGAGACTTACTCTCCAATTCCTTCAAACACTGCCTCCTTACTGTACTTCCCGCTGTCCGTGTTCAGACCATGCTAGGATGTAAGAGAATTATGTTCATAATTATCAGCAAGGTTGTCTGAGATCTTCCAGTTCACTGGACTTTATTACTGTTGTCCCGGGGCTGTGTTACTGTAGCCCAGGGGATGTGTTACTGTAGCATGGGGAATTTGTTAGTGTAGCCTGGTGGATGTGTTACTGCAGCCTGAGGAATGTGTTACTGTAGCCTGGGGATGTTATTGCAGGCTGGGGGATGTGTTACTGTATCCTGGTGGCTGTGTTACTGTAGCCTGGGGATGCATTACTGTAGCCTGGAGGATGTATTACTGTAGCCTGGAGGATGTGTTACTGTAGCCTGGGGATGTGTTACTGTAGCCTGGGGATGTCTTACTGTAGCCTGAGGGATGTGTAACTGTAGCCTGGGAAATGTTACTGTAGCCTGGGGAATATGTTACTGTAGCCTAGGGAATGCATTACTATAGCCTGAGGAGATGTGTTCCTGTAGCCTAGGTGGATGTATTACTGTAGCCTGGGGGCATGTAACTGTCACCTGAGATGTGTTACTGTAGCCTGGGGTACATGTAACTGTAGCCTGAGATGTGTTACTGTAGCTGCGATTGTGTTATTTTAGCCTGAGATGTATACTAAGATGTGTTACTTTAGTGAATGCCATGTTAATGTAGTCAGAAATGTAGTACAGTAGCTAAAGGCTACTTGAAAACGAAAGTAATCAAACTTAATTATTGTAAACATAAAAACTCAAGAAAATAAAATTACGATGACAATAAAGAAACAGCTGGTAAAAACAGTAACTTCTTATACTACAACGCAGAACAAATATAAGATAAGAGAAGAATCAACGCAAAAAGTAATGTCCCACAGACTCACCAAAGTCAACAGAAGAGAGGGTACTTTGTTTCTTAAGACTGCGGCAATCTGCAATGTACATAAATCATGATGAAACCCCAAAATATGGACAGCTAGACAAAAAAATATAGCTATAAATAAATGTCAGACTAAATAAAAAGTGAAACTAGGCAGCTTCAAAATACCACAATCACGAACAACACAATAAACACTACAGCTAAAAAGCCTTCATCAGCATATGACCTAATTATAAACAGGAATAAATAAGAATCACTTGTCCCGCTACATGGTACCAAACAAGTTAAGTAGTAAAAACTCTGTCATTGACAGAATTTTAGACCACTCAAACTGAAAACAGTCTTTGATAGTATTTTTAATCAATCAAATTGAAAGCTGTCATTTATTAACATTTCAACCAATTACATTGAAAGTTTAGACTTATATACAATTTTTAACCAATTAAAAACTCAGTATTTGATATTTTCTACCAATCAACTA
Organism: Candidula unifasciata; assembly: GCA_905116865.2. Lineage (NCBI taxonomy): Eukaryota > Metazoa > Mollusca > Gastropoda > Stylommatophora > Geomitridae > Candidula > Candidula unifasciata. The sequence continues at coordinate 616,874 of CAJHNH020001280.1, read as the reverse complement.
CATCTCCAACAGCTGATTACATAAATATTTTTATTTTAGCGCAAGAATTAAAAAAAAAAGATCACCTGGTCGGAGAAATGAACTTCATCAACTGAGTACAGGTGTTTGAAATCTTCAGCGGTCAACAGCCTGGAGAGAAAGAATTCATCATGCAGTTGTTTTACCAAATATGTTATTTTAATATTGCATACCATGGCACAGTAGACACTGCTGGGGCAATGGTCTGGTTTTTTTTCTCCAGTACAGTTGAAGTATCAGTAAATGACCATTCACATGCAAACAATCAAGAAAAGATATAAAACCAAACGAAAAGTATATTAGCGAGCTTCACAATATAACAAATACAAACAAAACGTGTACGTTGCGGCTATGGAGCCTTCATCAGCACATACAAATCAAACAATACTATGCAGATACACAAAATCACTTAGCTGGTATCTCGAAGCAGCCGGGTCGGTTGTTTCTCAGCAGAATGATGTGTCGGCTGGGGGAATAAATACCCTCTGTGGAGTGCCAGGGGCCATAACTGGGGGGTTGGAGATAAAACTGTGAGGGCAGCAATCCCCTGGGAGTTTAAATGAAACTGTGTTGGCAATTCATTTCAGAGGGTGTTTAAGTCCCCAGAGTCTCATGCAAACAATGCACATGGTGACAGATTCCATTTAAAAAAAAAATAAACTGCTGCTTGTATCAATCTTCTTCTTCTTCTTCTCTTCCATCTTGTACCACAGCAAAGAGTCGTGGGAGATGTAATGTTCGTTGATGAGTTCTATCAAGAGCGCTATTAAGACTGATGTTTATTTCTGTAAGGCTGTTCTTAATGCCATCACTCCATATTTTCCGAGGTCTTCCATTCGCTCTATAGCCATTGTAACATTTTAGTGTGGCTCGCTGTGGCAGATAGTACCAGGGCATTTTTGTTAGATGTCCAAACCACTTCATTTGTTGTTCTTTGATGACTTGTAAGACTGGCTTTATTCCTAGCATTCAACTGATTTCGTATTTTGTCTTTCCTTGAAACTCCTGCAGGTCTTCGAAGACATTGGCAACATATCTGATTTCCACAAAGCCATAATTAGTCGCCTTGTATGGCCTGAATGTTAGGAGGGCAGTGGGTCTATTCTTTTGCTCTCCAAAATGGGACCCCAGAACTCTAAAGGGACCTTGTCTGCTTAACTCTTTTAGTCCCAAGAAACACATCATATGCCCACAGCTTATAATCTAGAAGCAAGATGCACCAATTTTACATCTCTGTTTACTACCACTTGGGCCTCTGGTGCTAAACACCTTCAGACTGAAAAAGATAACTGTTCAGAATTCCCAGCCATTTGTTACAGTTATTTCCATGCAACACTTCAGAATCTTTTTTCTGACACAAATTTATGGTAAATGATTTTTAAAATAATTTACCCTATTCTACTCCATATTTCTATCTATAAATCAATCACTTTATCAACCGTCCTCATGGTTTTCGGACAATGTTATGAGAGTCATGTTGTGAAAGAGACAGTAACAGGTAGTACTCCCAAAGAAAACAGTAATACATTGTAGTTAACTGTTAGGTGGGGATGGCACATTACTTTTATTAATTTAAATATAAATCGTTTCTACATAAATAATATACATTATTTATAAAAATTTGTATAAATTATAGTTATTAATTACTGACAAGCACCATGGCGGATTGGAAAGAAGTAATAGCAGAAGGCATGGTACCAGGAAGGAGGGGCAGGGGCGGACCAACAGGAAGATGGGCACAGGATATAAGTGACTCCTTGAGTATGAAAGTCCATAATGCGGGAGAGCTGGTGAGAGACTGAGTTTCAATCATGCAGACCGTGATGAAAGCAACGTTTTTGAAAAGGACCTGCTACATGATGATGAATTACCCACTGGACTATCCCTAACTGAGTTTGAATTTTCTCACCTTCCCATCCACACAGCGTAAGATTCTGGCAAATTTTGAGGAAACAAAATAGATTTCCCTGTGTCCACTTCAATGGCACCATAACAGTCTGGCTCCTCCACACCAAAGGCCCAATGGAAATATGACTCCTGAAGCAATAATACAGATTATATGTTAAGAATCCATACCACATTATTTTTGTATATGTTTTTTTTTAATGATAGATGCGGCAAGCATAAACATGTCTCTTTTATGTCTTAAATGGATATACCAGAATCAGATAATTCCCCATGTATGTACCTGGGCCCCATTGTGGGGAAAACAAGAACAGGCATCTGTCTGAGAGGCAAGGAATCAACAATTAAGTCAGATCTGTTAAACGGATGTGCACGGAACACTCAGGTCCTGGAAAAAGACTAAAGTCCAGAGGCGGACAAACAACCAGAACTTAACAGCCAGTGAACGCGAAGAAGAAGAAGAAGAATCAAGTTACCACACTACCAACTTCAAAGCAAACAGGTCACTGCATAGTTACTCCATCCGTGTCCCAATGAAAATCACACAGAATGTCCAACAATGTTTCTTGTGGTGGTGGTGGTAGCAAATCAAGGTAGACCAAGAACAAGATGGAAAAATAACATTGGACAGGGCATCAAAGAGAGCAGTAATAATACAGCAGTAACAGAGCCAGAGGTCGACCATGCAGAATATGGACTGCAGAAATATTAAAGACACTAAAAAATAGTTTATATGAATAAAACAGAAGGGTCCGTTCCAGAGATTGCTTTCTGTCCTGACGCTTGCTAGACATCCCAGGAGTAGAGACAAGATTCACAGCTCATGGTGGTGGCCAGTATGACATTAAGAAAAGTCTACCACAATTAAAGCATTGGATGTATTTAGTGAGCATTTGCTCAAATACTCAGCTCTAAAACTGGCTCACATTTAAGTGTCACAGTGGAAGCCAACCTCAACATCTTTTGTGATCATATCTTATTGTCCTCCCCAACTAGCATGTCATAAGAGTCGACTAACTGGGGACTTCTTTCAAAGTCAGAGTGCAGCACACAAGGCGGTGGCTGCTTCCTCCAGCCCCATGCCTGCTGTCTATGTGTATCCATGGGCTGCAACACAGACCACCCCTAGTCCTCAACAAGCCCTTTAAGCTGAAAATGGCAGATAATCAACTGCCCTCATACCAGAAACAACCCTAAACATCTAAAATAAAGTTAGCCAAAAATAGCAGAACTGCCAAAAATCGCAGGTCTTCTGACATGCTTTCTCAAGGTCGGTATATCTTTTCCAAGGCAAAAATTAAGGTTCAAGGTAAGAGCCACAATTTCCATGTTAACTTCAAGGTCGGCTACGAACCCTGATCATGGCCTAGCTATAAACCACAACATAACATGTCAACCAGCTTTTTGAGGGCGAATTCAGAAGAAAAAGAAGTCTACTCGATCAAAGCTTACCTGTCGGAAAAGGGGTTCATGATCGGAATCATTGCGTGTCTCAGCAACTCCACCCTGCAGCAGAATGATTGCTCCAGCAGGAACCTTCCCTGTTGCTCTCAGCCGCTCACAAAGTCTGTTGCGATTTTGCTTGAACAGTTCCATGGGGACATCTAAGGTATGTTCTCCCCAGCAGTAGGTAGGCCTGAAAAATGTATTTTAGTGTGGTTTATGCAGAAAATGAAACTGAGGCCATTTTGACATTTATGTTTAACTTCCATGGCCCAGCTACTAAGCTGAGTGCTTGGTGTGACACTATGAGCTATGGATTTAATGTGGATCTCTCTGGCAGTAGGTAGGCCTTAAAAATGTATTTTATTGTGGTTTATGCAGGAAATGAAACTAAGGCCATTTCAATATTTATGTTTAACTTCAGGGGTCCAGATACTTAGTTGAGTGCTTGGTGTGACACTAGGAGCTGTGTATTAAATGTGGAATATTGTTTCTGCTGTGCTCGCAAAGTGTTGTTGACTGCACTAAAATGGCAGATAGTGGGTATTTTCGCCATGCAATGCTAATTTTTATGGCTGACCATCTGCACCAACAGTGAGCTGCAATATTCTTGTTTGGGACCATTAGTACAGGCACATCTGACAGCTGTCTTATGCATTTTTTACTTTGCATGTGCAAGCTTCAGGATTTTGCTGGGAATGGCAAGTTTTTCACTAGCTGTCAAATGGGACAGTGGAATAGATTTTGTTTGATCTTCACTGGCATAGGAATGGAGCATTTATGGGGCAGCCTGCCTGCAGTGATGCTCGAACCTTGTCTAACAATTACAACGTGAAAGGTGTTATAGAAGCGCAATGTCTAGATCAGGGTTCTTCAACTCAGTTTACCCAGGAGCCAAAACGTTCAAAACAGGGATCGCCACTGATCAGAGACCAGTGTAGAAAGATCATTAATACAATTAAGAATTATCCGCAGGCCACTTGCTAGGGCTCTGCAAGCTGGATGCGACCCATGGACTAGCAATTAAAAGCTCAGGTCTAGATGCTTGCCAGCTGACAGCAAGGTCTTGGATTTAAATTTGCATCATGGTGGATTTTGATAACTGACCTCGACTGCCAGGGAAACCCAGCAATTGAAAACAGAAATGACCTTAGAAGTAAAGGCAGCTGGTGTAATGTTGACCACATCACGTTCAGGGTGCCAACTTGTGATTTAAAAAATGACAAATCGTCAGATGAACAGCTGTTGCTTGGCCTTATCAACAAATATAGTGATATAAATAATTTATTTAATTTTAAGCGAACGAAAGCAGCAGCAGCAACAGCAATAGTAGTAGTAGTAGAAGAAGAAGAAGAAGAAGAAGAAGAAGAAGAAAGTAGCATATTGGTTGTTTATATTACAAGAACTACAAGATACTGTAAATAAAAATGAGCAATTATAATTAACACATGGTCACTCACAACAAACCATAAAAGAAAATTAGTTACCACGGAAATGAGATGTCTGAGAAGGGCTGTAGGAGTGACCATAAGAGATAAGATCAGAAATGAGATCATAAGAGAACAGGTCGGCACAGAACCAATTCTGGATTACATACAAAGACAGCAAGTGAAATGGTTTGCCCACTTAGAGAGAATGCCTTGTGACACCATACCATACAAAGCGTACATGGGAAGAGAAGAAGGGCGTAGAGCACGGGGTAGACCAAGAACAATATGGAAGGATAACATCACAGAAACTCCAACAGTACGATGTGCCTATGGTCGAGGCAGCCAGAAGAGCTAGAAACAGAACCTTATATCTTCCTCGACACCCACAGCGGTAAAAGAGGAAGTGAAGAAGAAGAAGAAGAAGAAGAATTATAATTAACACTGAATAATCTTACTAACTATTAACTTAACGGACCTTTCCCGAAGCCATTTATTTTCCTATTGCGTTACAGTTACAGTTATTTATAGCTAGTATATACACAGGTGAGCTTTGAAAAACCGAACTGGACTGCAGTCACCTCTCTAACCAGATTTATAAGAAAGACAACTTGGAGAATGTTTCTTAAATCAGAAAAATTGCGAATAAATCGAGAAATATTTCTGGAAAGTGAAAATAACTTTGGGAAGAACCTGATTTAACTAACGGTAGCCAACAACCAGATGGCTTGACCAGCTCAGCAGAAGTCAGCGAATCACGTGATTTTATCATGTGATCGGGATATTTTTAGCAGAAAAGTTTTTGACTGCTGGCGACTGTAAAGGAAGTAAGCACAGAAGTTTGTTGACATGACTGTTGGAGAAGAGAAGGCGGGCGGCCAGGCAGGTGCGTTTGTTTGTTGGGATTAATTGGCGACCTAACTTCTGATTAGGGAAGACGTTTCTTAAAGCAAACGGCTCTTGCTTGTTACACTCGCGATGTTATGTGATTTCCATGTCTTTTACAATGTCCACTGTCGGAGGGAAAAATGCCGAGCAATAGGCGACTGACTAGTTAGTGGTGTAGTTGTTAGCTTAGGCATAGTTAATAGTTGATGATATAGATAATTTAAAATATTTATTTATTTAGAATAATTTAGATAGAAGATAAAAAAAAAAGAAGGAAAAGTGCCAAGCAATTGGTTGATCATTAGGCTGATAGAATACTAATAGTCATAGAAATTTACCTTACACTTATACTTGCTTAGTTTAGTGTTCGATAACAGTACGGTCAGTACGCTCAGTACGGACGGGATTGTCCTTCTAAAATCTAAAAAGTGTATAAGTTGAAAGTTAAGTTTAAAGTAGTAATAATAAGGTTAAGTCGTGAGATGTGACTGAACTAGCGTCATGACTCATTGCACACGGTTATAATATAAACCATAAAGTAAGTGCTCTGCCTCCAGTACAGACAGCTGATAAGAAACTCTGCCTGTGTCGCCATCCGCACAGCGACGTTCCTCCACTTCCCCCAGAGTGTTAACTCTGGTACCCATTTCCTAGAAGGTGGGTGAACACCGGTAACCGCCCTAAAAAGTTAAGCTTAAAAGCCATAAATACTTGTTTAAGAATGAGGTGAACAGAGACATAATGGGACAGAAGTGGCTGAACAAATAAAAGTAAGCCAAATTTATTAATGGATTTGCATGCAAAACTCAAGTTCTGGAACAAGACCTAAGTCAAGAAGTGGATGAAACACCAGAACTTTCTGCTGCAGTTTACAGCTGGTAAACACATTAAGCCAAGCATGAGAAGCACACTGGATGCACACAAAGTCTTGTTAACCAATATAGGACTGGCACTATTAACCGCGCGACGCTGATGAATATGTTGAGAGGGGAGTCTGAGCGCTTGTGGATGTGTCCGTAGTGCTGTGAAGATAATCTAACTCATAACTAAGAAGAAGATAACAACCATGTCTACATCACAGAGTATTTTGGGGTTTGATCCAATTTAACTGCGATTCTTGTTTTCTTCAGAAACTAGCTAAAGAACATTGGCCATGATGGCATCCCATGGGTTGAAGAAGCTGACCTGTAAAGATCTGCGCTCTTATCTGCGCACACTTTCACATTCTGACCTTGATACACTTTACTGTCATCCAGCAACATGTCTAGCAGTGTTCAGGTAACAGAAATTATTCACTTTATTTGCTGCAGATTTATATAGTGCATAGTTTTCAAAAAGCTACAGGCGGAGTGGTTAAGAACATGGCTATCTTATGTTAGAACCCTAGATCAGGTTAGGTTTCTTTTAATGTAGGGCATAAAAATGAAATCCTAACCTGCACAGTCTGTGGCAACAGCACCAGCCATGCAAACACTAGAAATAACCATGAAACAAAATTCATCAAATGCCTGAATAGAACAGACCTGGTAACGATTTGTTATTTATGTGCTGGGCTTTTCAGACTTAACAAACACATATAACTTGAGCCACATGGCTCACAACTCTTCGCTGGCTGCTGAAGATGGGGACGATGTGCTTATGGGAATGCCCCGAGTGCTGTGATGTCGGTTCTTGAATCAACTCAACTCTTTCATTGAATTCTCTTGAGAACCACCTTATCCCTCTCATGGGCGCCAATTCACCTAGGGGACTTAACATCCAGCACAATTTAGTATAATATCTTTTAGTTACTGTCCTTGTAACTCATGGCTTTTTCTAGCCAGCATTTATTTCTGGTGGCCACACACATTTCAGATATTCTACTGACCTGACAGAAGGGATTTCTGTCGCAAATATGTCAGTTAAGTGGTCTTGCATATCTTGTTCACACTGCTGGTGGTTTTGTAGATTGATGTAATTTGTTGATAAAGGCTCTCGCCACAATGTTTACTTGTCATTTTTGTCTGTGATATTGTAAAACTGCGAGGTTCTGTGTGTCATTTGGTTTGATATATTTTCATTCTGTTTTATAGAGATTTGCCAGAACTGTCCAGGTACTATGTCATGCGAATTTTGTTTGTGGAACAAGCTGTGGCACAGGCAGTGGTTCAGCAATGGAGTACGGCACCAGTTGTGTGAGTTGCCCATATCTTCTTCTGATTCTTCTTTTTCCTTTTCTTCTTTTCATTATTATTATTTCTCTTTGTTTCGACCGTACCATCCTCCATCATCATCAGTTTTATTACTATAAAAACTTTTTTTTTTTCAGAAAAATATATTTATTATTGAATTTTCCCACGTGGGTTCTTGTGCACCATTGGGGGAAAAAGAATAGACCTACTGGCCCCCTGGCCCCCTTCCTCAAGAAGCATCTTGTAAATGCAGACTGATAAGGGGTGCTTTCTTCAGAGTTTGAGTGCATCTGCCTTAGGCGCAAGGAACCAGTAGGCTGCTTAGAAATAAGACGAGATCTGCAAAAGGGATGTTCAAGTCAGACTCTAATTCTAGGACAAGACTTAAGTCCAGAATAAGACGAACAACCAGAACTTTCCACTGGAGGTTACAACCGGTGAACGTGAAGAAGAAGGTGTTGAAGATAGCTGATTGTAGAGAGGCATGATCGTCTATGCCAGTTGGAAAGGCACTTGATGGTAATGATTGCATTATTTCTTTGAAACTTACTGGTACATACTACTAAATGAAAATAAAAGGTATTATTGTATATTTATATATTTTTTTTTTTTTAACCAGCGAACAGTTGGAAGCAGCGGCGGCCTTGGTAGAGCTTCGAGTTTGGTTTGAACAACCCCTTCCAGGTGGCATGCCTGGATGGATCCTAAATCCTGTATTTAGAGCCAATTTCAGGACAGCATTGTTGGGAGGGTAAGCCTGAAATGTTTGCATTTTAAAGTTGGTTTTAGTTTGCCTAGACCAGGGCTTTCCAAACTGCCACTGTAAGTGTACATGGTTATAATATTTGACTGCACAAAATGCGGCGCTAAATTATACTTATTCATCATCATGTGCCCTGTCAACTGGTGTAGGCACTAATGCATCTCCACTGATCACAACCTCTGGTTGCCTGGGACAGCTCTCTTGATATCACCACAATCCATTGTTTCAGCCGATCCAGCATCATCGCTCTTGGTCTGCCTCTACCCCTTTCTCCACTGATCTTTCCAGTTGTCACAATGTTTATCAATGTCTCTTTTCTCATTACATGGCCAAAGAACAGTGTTTGTCTCTTTCTTATTGTTGCATATACAGATCTACTTTCATTAGCTTCTTTCAAGCAATGGTTGTTAGTTACTCTGGCCGTCCAAGGTATTGGTAATATTTGTCTCAGAAACCATATCTCTGTTGCTTCCAGATTCTTCTTAATTTGTTCAGTGACATTCCAAGATTCGCTAGCATACATGCTTCTGCATCTATACTTATTACAGTAACATTAATCTTGTAAATGTAATTAAAAAAAAAAAATGATAGGTTTTCACAAGAAACATTGTGTTGTGAAACATTTTGTTATTGCAGCTTAAGTCTGTGTCCTTATCTTCTATGAGGTGTTCGATTCTTCTTCTTCGCGTTCACTGGCTGTTAACTCCGGCGGCACGCTGTAGTTGTTCATCCACTTTTGGTCATTACTCTTGACCTAGAACCTGACTTTTGCATGCACATATATTTTACAGATTTGTCTTATTTTGATGCAGGCTGTTGGTTTCTTGCCTCTCAGGCAGATGCGCTCCGACTTTGACGGAAACATATCTAATGACTCTTGCAACGTGCATGTTAGGGGGAGTGGGTCTACCCACCCACATGGGAAGTACAATTTGTCATGTTCAGCCTAAGGACAAGGCACAAACAGCTTCACCAACATATATTCAAGTATTTCGATATAAGAAACATAGAGATTTTTTCCCGACTGAAAATTCTGAGCATGTACTCCAATACTACAGACTGTGTTCTGCTAACAGAGAAGCCATCTGGCCTGTTCCCATTTGAAGACAAAGCTGTATGATATGCAGGAAGATTTGGACTGCACGGCAGCCTTCCTCTGGGTTACTAGCCTTCTGAAATAAGTTTTCTGACAGAAGGAGGGAAGAAGAAGAAGACTACAGTGGTCCCTTGGTAAAGGTCCTTAATCCATTCCAGATCCTTGGGCTTAAACCAAACAGGGCGTTTACCAATCACATTTTCATAAAAGGAATAAAGGGAGAAAAATTAATCCGTTTCTGTGAAAAAAATAATGTTGTTATTGGCAAATTATACTTTGACGGAGCTGTATAAAATAATTTAAACACTGCTTAATAAATATACCAAAATACACAAATACAAAATTAATAAATGAACATGTAGCCTGACTTTACCTTGCTGAGATGAGTCAAGTGCCTACTAGATGATGCCGAGATGAGTTGAGTGCCTGCTAGGATGGTGCGGAGATGAGTCGAGTGCCTGCTAGGATCGTGCGGAGATGAGTCGAGTGCCTGCTAGGATCGTGCGGAGATGAGTCCATTTCCTGTAAGAATGGTGCGGAGATGAGTCGAGTGCCTGCTAGGATGGTGCGGAGATGAGTCGAGTGCCTGCCAGGATGGTGCGGAGATGAGTCGAGTGTAAATGTCTTTACCCGGGAACCCACAGGCGCTTAGGAAAAAAGACAGACCAAAGAACACATGGAAAAGAGAACAAGATGGTAAAGTTAAAAAATGGAGAAGACACGGGGTGAGCTGTGTGCGCTAGCAAAGGATTTTCCATTACAGTGTCTTGTTTTGTATACTATCCAGTTTATATACCATTGGTTTTATATATATATGTATAGATAGATATATATGTGTGTGTGTGTATTCAATTTGTATACTTTTGCTATCTTCTTCCTTTTTTTAAAAATGTGTATTCAATTTATATATATTTCTTATCTTCTTTTTCCAGAGGTGCCCCATGGATTGGACACAAGGATCTGACACCAGATAAATACTCAAAAGACATTCCTTTTTTGGACAAATATGCACTGGACAGATGGGAGGTGAGCCAAATTGGGACAGTGATACAAGCTATGTAATATGAGCATTAGAAAAGGAGGAAGATATGTGTTTATCTCACCTCATTAATCAGTGAACAAAATATATCTAAAACTGACATATTATGGCAAGTATAAATAAAATGTGCACCAACAACTTCATGAAAATATCAGGTCACATGGGAGTGGAGAGTGTTGGTTGCTAACGTCTGCTTAAGACCCGGTAGTTTGAGAAGAAGAACCGATGGCTTGTTAACTTGGCACTTGCTGAAGACACAATTAGATATGTGTGCAGGCTTAATAATATTAGGCTGGGGGGGGGGGGGGGGGGTCAAACGGTTCGATCAACAGTCAGACTTGTGAAAAAAACACACTGGGCTTTGAGTGCAGGGACTGGCCAGCAGGCTTTGCTGAATCAGAAATTCAATAATTAATTTTAAAACAGTTCCCTCCGAGGTGATGAGATTATCTATACATGTGGCTGTGTGTTGACAGGGAGAAGAAGCGCATGGGGGTTCGGAGCAAAAGCGAATGGGCATCGCTTAGTGCAGTGAGGCCTGGCATATACCACATCAACTAAATGGAGGTGGAGGCAGCCACAGCAGCCTTCTGCTGGCTTGAGAACCAGCTGCACGCACAGGTCGTGACTGTAGCTGACTCAGAGTGTGTGGAGACAGGTGTGCTCTGCACTGGAAAACTACTGAACACAACCCCGTGTGGGTTCCGGGGCCCCATTGTGGGGAAAACAAGAATAGACCCACTGCCTCCCCAAAAGCATGTCGTAAGAGTCGACTAATTGGGGAGCTTCCTTTGAAGTCGGAGTGCATCTGCCGGAGAGGCAAGGAACCAACAGTCAGTATTCAAGAGAATGAGATCTGTAAAACTGATGCACACGCAACACTCAGGTTCTGGCGCAGGACTGCAGTTCAGTAGTGGACGAGCAACCAGAACTTTCCGCCAGAGTGTACAGCTGGTGAACGCGAAGAAGAAGAAGAAGTACTGAACACAAAACTTCATTACAAAATTTCACAAACAGCAACATATGCGAGGGTTAATTTGTAGTGTCCCAGAGAGGATCTTGAACTAACTAACTTTTCATGACATTATCACTGTTAAAACATTTGTTAACTCATCGATAGTGTGTGCTGCATTTCATGGTTGGCTCAACCGAGGGAACAGATGGAGTTAACAAAGACATCACAGATGTGTTACTGCACAGTGGGCTCATGGCCATGTAAGTCAGCTAGATTTTTGTATATTTTGTTTTCTTATTGGATCTTTTCCTTCATCTTATTTTTCTTTCACTTTTTTTCCTGCTTGCTGTCTGCTATTTCTTCTACTGCTAGTACTTGAAAAATATTTTTGTATAAATTTCTTCTTCCTTCTCAAAAGTTTTCTGTTGCAGACTCACATGTTTGTGTTTTTCTTTATCTCTGATGAATGAAGTGCCTTTTTTGTGCCTGCATTGAAAATCAATTGTTTATCAGTTAACGTGTAGTTCAAACTTTGTTGCAGATTGGTGACCTCTTAGTCGCTCCATTATTGTGCCAGTGGAAACTCCACAGATTATTTGCTGCTGTCCCTTCCCTTGTGAACAAAACTGAAACAGGCTGCAGTCTCAACCAAAATTAATAACATACACAGGCATTCAATACATAAGGCATCTAAAATCCACTGTTTTGAGGTTTTGAACAACGGACCAACATCATGGCAAACGGGTAGTAACCCATAAGTGCTCCGTTTTTCTTCTAACTCAAGTTGAGTCCAAAGAAGCTCAGCTCAATGCTCAGGGTCTGTAACACCGGCGAAGATCCTGACATACTTTAAGTAGATTTTTAACTCCAAATTTTGCCCAGGCAGTGTCATTAAGCTACTCTTTTTGATTTCCAACTGCCAAGGGATTTTTTTATGTGCGTAACAATGCACACGGGTGTCCGATCTCACTAGCCAGAGACCAGGAGGAATTACTAGAAGTCCAAGTCCACGTGAAAAAATCCCAGCTCTTACCGGGGATTGAACCTGAATCCTACAGCACTCGAGGTGGACCACATTCCTTGAGACTAGGCAGCCCCCCCTCTCCACTGTTGTGAATGTCTAAAAAGCCTCTGCATGTATCCTCACAATGAACTGTTAGAATTGTCTAGTCCATCTCTTGATATTGTCCACTAACCTTCAGTGTTGTGATTATCTTGCATACTTCTGCACTACCTTTCCTTTCAGTTTCTTGATATTTCTGGTGTCCTGACAGTCTGACTTTAATCTCATTGGTGTCTTCAAAATCGGGGTACATCTGCCCGAGAGGTAGGGAACAGCACTGCAGACAATTCAGCCAGTAAAATGTATGTATACGCAGAACTCGGTTCCTGGTGTGGACGACGAATAACCAGGACTTTACGCTGGTATGAACGCAGAGAATAAGAATCTCAACAAGTAATGTTTTCTTCTACCCCACTTGTGTATAATTCTTTGTTTTCCTGCTATGGCATATTAATTCTGTTTTAGATTTGGTCAGGGCATACTAATTTAATCTGGCTTCCCCAGGAGCTGTGTCCATTGAAATTTGTTTTGCCCTGATGGTTAGTCTCTGCTTTGAAATAACTTGTCCATGATTGTAAATGTTAAATCAATCTCCTGTGATAAAGATAAATTATTTAAGAAATATTTAGAAAGAAATAATTTTTAAGATTATGAACGGATTCATTAATTTTTTTTTTAAATCTTTTCTCCTCTTATTCTTCAGCTTTCTAACTTCAGTGGAGACATACGCCCTCAAGCCAAGTCGTTCTATCCTTCATTATCGCATGCTGCTCTCCCCATGGCCTCTCCCATTATTTTCTTCACTCTGTCTCCCTTCTCTGTGTGTTTTTTTGTCTTCCTTTATTTTAAATCCCTGTGGGTTCTAGTGCAAAGACATTCAAGTTATATTGTTCTCATGTTTTCTCAGCGTGTGTCCTGTCCAACGTCAGCATCTTTTCTTCGCCTCTTGGGCCACTGATTTTCTCTTTTATGATGAATTTATGGATTATTTATTACTTGATTGATCGACTGCTAAATCTTTGTGTGTGAAAATGTCTTAACAGAGATGAAGGAGAACCGTCAATCACAGCGGAAGGATTCCAGTTTTTGTTGCTGGACACATCGTCCCAGGTGTGGTTCTTTCTGCTACAGTATCTGGAGACTGTTCAGGTAGGAAATGTTCCGAGCCATCTGTTACCTCTTGATAAACGTCTGTGACCTCTTGGTAAAGTCTTGCAACCTTTTGATAAACCTGCCTGATTTCCTGATGAACTGTCAGTGACCTCTCAATAAACTTATGGGACCTTTTGATAAACTTCTGTGACCTCTTGTATAAACTTTGTGACCTCTTGTATGAACTTTATGACCTCTTGATAAACTTCTGTGACCTCTTGATAAACTTCTGTGACCTCTTGATAAACTTCTGTGACCTCTTGATAAACTTGTGCAGCCGCTTGATAAACCTTTGGTTTGAAGATCATCAGAAACCAAAGTACTGAAGAAAGAGATGAAAGCTGTCAGAGATTCATGGCTTGACTGCGCTTGCATCCAACTCAGCCAACCAGAGTTGGTATTGATTAGCTTTTGTGGCATGATGATTGAAACAGGGTTCGTAGTGGACCGGGAAATCGGGAAATTACCGGGATTTTTTTCGTTGACCTTGAACCGGGATTTTTAGCTTATAAAAGACATTCCGACCTTAAAAACCCGTGAATTTTGACCGCGGCAATGAAATCGTCAGAAATCCTGTGTTTTTCAGCACAGGCAATTTTGGGGGAGCAATTTGGCTTTTTTGGCCATTTGGCTAGTTTTTGGCTACTTTCGTTGTATGGTCGTTTCAGGTGTGAGATCAGCTGATTATTGGCTATTTTCAGCCGAAATGGCTTGTTAAAGGCCAGGGGAGGGCGGGCTTTGTTGCTGATCATGAAAACATGCAGGCAGCAGCGGTGTGGCATGGGGCGGGAAGTAGCAGCTTCCGTCTTGCGCGCGTGTGTGCCTTTGTTTCTAGCGAGTCCGGCAGAATGAACAGTTTAAATCGTTTATGGCCGTGGTTTCTAGAAAGGATTACATTGGGAGATGGTGGGGCTCGGTTCAGTTGTATTTATAAATAGAGTCGCCGTGGTGGGGGCTAAGCACGGCCTTCTCTATTAATTAGAGTTGGCATTGGGGCTAAGCAAAGTGACTGCAGCTGGATTTCCCAGTTCTATTTTTGGCCTGGATTTATCTTTACAGTGTGTTTGGCGATCAGAATTGTAATTCCCCGAGATTCCCTCTTCTGTTGTCTCACCCCTCTCTCTCTCTTCCCTCCCTCTTTCACTCTTCTACCTATTGCTCCTTCCCGTCTCCTGCATTGTCTCTAACCTTCCCTTCTGATCTTCATCTTCTTCTCTTTCTCTCTATCTTTCCTTTTACTCTCTCATTTCCTGTCCCCCCTCCCCCTTTTCCTATTTTATTTCTTGTTTAAATGTTTAGTAAATGTGCGGCTCTATAACTCTTCCTAGCAACTCAAGTACACAGGAAGTTGTTTTTGGGGGGGGGGCATTCTGTGTGAACATGGTGGATATTTTCTTTTGATGTGTTTGTTTTCCTAGGGGCCTTAATCTCTGTCCATCTCCCTTCCCGCCCCCTCACATTTTGTCCTACCTGTTCCTCACTCTCTGCCTGTCTGTGTCACTGCTTTCCTCTCTCTCTTTCTCTTTGTATTTGCCACTCTCCCTCACTCTCTCTCTCTCTCTCTCTCTCTCTCTCTCTCTCTCTCTCTTTCTTTCTCCATACCTTCAGTTGGTGTAGAAGGTTATGTGTTGCCTAGTGCAGAACATTTCATGTCCACCATTCCCCCCTCCCACACATTAAATATATGTGTACTTTTAAAAACACATTTGCCGTCACCCCCCCCCTTTTTTTTCTCCTCCCACATTGATGACACCTAGGGAAGGGAGTGCACCCCTTCCTGCTACCTTCTTCCCTCTATATCTCATCTTATTTCTTACTCCCTTCTTTCTCTCCCTGTTTCATTCCCACTTTATTTTCTTAAACTTTATTCTCTCACCTCCTCTGTCTCACCCTTACCACCTCAGCCTTCTACACCACTTTCCACCACCTCCCCTCTCCCCTCCTTTCTGTAATTGGAAAACCAGAAATAAAACGAAGTCCACTGCTGCCCTGACCTATTTATGTGTCTGACCTATTTATGTGTGTGGGTAAACTTCTCTATTTTCCACCAGTGGTGGGTTGGGACCCCCTGGACTTTTTTTTTCTTCATAAAATGACCTTGGCTCTCAGGTCACCAGCCTTAAGTGTAAGAAATTGAATTATTGTTGTCACACACAGATAGGACAAGCAAGGGGCAGTAGGGGTTAGCACTGTTGTTTTTGGACCAAGGCCACATTCACATTGGGAGAGGGTAGGAACCGGGAAAAGTGGCCTCACTTAGAGATTTCCTAATTCTATTTTTGGCACTCATTGTTCTTACACCCCCCCCCCCCCACACAACCGTGTCTTACCTTTCTTCTCTCACCCCTTCTCTTTCCTTTGATCTTCTACTATTCTCCTTTCTCTTTCCATTCTTCCTCTCTTCCTTTCCTTGCCCTTTCTCCTGTCCCATCTCTTCTTTGTCTCCTCTCCATCCTGTCTTTTCATTTTCTCTAGATTTCCTTACCCGCTCCCCTCTCTCATTTTCTCCCCCCCCCCACCCCCCCATTTTTTTTACTGGTTTATCTATGTATTTTTTTGCCCCATAAATATCTTTTCCTAGTGGTTGTGTCCACTACACTTGAAATTGTGTGGGGGGGGGGGGGGGGGGAGTAGTGGCTGTTTTTTTTCTTTGATGTATCTTGTCTCCCTTCCTGCCCCTCTCTCTTAATCTGTGTTTGTCACTGCCTTCCTTACCCACCTCTCTCTCTCTCTCTCTCTCTCTCTCTCTCTCTCTTGCTTTATGTCTGTTTGCCTCCCTTCATCACTTCCTCTTTGTATAACTCCCTCCCATTCTCCTGCTCTGCCTTTTTTCTCTTTCTTTGGTTCTCTCCCTCTGTCTGCTTGCCTCTCTGTGCTGTCCCTTTGTCTCTCTCTCCTTTATGTCTACATCTCTCTCTGCTTGCATCTGCTTCTCACCCTGTCCGTTCTCTCTCCCTCTGTCTCCCTTCTTTCAACTCTTTGTCATATTTTCCTCCTTCCATATCTCTGTTTCGTTCCCCTTTTCCTTCTCTTTTCATCTGCCCATCTCTGTATCTGCATTCCCTCTTTCTGTATTTGTCTCCCTCTCTGTCTTTCGCTGTCCCTTCCCCACTTTTCCTCATCATGTCTCCATCCCTCCCTCTCATTTTTTCCTCCTTCCCCAGACTTTTTTTCCTTCTTTTCTCTACCTTCATCTGTCCATCTTTACACTGTCTCTCCCAGCTTTCCTCAGCATGTGTCTTCCTCTCTCTTCATGACTCTCTCTCTCTCCCCTAACCCTCTCAGGTCCAGAACAGATAGGACTTCAGTTTGCTGCCCTCTACCACCAAGCCCCCCAAAAAAAATTCAGACACTATATCAAGCTCAGGGGCCGACCAACACAAAGATGGGCACAGGATATAAGTGACTCCTTGAGTATAAAAAAGTACATGAGGCGGGAGAGCTGGTGAGAGACCGAGGTTTTTTTGTCAGGACAAAGGAAATGCTACATGATGATGATATCTGTGCTGGTATACCAACACATGTGGCACAAATGAAGTACCTTGTGTGCTCAGTACACCCTTGAACAAGGCAAAAATCTTGTATTAGTATTACACCGAGACAACCTTGAAAAAAACTAAGGAGACCTTGAAAAAGACCTTGAAAAGCCTTGAAATTGATTGGTAAATTTGGCTATGAACCCTGTTGAAATCACAGGAGGCCTGAAGGGGAAGTTGAGACCATTGTGACTGAAATTAGTCACATAGATAATGACTCAGATGGCATGGGATCTCAGGGTTTGTGGCTCCCAGAGATGAAGTGCCGAGAAATCCTCTGGCTGCCCTCAGCCCACCCCCCAATGCATGGGTGAAAATTTCTGTAAAATTTCATTAGGAACATGAGTGAAGCTCATGAGCCAAATTTACGAGGGAAAGTCAATAAGTAGGTCACAAATGGTTAGGGGACGGCAGGAAAATGTAGTTGGGGGTTTCTAAAGGTGCCATAAGGTGACAGCAACATTGAACTTTACCTCTCCATTTACTAGGTGGCGCTAGATGTTGCATGCACATTCACAGCACACAAACAAAATGTTGGCTGTACTTACAGAGTATACCCTCAAAGAACAACATGCTATTGTGCATTTTTTTTGGGGGGGAAAGGGGGGCAAGGGTAGGGCAAAAAAGGATTTTTATAAGGAAATGCTTCCTGTTTATGCTGACAAGTGTTAATCCCATGAAGCTGTGCTCAGCTGGGGAAAAAAAGGTTTCTCAAGGATGCTGTACAATTGTTGATGAAGTCCGATCTGGTTGCCCAGTTGAGATTCCAGAAGATGCATTTCTGTAGCGGACAAAGAAGATGATTAGAGGTGACAGGCGAGTATCAGTTGGCTCTGTAGCAGCTGCAATAGAGTGCTCACGTGGTTCGGCACACATAATGCATGATTAATTGAAGTTTAAGAAAGTGTGCTCAAGGTGGGTAACCAGCCTTTATGGAAAGGAAAGACATCATCAATACCATGTGAGGGACTGAAAAGACTGCATACTCTGGAATGTTCCAGTTGGAGTCTCGAATTATACTGCTAGATGACAACTCTCGGTTAAAACACCTGTCCAGTGAAAGCCATATAACTGGGTGTGCCCTGACCGTAACAGCACCACCTACTTAAAAATGCCTGTCAGAAAAGTCATTTCAGAGTGTATGATCCAGAACTGTAATGCAAGCAGTATAGAAAAGTTCTTAACTTTGTTTCATGTATTTAAATTGCACTTTTGAAGTTATTAAATAAAAAGTAGGATCACATTTTTCATATGAAAATAACCTGATAACTTTTCTGCTGCCCACAGTCTCGAAATCTCAGTCTGGTTGAATGCCTGACGTTTTTGTTTCAACTGAACTTCTCCACGCTCGGCAAGGTAATTAGATGATTCTTAGAAAAAATCATTATGATGTGACTTATTATGCTAATTGTTAAATGTTAATCACATTCCCTGGGAGGGTTTATTGGGCAGCAAATGCCTGATAAAGCTGGACGACCAATAGGTGGAAATATCACGACCATGTTGTAAACGGGTACAATGCAATTAAATCTTTGTCTTCTGTGTTTTATACAGTTACGTAGGAGGGATAGAATTATGCAAGACTGGAAAATAATTCCAGTTCAGTCATTTTAAATAATTGCAGTTTGTTTGTTCAATAATCTAGTCTGTTTGTTAATTAGTCTCGTTTGTTTATTCATTAGTCTATTTGTTCTTTACTGTAGATTGTTCATTAGTCTAGTTTGTTCATTCAATAGTCTAGTTTGTTTGTTCATTAGTCTAGTTTGTTTGTTCATTAGCTTTGTTTGAGTTGAGTTGAGTTAAGAATTGACATCACAGCATTCTGGGCATTTCCATGCAACTCCGCCCTCATCTTCAGCAGCCAGCGCAGAGTTCCAATACTGATGGTACTGGTCACAATCTGGTTAAAAGTCTGTCTTGTCTTTCCTCTGAGTATAGTCAGCCGGCTTGACCCTCTGGTTACATCCAGGCGCCTCATTCTCTCCAGGCAATAATAATCTTCTTTCTCTACTGATTTTGTTGCTTGTTCCCAAAGGGCTTTGACCACATCTGCCTTGTCGTGTATCAATTCACCACCCAGTGGTGCAGATCCAGCCAATCTGTATGCCTGTTCATTACCCACCATGCCGGCATTGCCTGGAAAAAAGATCCAAGGTATGCTCACTACCCGCGACCTTTTCAGTGAAGCTTGCCACTCTGCTCGAAGCATCCCTGTCTTCACCTTTTTCAGCCATGCTTTCAGAGTCTGTTACAATTACAACATGTGTATGCATCTTGTTCTCTAGCCACCGGATAGCCGCAGTTATCGCCTCCACCTCCTTCTCATGCTAGATGTTGTGTTCGCTTTGTTTATTAGGCTAGTTTGTTCATTCAGTTGTCTAGCTTGTTTGTTTATTGCTCTAGTTTTTTTGTTCATTAGTCTGTTTGTTTGTTAGTCTAGTTTGTTCCTTCTTTTGTCTAGTTTGTCTGTTCATTGCAGTATTTTGTTTTTCATTAGTCCAGTTTGTTCATTAGTCAAGTCTGCTTACTGTCTGATTTTTTCATTAGTCTTGTTTATTCGTTCATTAGTCTTGTTTGATTGTTTATTAGTCTAGTTTGTTCATTGTGGTAGTTTGCTTGTTTATTGTGATCGTTTATTTTTTCATTTGTCTAGTTTGTTTATTTATTAGTCTAGTTTGATTGTTCCTGGCGGTAGCATGCTTGTTCATTGCGGTAATTTGTTTTTTCATTGGTCTATTTTTTTTTGCTCATTGCAGTATTTTGTTTTTCATTAGTCTAGTTTGTTAACTAGTCCACTTTGCTTACTGTCTGATTTGTTCACTAGTCAAGTTTGCTTACTGTCTCTGATTTGTTCAGTAGTCAAGTTTGCTTACTGTCTGATTTGTTCAGTAGTCTTGTTTGTTTGTTTATTTATTACTGTAGTTTGTTCATTAGTCTGGTTTGTTTCTTCTTTAGTCTAGTTTATTTGTTCACTAATCTAAACTGCTTTCTGTCGTCTAGTTTATTTGCTCATTAGTGTAGTTTGCTTGCTCATTGCTGTAGTTGATATTTCTTCATTTATTTGAACTGCCGTCATTTGTCCGTTTTCAATCCAGGATTACTGCACAGAGGAGATGAGTGAGAATCAGCTGCGGTTTCTGCAACATTTACGGGAGTTTGGCTTGGTGTACCAGAGAAAGGTATGTGAGGGACCCCTTCTTGATAGACTTTTGTTTTACTGCATAAATTGGTACATGCTGCTTAAGATAGCGGGTTGTGGAGAGGCAGGATACCCGACCCTAGTCAGCAGGGCTGATGTTGAAAGTTCTTATGGTTGATAACTTAGCATTTCCTTCCTTTGTTCACCCGTGGAAAGTCCTGGTTGTTCGTCCACTTCAACTTTGTGCCAGGGTCTGAGTTTTGTGTGTATACAATTTATACTGGTTTCTTTATGTGCAGTTGGTAATTCCTTGCCGCTCAGGCAGATGCTTTCCGACCGCGAACCAATTTCCAAATTAGTCGACTCCTCCAACTTGCTTTTAGGGAGGCAGTGGTTCTATTCTTTTTTTTTTTCTTTTTTTCACCCCCTAACAATGGAGCCCCAGAACACGCACAGGAATATACTAAGTAGTTTGATATGGGACATACCTGTGTTGGTTCTGGTGTCCTTATTGTTTGGAAAATGAGAATAGGCCCACTGCGTCCCCAACAAGCATGTCTTAGCAGTCGAATTAATTGGCCACTTCCTTCAAAATCGAAGTACATCTGCCCGTGTGGCAAGGAACAACCAGCACACAAGCCAGTAAAACGCACGTACATACAAAACTAGCACAAAGTCCAAATAGATGAACAACCAGGACTTTCTGCCAGAGCTTACAGCGGGTGAAAAAAGAAGAAGAAGATATGGGATGTAATCCTAATTGATTTTAATCTTCTCACAGCGGAAATCTCATCGCTATTACCCAACACGGCTTGTTGTAAATATCGCATCTGGCTTATCAAAAACAAACATCGACACTCATCGACCTGGTTTTATAGTCGTGGAAACGAACTACAGAATCTATGCCTACACAGACTCTCCCCTGCAGGTGGCGCTGCTGGCCTTGTTCAGTGAAACATTGTACAGGTAAGCTGGTGCCTGTGTGAGTTTGTATGTGAATGTGTTTTTATATGTTTGTGAGTGGATTTTTATGAGTGTGCGTTGTATGATTGTGGGTGGATGTGAATGATTGTGTGTATATGGTTGTGAGTGGGTGTGTTTTTATATATTTGTGGGTGAATGTGAAAGATTGTGAGTGGGTGTGTTTTTATATATTTGTGGGTGAATGTGTATGATTATGAGTGGGTGTGTTTTTATGTTTGTGGGTGGATGTGTATGATTCTGAGTGGGTATGTTTTTATATGTTTGTGGGTGGATGTGTATGATTGTGATTGGGTGTGTTTTTATGTTTGTTGGTGGATGTGTATGATTGTGATTGGGTGTGTTTGTATATGTAATTGGGTGTATGTGTATAATGTCCCACTTTAGATTAGTACCAAGAGAAATAACAAAGCCATTTGTGCAAAGCGGTCAGGGTGTTAACTTAGCTCTCTAAAGGTTTGTGTTCGCTTCACGGATTACATCTCTTGGTTCACATAAACAATTTTTGTGTGCTTTTTGTGCCTAATCATTCAAAAAGAGACCTAGCCATAATGGATAAAAGCCAGTGCAGAGTTAAGTCGATCTTCTCGACTTTTAAATTTGAACTTTAGCGCCGCTGGCGTTTGTCCGTGAAGAGATCACACATTTAAAAAAAAAATTATTATCGACTGTCGAAAGTTTGGAGAGAAAAATAATGGAGGGGTATATGTCTAGGAAGAGGGAAGGTCAAAGAGAAGATGGGTGCAGGATGTGGCCGATGATGTCTAGATGGGTGTATCGGACGCAGGACATCTTGCTTGTGATCAAGAAGTTTTCTGGAGGGTTGTTATGGGAGCAGGGTTCTGCAAAGGACATACTGCTGACTGATTGATTAACTGTGTTCTTCTCTTGTTGCCAATCATGCAGGTTCCCAAATATGTTGGTCGCAAATTTAACTAGGACAAGTGTTAGAGCAGCACTAGCAAGGGGCATAACTGCTGAACAGGTAGGTAACTCTCATTTCTGTTTTAATCAAGGGATGTAAGTACTATTTTTTAAAATTATAATACTGTACCATCTCCAGAGTGAAGGTTGGTTGCAGTGTAACTACTAATGTCTCTGTGAATATTATGTGTTGAGGCCCCGACCTCTTCACAGAGCATGTTAAGAAAGGTGGAGACAGGTGTGCTGTTTGCTGAGTGGTAAGCATCACTTCAGAGGTCCCGTGTAGTTAGCGTCATTCGGATATTTTGTCTAGGTAGTTCTAGTGTGTTGGGAAATCAACAGGCAGGTTGATGCTGAGTGGTGGTAAGCATCACTTCAGAGGAACCGTGTAGTTAGCGTCCTTTGGACTGTTCTCCAAGTAATGCTAGTGTGTTGGGAAATCAATAGGCAGATAAATTGGCTGGTTTTGCACTGCTTGATAGTGACTTCTTGCATGACAACCGGCCCTTATGGAGTGAGTGAACAGTGCAGTTGCACAAACAGAGATCATCATGGTCTGAGGGGAATGGTGGTGTGAGGAGGGACCAGGGGATGCTGGATGACACTCAACACTCAGGGGAAAGGTGAGACATATATTCAATCAGTTACTGATGCCATTGGAATAGGCACTCTGCACTTGCTGCTGAAGATGGGGACAAGTGTTTAAGGGAATGTCCTGAATGCTGTGATGTCAATTCATAATTCACCATTCAACTAATTTGTTTTATTAGTTAATTAACACAATTTTATGACCTGAATGTTCTGATGCATTTATTTATTGCACATTTGTCATTTATTCAGATTCTTCATTTCTTGAGAAGTCATGCTCACCCGGAGATGTTGAAAAATGTGAGTATGATTGTTTCTGTTTGATCAATCATTTCCTGCAGTAATAATAGTTCATTTTGCCCATCTTTCTTTGTCCTCTTCATGTTCACCAGCTGTAAACTCCAGTGGAAGGTCCTGGTTGTTGTGTCTTTTCTGGGTTTTAGTCTTATTCCAGAACTTGAACTTTGCGTGCCTATCTGTTTTAAAGATTTAGCTTATTTGTGTGCAGAGTGTTGGTTCCTTGCCTTTCTGGCAGATGCAGTCCAGCTCAGAAGGGAACGTCAATCCTGTCAGTGCTGGCCAGGCTCCCCCGAATGTGAACCTGTTTTTTAGGATGGCTGAGGCGGTGTATATATAGGTCTGGACCAGTCTGAGCCTGTCTAGTCCTGGTGCTTTGTCAGATGTAGTTCAGTGCTGCTGCATCCTGGCCAGTCTTTCTGAACATTGGTGTCAAAGTAGTCTAACCATGTCTGCATTGCTTTTATATATATGAGTACCAAACAGTTTTTGCAGGAGATACCCATATGTATTACTGACCAGTAGGACAAACCATGTCTTTTTTTAAAATAGAAGCTGAATACTTTGGAAGCCAAATTTGTTTTTAGTATGTTGGGTGGGATTGACAGAAGACCATGTCAAAACCTCGAGCATGTTAAATGGTTCTTAATTCAGCATGCATTGTTTGGGCTGAAAGAATATTGAATGCCAGCTACGCCAGGTACATAATTATAATCTACAACAGGGGAGGGAAACAGCAAGCCTGATGACCTTATAAGGCATACGAAATCATTTGGTCCGACCTTACCAAGGCAAACATCAATACAGGTTTCTTCTTCTCCTGCTTTCATTTCATGATGTAAATGGGTACAGATAATCAGAGAATGAGGACTTCTTCTGATGGTCAGAAGACTGTTGTTGTGCTAGCTCCGTGGTGGAGTTTCTATTACACGCATTGTGGTCATTTACAGCATAGCTGCGGTATTTGCACCTGTCTGAAAACACACCAGCTTCGGACATTTATTGCTCGGGTTGGCTTTTCTGGCAATACAGTGTTGGGCCAAGTGAAGTTTATAATTTTTTTATGACTCTTGAATAGAGCTATCTAATGTTCAAAAGGCCTTTGGCAGGGAGAAAAAAAAAGATTCTTACCCTGATCTTCTTCCGATTTCTGTCCCCCAATGGAGCATAGACCTTCAACTAATTCAAGTCTGCCCTTTGCTGTCACAAGCGGCTCATCCCATGCTCCTTCCCTATTGTTTTAGCTTCACCTTCTAGTCCTCTTCTCTTTGTGTGTTTTTTGGTCTGCCTTTATTTGTTTTTCACTTGGGGTTCTAGTGTAAAGCCCTTCTAGTCATATTGTTCTCGCTTTTCTCAGTGTGTGCCCTGTCCAACGCCAGCATTTTTTCTTCACTTCTCAATTCACCACTAATCCACAGGAAGTATAATAAGTGAATTTCTGTTTGTATTTAGTTGGGAGTTTTAATTAATATTATTTTTTTCTGTTCTTAAGTTTTAATGGTCACCGAATGAACACCTCTTTTTTTTTTTTAAACACAGCAGCGTTATATTTTCCTGTGGTGTCATGATGTTTATTTTATTTGTTGCTCTCTGGCAGAACCCAGTTATTCCAGCCACAATCAGCGACCAGATCAAACTGTGGGAGCTGGAGCGAGACCGCTTCAAATTTTCCGATGGTGTCATGTACAACCAGTTCCTGTCGCAGTCAGACTTTGAACTTCTGCGCAATTATGCCAAGGTGATTTTTATTCTTTGTTTATTGGGGTCTGTGGTGGAGTGGCAGTACCTAAAGGGCCATATTTACGTAGTTACCAACCAGACATATGCAGGTGTTTTTGTTCTAGGACACATACAAAAGGTGCTGGTACAAGCACAACTACTGGATATAAACTTGCCTAGAAAACCACAACAGCAAAAAAATAGGGTGGATTCTGCAATGTCCTGTAAAGGATACACAACTATTCTGTGTGGGTTCTGGGGCCCTATTATAGGGAAATCAAGAATAGACCACTGCCCTCCCAAAAGCATGTCGTAAGAGTGGACTAAATTAGGAGCTTCCTTTGAAGTCAGAGTGCATCTGCCTGAGAGGCAAGAAACCAGCAGTCTGCACACAAATGAGTCAGATCTGTAAAACAAATGCACACACAACACTCAGGTTCTGGAACAGGACTGCAGTCCAAAAGTGGATGAACAACCAGAACTTTCCCCCAGAGTTTACAGCTGGAGAATGCGAAGAAGAAGGATATGCAACCAACTTTTTTTTTAAACACAACTCAAAGTGTCTTTAAAAAAGGTGCCGGTACTGTTTAGCAATGAAGAAAGGTGTGTACCGCTGCATGCCGCCCAAAAAAAAGTCCTGGGAATATGCTGCTAGACCTCCTGTTGGCACTCGATGGTGGGGTCATAATTAGCCAGTGGCCTTCTCAGGATATTTTCCTGTTTAAAGCTCTGTCCACTTGAGAGTCACGGTCAGTTATAAAAAAAAAAAAAACCTTGTGCTGAATCAGACGCAAGAACGTAGTGCTGGACGTGTGTATTTATGATAATGGAATGAATGGCTATTCATGTGGAAGTCTGGGGGGTCTGAGTTGCTGATATATGTTGGTGCCTTGCCTTTCAGGCAGATGCTTTCCCATTTTGGTCCTGTCTGCAATGTTACATGCTTAACACTCTTGACATCCTTAGCAACAATGTTGACAGTCTAACAAGACTGAAATACCCTGGCAGAAGAGGAAAGAATAAGAGTGAAGTGCAACTACAACCCTGGTCGGTGTGATGCTGTCCACATCACCCACTCGGGTCTGTAAAAACTGGTCGAGCCCTATATGCCCAGTGCTCCTGAAAGTGTAAAATGGTAAAGTTTACAAATATATTTTTTTTCTCGAAACTCCAGATATGGAGCCATTGTGATTTAGGGATTTAAAAAATAAATAGTTACATCCTTTCATTTTCTGCTGGTGTCTGATTGTAATGTTGTCATTTTGTTTCAGGACATCGGTGTCTGATTGTAATGTTGTCATTTTGTTTCAGGACATTGGTGTCTGAATTCAATGTTGTCATTTTGTTTCAGGATATTGGAGTCCTTACATGGGAGATGGCTGAAAAACGTGTCATTATCGTCACGAAAGCCGGCCATGACGAAGTCAAGAAATTTTGGAAGCGACAAAGAGCATCCTCATCGTGATGTTATCGTGCCTGCCGTCTGTAAATTAGCAAACAAATGCAGCCACTGTCTGGTGTAACAGAACTGGTCAGCTCATCCAGCAAGACTGGTGACCCGATAAACTGTAGTGAAGTGCATTTACAGTGCTTCAGCACTGGAGGTTCTCGGCTGCAGAGATGGTTCCATGCTCCTGAGGGAGCCTAGCTGCTGTGATCCTTCTGGATATAGTTGGCCAGATGTACTGTATATTTTTCTTCTGTGCTGTCCCTTAAAAGGGAGGTTGGCCTGTTGTGTTGTGGTTTACAGCTAGGCCGTGCCTCTCAGGTCGACACATCTTATTTCAGCAAATCCTTACTTCTTCGCGTTCAGCGGCTGTAAGCTCTAGCAGACAATTCTGGACTCAAGTCATGTTTCAGAACCTGAGTTTTGCGTGCACATCTGTTTTACAGATCTTGGTTTGGTTTAGAAGATGTATCAACATCAGGGCACGAGGTTAGTAACCCATAAGTGCTTCGTTCTACTTCTGACTCAAGCCTGAGTCCGAAGAATCTCAGCACAGCACACGAACTCCATAGCACTGGCGACGATCCTAAAATACTTTTGGGTAGGTTATTAACTCCAAATTTTTCAATTTCCAACTCCAAGTTTTTTTTTTTTTTTACGTGCGCAACATTACACACAGGTGTCTGATCTTACTATCCAGGGGAAATTACTAGAAGTCCACATGAAAAATTCCCAGCTTGAACCGAGGACCTCCAGCACTCAAATCGGACGCCATACCTCGAGACCACTCAGTCCACTGACTTGCTTATTTGTATGCAGACTGTTGGTTCCTTGCCTCCCAGGAAGATGCACTCCGACTTTGAAGGGAGCTACTTTAATTATATCTGTTGAAGTGTGTATACGTGTACGTTGCTAATCATTTGTGAAGCAAACGTTCACATTAAAACGATGTACATAAACTAGTTGTTTTACAGAGTGTAAAACTGTTGACAAATAAAATCATTTTTGATAAGTTGTTTTATTGTTGACTTTATACCAGAGACAGGAGCTTGAGCTTCATAAAGAAAGTTACTATCATCATCATGTGCCATGCTGATGTTTGGGTCTCTCCAGATTTTGGTTCCTAGTGTTCTGAAACAATCTATATGTGATATTTACCCATAATGTTGTAGATAGATGCTTTGCCTGCATACCCAAACATCATGGGTTCAAATTTGCATTAAGTCCGATTTTTTTTCCTAGTCCTGACTGGGCCGTACTTTAAAAAAAAAAAAGACCTTGACTCCCAGGTCGACCCAGCCTTGAGTGGGTACCAGGTGCAATCCTGGGAAGTAAAGGTGGCCGGAATGATGCTTACCACATCACCCACCAAGTGCCGTTCAGTCTGTAAAATATAGATCTGGTCTTATACACCCAGTACACCTGAAAAGCGTGTAAAAGGGTCCTTGACTTGACTTAACTCTTTGAGTCCCAAGGAACGCATCCTACGTTCATGGCTTCCTACCTAGAAGCCCAAGGAACGCATCCTACGTTCATGGCTTCCTACCTAGAAGCCCAAGGAACGCATCCTACGTTCATGGCTTCCTACCTAGAAGCCCAAGGAACGCATCCTACATTCATGGCTTCCTACCTAGAAGCCCAAGGAACGCATCCTACGTTCATGGCTTCCTACCTAGAAGCCCAAGGAACGCATCCTACGTTCATGGCTTCCTACCTAGAAGCCCAAGGAATGCATCCTACGTTCATGGCTTCCTACCTAGAAGCCCAAGGAACGCATCCTACGTTCATGGCTTCCTACCTAGAAGCCTAAGGAACGCATCCTACATTCATGGCTTCCTACCTAGAAGCCCAAGGAACGCATCCTACGTTCCTGGCTTCCTACCTAGAAGCCCAAGGAACGCATCCTACGTTCATGGCTTCCTACCTAGAAGCCCAAGGAACGCATCCTACGTTCATGGCTTCCTACCTAGAAGCCCAAGGAACACATCCTACGTTCATGGCTTCCTACCTAGAAGCCCAAGGAGCGCATCCTACGTTCATGGCTTCCTACCTAGAAGCCCAAGGAACGCATGATGCGCCGATTTTATGACTTTATTTACTACCCTCTGGGCCTGTGATGCTAAACCCCCTGGGACTCAAAGAGTTAACCAAGTTGCAAGATAAAAACCTGGCAGAAATGCTAATCTTAGCATTATCGTGGCTCACTATATCAATTACACCTGACTTCTGACACAAACACTGACTGGTAAGAAATTTTTTTTTTTTTTAAAAGTTTTAGACAAACCTCGTCAAGAATCAACAGAATAAAAATTTCAATAAACTCAGCTATTAATTACTGATGCAAGCATTTACTATAGTAAGAAATAATTCCGGTTTTAGACAGATTTCACCAAAAGAACAAAAATGTCACTAAAACTATAAATTACTGACACAAACACTTACTCCAGTAAGAAATAAATCTTCCAGGTTAAAACAAACCTCATCAAGAATCAATAGAACAAAACTTACAATAAACATGTCCATTATAAATTACTGTTTTGTGACGAGACAAATTACTTTGGAGCTATACTGAAAGAGATGAAGGCTAATTACAGGTTTTCGAAAACAGAGTACTACGACAAATCTTTGAGCCTATCAAAGATGTAAACAGCGGGGAATGAAGAGTGAGAAGCAACAACAAAATTCATAATCTGTTTAAACCACTATTGATCAATGGCATCAAGAGCGCTAATAGGTTGAAATGGCTGGGGCATATTGAGAAAATGTCAGATGACAGAGAAGTAAAAGTTGAAAACACTTGTGTCACCCACTGGAAAGAAAAGGCCAACCAAAGAGATGAGTGGAGGTGGGTGATATCTGCAGCAATGAACCTCAAGGGCTCCGAATGCCAAAGAAGTAATAAATTACTAACACAAACAAGATTCTCAGTGACACAAACATGTTTAATGGACAAAATATATTCATATATTTTCTTATTCATGTTGAGATGGTCTTGAAAGCTTTCCTTGTCTGTGAATGTAAGGTGACTAGTTCTGTTCAGTCTTTTCATTTTTACTTTGGGTTCTAACTATACTTTAGTCCTGCTTTAGACTGTTTCAGTGTGTAGGTTCCCAATGGGAGGGGGGTGTAGACCAATTAACCCCTCCCCCCCCCCCCCCTCATTGTAGAAAGGCTTCTAATTTAGAGCATTTTTTCTGAAATCAGATGTGTAGGTTAGAAGGTGGCAATGTCACAGCCTAGCTGTAAATGTCAACACTGTGTGTAAACTGCAAAGAAAAGATTTCCATGAAGTGTGACCTATCCTTCTGTATACTCACATCTTCAGAGACAGTTCGATTTTCTAGTTGCTTGTTCATTGTCCAGGTTTCTGCTCCACATAGCAGGACTGAGTATATTAACATTTGACGATTCTCATTTTTAGTTTCTTGTTTATCTTATTCATCTCGGTAAAGACACTTTTAACCATTCCTATTCTGTTTTTGATTTCTGTTTTGTTTCTTCTATCGTCTGTTACTTCGTGTCCTAGATATATCAAACCTGTTACTTATTCTGAAAGCTCTCCTTTTACTGTGATGTTCACACTTGGCCGCCCGCTTCTTTCCGTTGTTAATTACCATAGTTTTTGTTTTTCTTATGTTAATGTCTAAACCATTACTCTGCACGCCGCCTAGCAGTGTATAACTACAAAAATGCTGAATTCAGAATCAACATAGCACTCAGGACACTCCCATAAGCACTCCATCCCCATCTTCAGCAGCAGGCAAAGAGTTCCAATTCTGATGGTACCAGTAACTTTCTGACTGTAAATCCGTCTGGCCTTTTCCTTGAATGTTGAACCTGGAAACTGCTCGGAACATAATGATCTTATGTGCCTCCGCACTGTTCCCTCGCTCTCATGTGCATCCACATATTTAGCTATACGTGTGCACATCATCACCAACATAGGACTAAATTACAAGTGGCTGGTGCTGCCGTTGCCCTGATTATAAATTCACACCAGGTTGAACAGGGTATATGGGATCTACCTCATTGGTCTGCCAATCAGATTGAAATTTATTTATCTCAGCATGGTGGGGAAGGTCTTTAGATACCATCCTAGAGAGGAACAACTGATTTATTGATCGAAATTGTACATACAGCAGTGTCTCTTTTAACACTAATTGCATATCAGGCACTATTTTAATCGACCTGAAGATGGGACGGAGTGCTTATGGGAGTGTCATGAGTGCTATATTGATTCTGAATTCAGCATTTTTGTAGTTATACACTGCTAGGCAGCGTGCAGAGTAATGGTTTAGACATTAACATAAGAAAAACAAAAACTATGGTAATTAACAACGAAAAGAAGCGGCTAAGAGTAAACATCACAGTAAAAGGAGAGCTGTCAGAATAAGTAACAGGTTTCTCCTATCTAGGACACGTAGTAACAGATGATCGAAGAAATCAAAAATAGAATAGGAATGGTTAAAACTGTCTTTACTAAGATGAATAAGATAAACAAGAAACTAAAAATGAGAATCGTCAAATCTTACATATACTCACTCCTGCTATATGGTACAGAAGCCTCGACAATGAACAAGCAACTAGAAAATCGAACTGAGTCTCTGGAAATGTGAGTATACAGAAGGATAGGCCACACTTCATGAAAACAAAAACAGTCTAATGCAGAGGTTCTGAGAATGAGAAGAGAGTTACTGAAAGAAATAAAGAAGAGTCTGCTTTGATAATTTGGCCACATAAAAAAAAATAACACAATTTTGAAGACCATACTGGAGGGGAAGGTCGAAGGCAGGAGAGCAAAAGGTGGGCAAGGATACAAGTGGGAGGACAACATCAAGAGATGGAGGGGCAGCATTCTGAGAGAGTGTACAACCTGGACAAGGGACAGGGCATGTTGGAGATCCACTGCAGCCAACCTTAACTGTGGAGATGGCACCTGATTGACTGATTGATTTTTGTAGTAATGCACCTGACGAGACAGAGCAAATCATCATCATGATGCTGCTGTGCCATCAAATGCCACATAGGGCTCAGTCTATCCTGTGCAATCACTTCCACATTGTGGATGGGAATCCAGCCCAGCCCATTTTGTGGTGCTTTATTAATATCCTACACCAGATGACGTCACGGGACAGTCCAACATTTTAAAGGGTTGTAAGACTGGGTTTCCCGGCTTTCTGATGCTTTTAACGACCCCAAAACATCTAGAACTGGCCCTAACTCCAACCCACCTACATCCCACGAGAGTGTGCAGCCTAGGTCCCACGACTGCATGCAGCCTATGTCCCATGACTGCATGCAGCCTATCTACCACCCCCTGAAATACCAGACTGTCCCGTGACCTGTGTATTTTCCCTGTTTGGAGTAGGATATTAAGAAAGCACCCATTTTGCTTCTCTCACCTTAGGGTTTCTCTTGGATGTTCTTATTTCCTCAATCTCTCCACTTCCCATTTCAGTGCCTGTGTGGTGGGATATGCCAGGTAATAAAATGTGCAATGTGGTGTTTGAATCCACATTATTTAAAATAAACAGGGAGTTTAACTCCAACTTCACTGCCAGGTAATAAAATGTGCAATGTGGTGTTTGTATCAACATAGCTTAAACTATACAGAGTTTAACTTCAACTCCACTGCCAGGTAATAAAATGTTCAATGTGGTGTTTGTATCCACATTATTTAAAATATACAGAGAGTTTAACTCCAACTTCACTGCCAGGTAATAAAATGTGCAACGTGGTGTTTGTATCAACATAGCTTAAACTATACAGAGTTTAACTCCAAGGCCAGGTAATAAAATGTTCAATGTGGTGTTTTGAACCACATAGTTTAAACTATACGGAGAGTTTAACTCCAACTCCACACAAAGGGGCATATATTTAAATTTACAACAGGGAAAAGTTTTTATCTAATTACAGAATCGGTCCTGAATGCTCCAGGACTTTTTTGAAACAAAAACAAACCAATATAAAACATACATCAAAGTCAATTTATATACAAAGATCCATCACAGGTCAACTCTAATTGACCTGAGATTTAACAATGAGGTAGAAAATTAGGTACGTCATCCAGAACTGGCCATCTTGTTCTGAAACTGTCTTGTGCTCCAAACAGCTGCGTCTCCGATGTCAGTCGGTTCTGTCTTGTGCCCACAGGGGCTGTCTTGTAGGCAAATTGGCTGCTGTCACCTGATCAAACTAGCTCCAGTAGCTGGAATAAACAAAAAGTTTAATTCTAAAACACAACAAAACAAATTATAAGAGCTGAATTCTAGAATTAAATAAATTATACAAAGCTGAATTCTAAAATGCAACAAATAAATAAATTAAGAATTCAAAAAAAAAAAAAATCAATGAATTATAAAAAGCTGAATTCTAAAATGGAACAAATCAATAAATTTCAAGAGTTCTAAAACAGAAGAAGCAATACATTGTGGGAGTTCTAAAGCAGAAAAAAAATTAAAATACAGAAAGTTTAATTCTCAAATGGAACAAATCAATAAATTTCAAGAGTTCTAAAACAGAAGAAGCAATACATTGTGGGAGTTCTAAAGCAGAAAAAAAAATTAAAATACAGAAAGTTTAATTCTCACATGGA
The DNA here is from genome assembly GCA_905116865.2 of Candidula unifasciata. Taxonomy (NCBI): domain Eukaryota; kingdom Metazoa; phylum Mollusca; class Gastropoda; order Stylommatophora; family Geomitridae; genus Candidula; species Candidula unifasciata. The sequence continues at coordinate 583,728 of CAJHNH020001280.1, read as the reverse complement.
ACAAATCAATAAATTTCAAGAGTTCTAAAACAGAAGAAGCAATGCATTGTGGGAGTTCTAAAGCAGAAAAAAAAAATATTAAAATACACAAAGTTTAATTCTCACATGAAACAATAAATTAAAAAGTTCAAAAATAGAACAAATCAATGAGAAAAAAGTTTGATTCTCAAATGGAACAAATCAATAAATTATAAAAATGCTTCATGATTCACAATGTGATTCTATTCACTAGCTGGGCGATACATCTTCTACCTAATGTTATATTTGCACTTATTCACTTGAATGTCAGAACTGGAAATTAAGAGCTATCTAATGACCCAATACCACTGCAGACATCATAGACAACTAGAGTAATGTACCTTTACCAATCCTTGACTGTTTGCCGCCACTAAAATGTTGGAATCCTGTTGACAAAACACAAAAATAAATACAAAATAATGTTTTCCTGCAATGAACTTAAATAATGCAGACACAAACAATAAACTGCACAATTTACAGCCATGCATTTTTTTTGCGGTATCTCGTCAGGTGCGTTACTACAGAGTTACATCCACATATATGAAGCAGAAAAGTTCATCCTTCCCGCTTCATTATAATATAAAAATAATTCTTTCCATTTCCTAATCGCTCTGTCCTCATCACTATCACGTGCCTTGCCCGATGGCACTGGTGCCTGCCCCAGATCTTGGTCCTTAAACCTGTTGCCTTGAAAAAACTGATTTTACTTTTATGGATTTTTTATGGTGATGTTTTTTGGCAGTGGCCTAAATAACAGCTGCGGTATTGGTTGTGGCTGCACTGTCTGTAGACATTATAGGTATGATTATATTGGAAACAAGATATATCAGTTAGGGTCTCCTTGTTTTCAGTCCATGTCGTGTGGCGTTTGTAGTCAAGCCTATCCACAACCTTTGTTTATCGATTTCTTTGCAAAATACTCACAGAGGTTGCAATTTTTTTCTGTCAGTGCAGTGTCCATACTGGGTGGGTTGTCTTAGCCATTGTGCCTATGGAGGCATTCTGTCTAGCACAGTTAAAGTGATGACTAGTGCTCATACTAGGTGGGTCGTCTTAGCCATTGTGCCTATGGAGGCATTATGCCTAGCACAGTTAAAGTAATGACTAGTGCCCATACTAGGTGGGTCGTCTTAGCCATTGTGCCTATAGAGGCATCTTCTGCCTAGCACAGTTAAAGTGATGACTAATGCCCATACTAGGTGGGTCGTCTTAGCCATTGTGCCTATAGAGGCATCTTCTGCCTAGCACAGTTAAAGTGATGACTAATGCCCATACTGGGTGGGTTGTCTTAGCCATTGTGCCTATGGAGGCATTCTGCCTAGCACAGTTAAAGTGATGACTAGTGCCCATACTAGGTGGGTCGTCTTAGCCATTGTGCCTATAGAGGCATCTTCTGCCTAGCACAGTTAAAGTGATGACTAATGCCCATACTAGGTGGGTCGTCTTAGCCATTGTGACTATAGAGGCATCTTCTGCCTAGCACAGCTGAAGTGATGACCCAGTACTGAAAACTTCTCAGCGGCTCACCACATTTATCCATCACCTGCCTGCCGTGACTTCACATAGCCCTGATGGGGAAGGGGGCCTAAGCGGGTACTCTACCCGTGTGATATTCTGCAGGCTAGCAGAGAGAAGGAGGCGCCTTACATCTCTTGTTGGTAGGGTTTACCCTACCCTGCTACCCTTATTACTTGGGCTAAAAAAAAATTTTTGAGTGTTCACTGTGCTTGCCTACCTGTCGGTGGTCGTAGGTTTCAACCTCCTTGATTTTTATCAAAACTTACCCCGACTCTAAATTTCTTCTACTTCTCTTCTTCTATTATCTTATAGTAGAGCTTCATAGACTCACAAACAATACATTTTGTTTTAATTAAATTTTGAAAAAGGTAATTTTTTAATAGATTCCGAAAGGGTTAACATGTCTCAACCATATGGCAGTAAATGTTAAGGAACCACTATAAACTTAATTTTTTAGGTAGAGGGGGAGTTTAGTTACTTAGTTAGCTGGGTTATCATCACTGCACTCCGGTCATGTCCATAGGTGCTCAGATCCCCCCCTCAGTATGAACCCCAGCTAACAGTACCGATTCTATGGTGATTAACAAGTCCTCTGATGTGCCTGGCGTGCATCTGGTTTTTGTTTCTATGTTAACTCCCAAGTCTATCCATTCTGGCGAGTGATGTGGATTCACTGCCCCCCAAAGTTCTCCCCCTTCCCATTTCTCGGAGGGTATTATTAATATCAGCATGATCCATAGGTTGACCATCAGTAGTGATAGCGGATCCAGCCACACCATCAACTCTTTCATTTCCATCGACACACAGGAGGAGTTGAAGAAACAGATGAGGGAAATAAGATAGCTGTCACTGTAGAGATGCACAGGTTAGATGCCTCCATAGCCAAATGGTCAAACTGTTTGCATTTTACTCTGAAGGTCATGGGTTTGTTTCATAAACACATCATTCATATTACGAGTGCTACTTTTATGTAGATCCCTGGGGACTGTCACTGGAGCAGCACAGTTCATGCTTTGTGCAACACTTTCAGCAAAATCAGTTGTGTATCCTTTACAGGATGTTGCAGAACGAACCCCAGCATTTTTTGGCTGCTGTGGTTTTTTTTAATGCACATTTTACGTTCAGTAGTTTGCCACTGCTAACTGAATGGTCAGCTCCCAGGACAACTGTTGAAATCAATGCAAGTCAAATCTTCTGCAGCTGGGACTGAACCAAGCGCCCCGGCATTACGAAGCGCATTCGCAACGCCTAAGCCACAGATGCCGACTTTCAGCTATCAGTTCTGCGGAGAGAGATTGAAAAAGTGTAATGAAGTCGATCTTCTTGACTATAAATTTAGAGGGGGAAAAAATTTAATAAACCCTAGCAGAAACTTTTGGTTGTTTGTCCACTTCTGGACTTCAGTCTTGCTCCAGAACCTGAGTTTTGTGTGCACATCCATTTTACAGATCTGGCTTATTTGTTTGCAGACTGTTGGTTCCTTATCTTTCAGGCTGGTGTGCTTTAACTTAGAAGGAAACACCCTAATTAGTTGAATGTGTCCAGCGGGTGGTGAGGTGTGTGTGTGTGTGTGGCCCCCCCCCCCCCCCCCCCCCCCCCCCCCCGCATTCATGGAATCCCAGAACCCACACTGGAAACACCAGTGATAAGGACACAACAAACGCACTCACCGGCTTCCACGTGACAGCACTAACAAACTCAGAGGAGTCATCATCTTTGCCAGGTTTTTCCTGATTTTTGGTTTTAAAAAGAAAATATTTTAAATAAATACAGTTCTCTTATCTCTCCTACAGTCAGGATGTTCAACTGTTCCACTCACATGCACTTCTATGTAAGCATGCACTCACAAACAACATGCGCACACACTCCCAAACATAAAACCCCAAAACGCACACACCCACAAATTCTGATGCTTGTTCTTGATGATGCCATTAGATTTTTAGCAGGGCCTTCACCTTGCTGTGAGATCTTTAGATTTCTTCAGGGTAGCTTTCTGAGGTAGCTACTGCTACCTGGGCATTCTCATCAGATGACCAACCATCTGTCTGTTGCTCTAACACGAGCAAATAAAAGCAATCTGGACATTTTTTAGGGGAAATAAAAGATGACTAATCATCATTATCAAGTGCCTTGTGAGCTGGCACGGGCATTCATGCATGTCCACAGATCTTGGTCTTTGGTGTTCTGGATTAATTCAACTGATGAAATTCCTCCATGCCACTGGCTTAAGTCATCCACCATCATTCATCTTGGTCTGTCTCTGCCTCTTCTACCAGTGATCTTTCCAGTCATCATGATATTGTCCTGTGCTTCCTTTCTCATTTGGTGATCAAAGAACTTTGTTTTTCTCCTTCTCATTGTTGTGTATAATGTTCTACTTTAATTAACCATTTCCAGGCATTCAATGGTAGTTATTCTGGCAGTCCAAGGTATTCTCAACATTCTTCTCAAGAACCACATCTCAGTTGCCTCCAAACTCTTCTTAATTTGTTTGCTGACATTCCAAGATTCACAGCGATACAACAGAACAGGCTCAATATTTCAGTACTAATTTTCTGATGTTTAATGAGAGTGATTTATTATATAAGACTACACAAGATGACTCGCACTCTTTCATTCATCACCCACCAAATGCTGATTGGTCTATAAAAAATACAGGACAAGTATCACAAACCCATAATGGAGCCGTACTTTAAAAAAAAAAAATGATCTGGCCTCCCAGGTCAATGCAGTCTAAGTAAATAAAGTGAAGGATCTTTTCTATGCCTTTAGGCATATTGAGCCTAAAAGGCTTCTGCGTGGTTCGCTTGTTCCTAATGGGCCTTGACCACATCTAGCCTGTCATGCATACATTCACCACCCACTGGACCAGAACTAGCCAATCTGTCTGCCTCTTTATTTCCTAACACTCCTGAGAAAATATCCAAAGAACACTAACCATGAAAGAGACTGGGGCCTTACCAAGAAAATATTCCCATAGGACAGTGATTCCTAAACTGTGCGCTGCGGCGCCTTGGCGTGCCGCAGCCTCTCCACAGGGTGCCGCGAAATATTATAAAAGCTTCATAATTAATTCAACCAAGACACGAGTAGTCATACTTTTACTAAGGTTAGGGTGCCGCGAAATATTATAAAAGCTTCATATTTAATTCAACCAAGACACGAGTAGTCATACTTTTACTAAGGTTAGGGTGCCGCGAAATATTATAAAAGCTTCATAATTAATTCAACCAAGACACGAGTAGTCATACTTTTACTAAGGTTAGGGTGCGCAGAATTTTTTTCATTAAAAAAGGGGCCACGACCAAGAAAGGTTTGGGAAACACTGCCACAGGAACCAGTGGATACATTGCAGCTGACCCCCAGGTGGAAAGAGCACAATTTTGTTTGTTTAAAATTAAATTACAGTTGGAAAATTTGGCAGTAAAATCCAAGAGAAATCTTAAGATAAACACTGCTGAGGGAAGGCCAAAGATGCTAGGCTGGATTACATCCATAATATCGAAGGGAGGACAAGACTGCAAGCCCTATGTGATTTATAATGGCACAGCAGTATGACGATGATGATGAAAATGAAGAGTGTAAAGATTCAATTATGAATGAAAGATTAACCAAATACTCACGATTAACCTGCGTGCAGGTTCAAATTTGTACGTCAGTATGTGTCTTGTTAATCCCTTATAGTACAAATAGAGGGAGTTGTTCTCACTTCCTGCAATGAGTTTAAAATAATAATAATAGTCTTTTGCTTTCTTTTCTTCTTCTGCATAATCTGAAAATGTAACTTGTGCCTGTTTTCACGGCTGCAATATTTGCGCTTTTCAGGCAACACGTCTGACGTCTGCAGGCATTTATTGACCAGGTTAGCCTTCCCAGTGTCTTGTGGCTTCTGGGGTTCGGGTCTTACCATATATGCACTACGTGAGGGGTTAGTTAGTTTGTTAACAAATTATTATCACTACATCGAACCATTCGGTCCATAAGTTCTCAGATTCCCTCTTCAGCATCTCCCTCAGCGTGAAATGGCTTATGACACCAGTGTTGGTTTAATATTCTTCTTTGAGCCCCTGTGTAGTGCTCTTGTCTGGCTTCACCCCTTTTGATGTTATATTCGTGTGGTCTTGTCAGTGTTGCAGATTCACAATCATTACTTGATTTATTTAATCGAGCCGCCTCTCTGAGGGCATTCAGTATATCAGCCCTGTCTACTACTCGTCCGTTGCCCACGTGAGCATCACTTGCAAGTCTGTCAGTGCGTTCATTGCCCATTACACCAGAATACCCCGGAACAAATATGAAGCTGATTTTCTGCCAGCCTAGATCTATTCAGGTACTCCACTCATTGTCTTCATATGCAACCCTTCTCGATCTTCTTGAGCATATTCATTGAGTCGGTGAGAAAACATGCCCGGGTGAATGTCTTGTGTTTCTAGCCAGGCTATTGCTTTAGTTGTTGCCATGACCTTCACAGTCAAACTGCTTGTCGTCAAGGCGAAGGCACTGCAGTCTTCTTTGACAGTTCTCCCTCCGACCTGAGCCAAAAATGCCCATGAGCTCTTGACATGAGGGGTGTTGCCATCTGAAACAGTTTGGAGGTCTGGACTGCTATAATGATAGTTCTTACTAATCACATAAAAAGCATAAAACTTATCCTTGTTACTTCTTTAGGTAAAAGGTGAAATGAACAAAGTATATAACCGGGAAGCAAACTCGATGAAGAAAGAAAATAAAACCGTTGAATATTGAATTAAGAATCATCAGGACACTCCTATTAGCACTTCATCCTTATCTTCAGCAGCAAGTGCAGAGTGCCAATGGGATCAGTAACTGTCTGTTGATATCCATCTCGCCTTTCCTCAAGTGTTGAGCGCCAGCCAGATTTCCTGGTAACTCCTCGCAGTGCCATTCTCTTCAGACCGAAATGATCTATTTGTGCCTCCAAACTGTTTACTTACTTCCACAGGGCCCTGACAACATCTAGCTTGTCTTATGTTTTCTTTGATTTTACTTACAAACAAGCATTCAAGCATATCTTGGGAAGAAAGTGAAGACCGTGTGCTCACCACAAGCGATGTAGTCCCCATCCGTTGCTAGACCCACAAAGTTCTTCTCATTGATGTGACCTTTAAATGTTGAAATGGCGTTGTGACGACCTAGACTCCAAAGTTTCAGCTGACTGTCAGTCGACCTGTTTGAAAAGCAAGAACCCACTTTAAAATGCAAAACATAAGAGCATGCTGTAAAAAAGCCTAAAAATCTGTTTTAAAATGGAAAAAATTTAGAATCTTCTTTAAGGTACAAAAAGTAAAAATTCACTTCAGGAAATAAGAAAGTAAGGATCCACTTTAAGGTACAAAAAAGTAAATATCCACTTTAAGGCACAACAAGTAAATATCCACTTTAAGATACACAAAGTAAGGATCCACTTTAAGGTATAAAAAGTAAGAATCTACTTTAAGATACACAAAGTAAGGATCCACTTTAAGGTATAAAAAGTAAGAATCTACTTTAAGATACAAAAAGTAAGGATCCACTTTAAGGTATAAAAAGTAAGAATCTACTTTAAGATACACAAAGTAAGGATCCACTTTAAGGCACAAAAAGTAAAAATCCACTTTAAGATACAAAAAGTAACTTTAAGATACACAAAGTAAGATTCAACTATAAGATACATACACACACACACACACAATGTAAGAGTGGGTACCAGGTACAAGTATTGGAAAGTAAAGGCGGCTGACGTGATGCTGACAGCATCGCCCAACAAGTGCCGACTGGTCTATAGAATATAGGTCTAGCCCTATATGCCCAATAGGCCAGAAGTCGTGGAAAGGGTCCTTTACTTTACTTTATGTTACCTTACTTTTATTGTTTCCTTAACAAGCGTGTCATAAAAATGGCTAACTGAGAACTGCAGTAATTTGGATTTATTGGACAAAAGGCGTAGTAGATACCACAGACAAGCTGTAAACCACATCACAATATCCCTTTTAAAGGAAAATGCAAAGGAAGAAGACAAAGAAGCAAGTGTTTTAGAGATCCCAGAGAGTTTTCACTTGAACCATGGGATTCTGTGCTTTGTGCAATAATCTCTGTAGGCAGCTCGCCATTCTGTGGAACGAACAAACTTTATTTTCAAAGGGTCACAAATTGTTTGTGTAGGCCCTGTTTTATATTTGCCCCTTCCAAGCACTTATCTTTCACACAGCAATTGTTGTTGTTGTTGTTGTCTGTCTGCATTCACCCGCTGTAAAGACCTGGTTGTTCACCCACTTCTGCACTTTGGCTTTGTTCTGGGACCTGAGTTTTGCATGGAAACCGTTTTACAGATCTTTCTTATTTGTTTGTAGACTGTTGGTTTCTTGGCTTTCAGGCAGATGCACTCCAACTTTGAAGGAAGCCCCCAATTAGTCGACTCTTACGACACGCTTGTTTGGAAGATAGTGGTCTGTTCTTGTTTTCCCTATAAAGGGGCACTGGAATCCACATGTGGAACACAGCAATTGCATCTGATCAATAAAGCATGTTATATTCAATTAACAATATGCACAATATGAATGCAGAGAGAGACTGAGCTATGTGGGGTAAAAACCCAGTGCAATGAAGACAGTCTTCTCATTTTTAAACACCTCTAAACGTGTTAAAACAGAGGCAATAAGTGATTCCACGAGAAAATTTAAGACGGAAGTCGAAACTCGCACATACGCGGACACCATATCATTGCCATTCAGGAACTTGACGTAAGAAACTGCCTTTCCATGACCCCTGAACACGTACAGTGCTTTCTTGGGATGCCGAAGGTCATAGTAATGAACACAGTGATCTGTAAACAAAAACAACAATCATTTCTAGGTTAGGTTTAAAATATAAATTAATTAAAATGTAATTTCTGTCACTGACAAAACTAAATTTAAATTTTTTTTTTTTAAAGTTTATTGGGTACAAAAATTATTGACAGTATTCCTCTGAACATATACAAAAGCCAAATCAATAAATTGATGACAAAAGAAAATGATGATGATTTGTACCTTTGTCCACCAACATTGAAAGAGAGTAGAGAAAGGGGGAAGGCAGAGAGGACCGGGGGTTGAGGAAAGCAGGGGCTATTAAGTAAAGTAAGTAAAAAAAAGTAAAGTTCCCTTTTCACGCCTTTCGGCGCATCGGGCATATGGACAGAGCGTCCCATATTTTTACAGACCATCAGCACTCTGTGGGCAATGTGGTCAGCATTACGCCGGCTGTCTTTACTTTCCCAGGACAGCCCATCCTGGTACCCATTTTAGGCTGGGTCGACCGGCGACGTCCCATACCACGACAAAAAATCCACGCAGCCTGCAGTGGGTTTCGATCGCGGTATGCTGGCTCACGAGTCGGACTCGCAACACCTTAGCCACGGACGCCGGGGCTATTACACTCAATAAATTAGTTACTGCACTCAACTAAACCAAAAGCTGCTGAATCTATCTATCCATAGGTACATACACACACAACAAATTCACCAACTGGTATGCTTGGGGGTACTGTAAATGGTGATTCTTAAAAAAAGAGTCTTGTGACAAATACGTGACTATGAAATGCTCATCAGGAATGTGATAGAATACAATAAATCAGGGAACATGATTCAAGCCTGACATTAAAAGAGGATAAGGGGGAACAACATGAGAATTACAGAGTGAAACCAGTACCCATGCACTTCTGTTCCCAGGACCACCAAGGTGTCCCAGACATGGAGTTGACAGCCATCAAATCTAGCCACTCCAGTGACAGAGTCTGCAAGTCTCTTGAAAATCTCTTTGTTTTTACTTTGGGCACGTTCTGGACTATAGTCCTGTTCCAGAACCTGAGTGTTTTGCACGTACATCCATTTTACAGATCTAACTCATTTGTATGCAGACTATTGGTTCCTTGCCTCTCAGACAGACGCACTAAGAGTCTGAAGGAAGCTCCCAATTAGTCGACTCTGATGACATGCTACTCCCGCCTGCGGACCGGAAGGTCGTGAGTTCGTGCCCTAAAGGCGCTAGACGTGCTTTTCTTTAAAAAATGACTTTGACTCCCAGGTCGACCCAGCCTTGAGTGGGTAACACGTGCAATTCTGGGAAGTAAAGGCGGCCGGCGTGATGCTGACTACATCACCCAACAAGTGCCGATTGGTCTATAAAAATATAGATCTAGCCCTGTATGCCCAATATGCCTACAGGCATTTGAAAAGGGTCATTCACTTACTTTTTATTTATGACATGCTTCTGGGTAGGCGGGTATCCACACGTGGAATAGTAATGAAGAAAATGACAAATGACACAAAAAATGTGAATGAAGAAGACACAAAGAAAAGACTGCACAATTTACCATCTTGGCATATTTCCCTGTACATAGCTGGGCACATACTACAGTAACAGGTGAATAAAATAAAGCTAATACACAAAAGTGAATAAAATAAAGCTAATACATAAAAGTGAATAAAATAAAGCTAATACATAAAAGTGAATAAAATAAAGCTAATACATAAAAGTGAATAAAATAAAGCTAATACATAAAAGTGAATAAAATAAAGCTAATACACAAAAGTGAATAAAATAAAGTTAATACACAAAAGTGAATAAAATAAAGCTAATACATAAAAGTGAATAAAATAAAGCTAATACATAAAAGTGAATAAAATAAAGCTAATACATAAAAGTGAATAAAATAAAGCTAATACATAAAAGTGAATAAAATAAAGCTAATACATAAAAGTGAATTTAAATAAAGCTAATACATAAAAGTGAATAAAATAAAACTAATACATAACAGTGAATAAAATAAAGCTAATAAATAAAAGTGAATAAAATAAAGCTAATACATAAAAGTGAATAAAATAAAGCTAATACACAAAAGTGAATAAAATAAAGCTAATACATAAAAGTGAATAAAATAAAGCTAATACATAAAAGTGAATAAAATAAAGCTAATACATAACAGTGAATAAAATAAAGCTAATAAATAATTCCTCCTGAAATACAAAATCATTGACACTCAAAAGTAACTACCTATACAACCAGGGCACACACTGAAAATAGCAGTGAAAAAAAATAATACATGATGAAGGTGAGGAGGTCAACAGGCTGGCTCACCTGCAGAACCAAAGGCCAAATTGTAACGAGTTGTCGGGTTGAACTTGACACAGCAGACGTTAGCTCCGCCCTCGATTGTCATCACAGAGGTGGATCGATCCCAGTCCCAGAGTTTGACTGTTGATTCAATAGTTAGATTTGATAACCACACTTTATTCTGACAGCAGCACACTTGCAAGAGATTATTATATCATTTTTACTCAAAAATAAAAGAGTTACTCATGGTTATTTCCATTCTTTGTCCTTAGAACAAAACAGTTACAAGTCTTGTCTTGTCTTGTCCACAATTGCCTCACAGCGTAGTGGGGAGTCGCAGTTTTCTATCCTGGGCCAGGTGTGTTGCACGTGTTGTTGTTAGTCCGTGTTGCCTCAGGATCTCTGATATATTGTCTATCCATCGTACTCTTGGTCTGCCTCTTGCAAGTAATTATTTAAAAAGGTGTCTTCACTAGCTATGTCTATCATACAGCTTGAATCCACAACTATGGGATACGGAATAGAATTTGTCTCGAATCATGTCACAGTTACTATGATTTGGACATGTTCGAATCGTGTCACAGTTACTATGATTTGGACATGTTCGAATCGTGTCACAGTTACTATGATTTGGACATGTTTGAATCGTGTCACAGTTACTATGATTTGGACATGTTTGAATCGTGTCACAGTTACTATGATTTGGACATGTTTGAATCGTGTCAGTTACTATGATTTGGACATGTTTGAATCGTGTCACAGTTACTATGATTTGGACATGTTTGAATCGTGTCACAGTTACTATGATTTGGACATGTTTGAATCGTGTCACAGTTACTATGATTTGGACATGTTTGAATCGTGTCACAGTTACTATGATTTGGACATGTAGCAGAATGGGAGAGAATCTGCCACCATGGCGGGCATGGGAGACATAGAACCAGGGAACCAGCCCACCAGGATGACCCAGGGTTAGCTGGGAAGACAATGTCCGACAGTCCCCGACTGACAGAAAACTACTAATAGAGAAGATCTCTCTGGCAAACCTCTACATCCCAAGGTAGAAGAGCAGCCTTTCCTCTTCAACCCTGTAATGTACAGATATAGGTATCTTATGATCTTTCTCTTCTATCCTGAGAGGTATACATCTCTCTCTCGCAAACCTCTACATCCCAAGACAGAAGAGCAGCCCTTCCTCTTCAACCCTGTAATGTATAGATATAGGTATCTTATGATTTCCCTCTTCTATCCCGAAAGGTATACATCTCTCTCTCTGGCAAACCTCTACATCCCAAGGCAGAAGAGCAGCCCTTCCTCTTCAACTCTGTAATGTATAGATATAGGTATCTTATGATCTTTCTCTTCTATCCTGAGAGGTATACATCTCTCTCTCGCAAACCTCTACATCCCAAGGCAGAAGAGGAGCCTTTCCTCTTCAACTCTGTAATGTATAGATATAGGTATCTTATGATCTTTCTCTTCTATCCTGAGAGGTATACATCTCTCTCTCGCAAACCTCTACATCCCAAGGCAGAAGAGGAGCCTTTCCTCTTCAACCCTGTAATGTACAGATATAGGTATCTTATGATCTTTCTCTTCTATCCTGAGAGGTATACATCTCTCTCTCGCAAACCTCTACATCCCAAGGCAGAAGAGGAGCCCTTCCTCATCAACCCTGTAATGTACAGATATAGGTATCTTATGATTTCTCTCTTCTATCCTGAGAGGTATACATCTCTCTCTCGCAAACCTCTACATCCCAAGGCAGAAGAGCAGCCTTTCCTCTTCAACCCTGTAATGTACAGAAATAGGTATCTTATGATCTTTCTCTTCTATCCTGAGAGGTATACATCTCTAGATTGTGGTGTGCAAATATAGCATACCTTGACGCAGATGTGGTCAAGGCCCTTTGGCAGCAAGTAAACATTGCGGAGGCACTAATAGATCATTATGGTCTGGAGAGAGAATGGTACAGCTGTGAGTGACCAGGGGATCTGGTCAACTCTCTACACTCAGAGGAAAGGCAAGATGGACATATAATTAAAGTGCTACTGGCATCACCGGAATTGGAACCCTTCGTTGGCTGCTGAGATCAGTCAGGATGGGGATGACCCGAGTGCTGTGATAATCAGTTCTGAGGTCAACACTCAACTACGTACCAGTTAAGATCTTACACACCTTTTGTGTCATCTGAGCCAGAAGCCAACATCTTGGGATCCATGCGGTTGAAGTCCACACTCCAGCATCTCTTTTCATGTTCCTGGGTACAGAGAGATACAATTCATGAATTACTGATTACAGAAGCAATTCAAAGAAATTAAATATCTAGGAAGTATATTCTTGGAGGATGGGAGAATAGATCGGGAAATAGAAAAAAAAGAGGCTAATGAGTCAGTGAACTTATATACCAACTGATGCCCGTCTCTCTAGCGTAGTTGGCTAAACCGGATTGCACGGTGAGCAGGTGACGAACTCCTTGTGGTCCGGGTTCACTCCCAGGGGTGGGCAGAAAAGCCACATTTCTCCCAGATTTATGGTATTTAAAATGGGATCAAGGCCAAAAGGTTGCGATATCCATAATACTGAGCCTAAGGGTTAACATTAACAACTCATGGCTTCTGGATACTCAAACAAACAAACAATATCCCAACTGATACCATTATTAAGATATCCAAACGCAAGTAAGGGCGGCAAGAAACAGATTATAAAAAGCATATTCGTACCAACATTGTGGGCAAAATAAAAACAGACCCACTCCCTCCCCAACAAGCATGTCAAAGGAGTCGACTAATTGCGGGCATCCTTCGATGTCAGAAGGCAATCTGCCTGAGAGGCAAGGAACCAGGAAGCAAGGAAGTCTGCATACAATTAAGCCAGATCTGTGAAACGGATGTGCACGCAGCACTCAGGTTCTGGAACAAGACTTCAGCCTGGATGTGGACGAACACCCTGAGCTGTCTACTGGAGTTTACAGCCAGTAAATGCAGAAGAAGAAGATTAGACCTCATGTCACTTTCCCATGAAGTTGTCTGGAAAACAAGATTCCCTCCCATGGAAGATAGGGAAGATTGTTCAGATTCTCTTCTCCAATGAACCAGATCGGGGACTACAACTCTGCATTGCTGCAAAGTTGCCAGAGAAATATAAAATGAAATGTATTCTTTAGAGGATGTAGCTTTCTGAGTGGTTGGCATTCAATACTATTGTCGAAACAATATACAGCAACCTGCTGCAAATCACCCATAGCTGTACCGAACCGGGTAATTAGGAATTACGATGAGTGTTCATGAGGCCTGAGATGCAAATGTGACCAGAGAAATATAGAGTATACATTTTTTTTTAATGAGACTGCAGTGTCACTTTTACCTTTCTGACTAAAGATATATTGTTATTTTTTTTTTTTTATATAAAAAAAAAAAAAACAGGCTGCAAACACAGAAATGTAAGAGTTAGGCAGACACCTGAGTCACAGACATAGGCCAAACCAAATCAAGAACAAATCTGAGACACGGGCAGAATTTTGACAGAAACAAGTCAGAAGCAGAAACGTTAAATATATCTGAGATAAAGACATCATTACAGAAGGAAAAGAATGAGAGAGAAGAGAGGGAAGAAAAGACATGTATGGGGTGTCTGATGAGAATATCTACAGTAACAACAAAGAAATGAGACATAGAATGTGGTTTCTGGACATGTTAGGAGAAGGAATAGACTTGAACTTGGTAACAACTAGCAAGTCTGATGAAAAGAGAGCAACAGGAAGGCAGATAGATAACTATCTGGATAGACCGGCCATATGAAAGTAGGATGGGCACGAGCAGTGACCCAATCCCTGACTCTGGTGATTGTGTGAGATGGTGAAACATCACGGCCTGCAGTTATCGGCTAGGCACACAATGATGATTAACTATAACATGGTCGAGGGATCTAACCTGGAATGTCTGAGTCCGCTGGTTGGTGCTGGTGTCCCACATGTAGACAATTCCATCGTAGTCGGCACTGCTCAACATGTGCTTCTTGTACGGGTTCCAGGCTATACAGCTGGACCACAAAAGGAAAACAGTGAAATCATTGGGATCATCAATGTTTACTTCAATGTTTTTTAACCTTTTCTATATAAAAAAAAATATTTTTTTTTTAAATATCCTGAAACCATGAGTTTTTAAACCTTGGGCTCGGTGCTATGAACATCGTAACCCTACGGCTCTTATTTCATGATAAATTCTGTAAACCAGGGAGAAATGTGGCTTTTCTGTCTACCCCGGGCGTGAACCCTGACCACAACGAGTTCGTCACCCGATCATCGCAAAGTCAGGTTTAGCCAACTATGCTAGCGAGCTGGGCTTCTATGTATATAAACATTATTATAATGTTAACATACATGAGAGGAAATGAGTTTCCCACCCCTTGGCAGTGAAATTCAAGGAAAATCGTGAAATCCTTAAGATCATCAAAGTTTACTTTATTGTGTCCTGATGTTTTCTTCGTACACAAAAATTTAGAGAATTCTAGATCTTTCCAAGTGGTCCCATGTTCCAAACATATTATATAACACTAACACTTTACAACCAGTTACATGTTCCTTGAGAAAGTTGTCAAATCTATTTGAATATCATCATCATCATCAAAGGCTTTGCCAAACAGAGTGAGCAATCATGCTTCCCAACATCTTGTGGTCTTCTCTTCTACTTCTTTGCATTCACCGGCTGTAAACTCCAGCGGAAAGTTTTAGCTGTTCACCCATTTCTGGACTTTAATCTAGCACCAGAACTTTTGAGTTTTGTGTGCATATTCATTTTACAAATCTGGCCTACTTGTATGCAGACTGTTAATTCCTCATCTCTCATATCAATGAGCTTCTAATCTTAAAGACAAACTCTAATAAGTCACTTTTTTTACAACAAGCTTGTTGGAAGTCAGTGGGTTGTATTCCCACCCCTTAACAGGGCCATAACACCCACACAAGGACCTAACAGTTTTGAAGTTAGTTTCGTAGAAAATGATTTTTCACTGAATAAACTGGTTGTACCAATTGGAGCAGCGAGACAAGAAAACCATGCGGGAGCCACCCGAAGTTAATCAACCAGAATAGAATGGGAGTTGTCAGCCTAAAAATACTTGAAGATATACTCAGGAGGAGATCGGAGCAGTTATGGTTATTTCCGATGTGTGATGAAGATGATTTCTAACATGAACAAAGGCATGTATCAGTTTGTGTGCTGACACATTATACAATATTTGATAATTACTGGTGCATTAGCCCCATATTTTGTTCAAAGACGGTGAATCAGAAAAACCACATAGCTGTAGAGACCAATCGGCACTAAACTGATGTGGTCAACACATTTCTAGTCACCTTTACTTCCCAGGAGATTTTCCCTACCTATTTAAGGTGACTTGCAAAAAATGGAACAAAGGAGAAACAACACACCCATTCATTGTCATTACCAGAAATTAGAACACTTATCAAAGGAAAATACAAGGGATTGTGGAGAGAACAAACTAACAGTAAACATCCACAAGACCCCATCAGCAGACTCAACATAAAGCAACATACAACAATTTTCCATCTACGAACAGGACACTGCAGGCTCAACTACCACATGCATAAAATAAAGATTGTACAGTCCCCCCAGTGTGCCTGTCAAACAGAACCCCAAACACCTGAGCACATTTTGCAGACCTGCCCACTCTACCTGCAACTTCAAAAACACACCTGACCTCAAGAGCAAAGTGTGCAGAGCAAGCTATGGGGAACCATGCAGGACCTGCAGCTGACATGCAAGTTCATAGAGGCAACCCAACTGATGGTCTGATCTAAGCATACAAAACCAAATGCATAGAAGAAAATTTAAGGTGGCTTAACCTGGGAGTTGAGATCAGCTAAAGGTATCTTTTCATCTTCTCTTTATCCCCACTGGAGCACAGGCTCTCAACCAACTCTCACCAAGTTGTCCTATCCTTTGCTACTGCATGCAGCTAACCCCGTGTCCTCCCCATCTTCTCTACTTTATATGCAGAGCATTTCATGAGAATAGTGTAGTTATAGTTGAATATGTTGAATACTGAATTAAGAATGGACACACAGCACTCAGGACACTCCCATAACTGCTCAATCCCCATCTTCAGCAGCAAGTGAAGAAAAAAGTTTCTGAGCTGAAATGCTATAGAAAGATTCTTAGAATATAATGGAGCAAGAAAACAAATCCAGACATCCTAAAAGATCTGAACATGAAGGTAAATGTGAGAGGATCAACTTCATTGCACCGGATTTTATTCCCCATGACTCAAGAACAGCTAGCTGCCTGCCAAGAGCATCATACAGAGCACAATCTCCGTAGCTAGGGCAACGATCCCCAGAGATCTCAGTAAAAATTGCACTAGTCAATGAATAGCGCCGCCATGAACTCATTACTTTCACAGCATGAGGCAAATAGCTCGACCATTTCGCCACTTGGAGACCCTTAACATGAGGGAAGATTGGCTAGTAAAAAAAGATCATTCTGTCTTAGACATTATAATATTTTGGGCCACATCAAGCGCCACATGGGATTGGGAAAAAATAATAGCAGAAGGCATGGTTCCAGGAAAGAAGGGCTAAGGCCGACCAGTATGAAGAATGGCACAAATAAATGTGACACTTTGAGAATGTAAGTGCAAGAGGTGGGACAGCTGGTGAAAGACCGAGTTTCTTTCAAGCGGGCTGTAATAAGAGCAACATTCTACAAAGGACTTGCTGTATGAGGATGGGAGTAAGGGTATCTTAATTCTTCTGACAGAATTCAACCCTATGATTCATGAACTGGCCGGCAAGTGTGACTGCACCACAACAACCCTCACGAGTTATGCTGTATTACCATTCCTGTTTGCATCCGCCTAGACAGAAAATGCAGACAAGAAAGTCCAGCCGCTGTTAAGGCAGAAGTGCAGGCTTTGATTTTCGAGGATTCTCTACAGGGGTATACTGTCATTTACACAAATGGGTCTGTTGCTCGTCATATGAGAAGCTTTTGGGTTTTTACGTCTCAGGCTGGAGTTTGAACTGTAGAGCAAGATTCTGGTGCTGTTGCCTTGAATGGAGGTCATGGCAGTGACCAAAGCTGATCAACTTGCAGGTAAAGCTACTTTGGAGGGGGGACAAGCCCTGAACCATGCTGATATTCTGAATGCTCTACGAGAAGTAAGACGTTTGCGAGAACCAAGGGATGACGGTGAATCTGCAACAATGACCAAACTGCAAGAACGTGTTAAAAGGGGTGTGTGGCCAGACAAGAGCGCTATGCAGGAAACCAAAGAAGAATGAGAAATCAACACAGAACAGGTGTCGTGAGCCGCTACACGCTGCAAGATTTACTAAAGAGGGGATCCGAGCACTTATGGATTGAATGGTTCCATGTGCAATGAGGGTAATCTGTCGACTAACCCACCCACCCTCATGAGAATAAAATCCACATTAATGTACACATTATATGTAAATAATGACCTCCCCGTACCTGATCTTTGATGCACAGCTCATCTCTGTGACTGGATAATGTAGGTCAACGACAGAATCCCGGATGATCCCGTACTCAAACACTTTAATCTTCTTTGTCACGCCGGCAATGGCAAAAAATTCACTGTCTCTGTCAAACTCAATGCTGTCAATCGAACAAATTACGTTACAAGTTTTAAAATGTATTAGGAACCAGCAAAATACTGGAGTTAAGTAAAGTCACATTTGTAAAAACTGACCGAAGCAAAATAAAAAGTAATGGTACAATTTCCACACCTTAAATCCACTGGATAAGAGTCGCCATGGCGTAGTGGCAACACGCTCACCTGCGGATTTGAATGTCATGAGTTTAGGAGCTGGACTTTGTTTCAAAAAGATCTTGGCTTTCAGATTGACGTAGCCTAAAATAGGCACCTGGTAAAGTCCCTGAAAGTAAAGGAGGCCGGCATTGCACATCCCCCACCAAGTGCCGATTGGTCTATAAAATATACACAAGCTCTATATGCCCAATAGGCCTGAAGGTGTGAAAAAAGGTCCTTCTGCTTTTACATGTACTGGGTATATGATGCTAGCCTTAATTTCTAGAGACTAGATAATACTCATGGGGTGGGTGAGGTGGTCAATATCTTGCATCTCCTTTACTTCCCAGGATATTTTCTCATGATCACTTTAGGCTTGGTTGACCTGAAAGAACTTGTCAATCAGAAAATGTTGATTCAATCTACTTCCATTATATCGAGTCGTCGCTAGTTACTCTGAGTGTTCAAAGGTATTTGCAGCAGTTGTCTCAGAAACCACATCTCCCCCCTCTCCAAGTTCATCCTCTTCTTCTTATCTTTCAAAGGCTGTAAACTCCGGCGGAAAGTTCTGGTTGTTCTTCCATTTTTGGACTTTCAACTTGTCCCAGAACTTGCACGCACAACCATTTTACAGATATAGTCTATTTGTATGCAAATGCAAACTGTTGTTGTCTTGCTTCTCATGCAAATGCACTCCAGTTTGGAAGGAAACACCCCTAGTCAGCCGCATTTTACGACATATTTGTTAACAGGGCAGCAGATCTATTCTCTCTCTCATAAAATAGTGCTCTGGAACCCAAACAGGGACAAATTTTTCCTAATTTCTTCATTTACATTCTGAAAACTCAGTGTTGCGTGCATATCCAGTCACAAGTCTGACTCATTTGCAAGCAGACTGTTGGTTCCTTGCCTCTCAGGCAAATGTACTCCAACTTTGAGGGAAGCTCCCAATTAGTCGACTCTTATGACATGCTTTCGGGCAGGCAGTGAGTCTATTTTTATTTTTTTTCTACAATGGAGCCCCGGAACCCAGAAGTGGAAACACTGCAACTTTCCGCTGGAGTTTACAGCCAGTGAATGCAAAGAAGAAATGTACAGAGATAAACTGCAGAGAACTGACACATGTACCCCGTTACCTGGAGACTATTGACGAACTGTTTGTGAAAACTTCATGTGTGTAGTTCAAACTGGCAACTGCTCGGATGGATGTATACTGGGAAAACTTGGACAGGCAGACAGCAAACTGCTCTAAACTGCCATCACTTTCACCACCTGAATTTGAAAACAGGAAAACTCACTACTTTTCAAAAAGAAATGTTTCTTTATAAGCAAGGATACAGTCATAGGAATATTAAATTTTATACAAGAATACTAGTTTACACAGTGAAATACTACTTTACAAACGTAATTGTCTCTTCACTAATAGGAACCTACAGATTAAATTAAATACTCATTTTCTAACAGGAACATAATTGTACAAAGTGAAATATTTCTTTACGAGAGAGAGAGAGAGAGAGAGAGAGAGAGAGAGAGAGAGAGAGAGAGAGAGAGAGAGAGAGAGAGAGAGAGACAGACAGACAGAGAGACAGAGAGAGACAGACATACAGAGAGAGAGAGCGCGCTGACACATGCGTGTTATTTTACATATTGCAATACTCATTAAATATTTTTTCCTGTTGAAATTAAAATCATGCAGACACAAACAATACATTCCACATTATTTACTACCTGACATAATTGGCTGTATCTCGTCAGGTGCAACATGCCTGATATTGAATTTCCAGTGGAGAGATGTATGGCCTAACTCGACAATAACAATGAGGTTTGTTTATTTTATCGCAAGAGGATTAATATCTTTGCTAAATTATAAGTCAACTTAATGTTCCTGGCGAGATACAGCGAAATATGCCAGGCAATAAACTGGGGAGTGTATTGCTTGTGTTTACACACTGGTTGCAACAAGATCAGTATTTCTGGCTCATACCTAAGCCCAAGCCGCCTCGGGTGTCTAGATACACTTTTTCCAGATCCTCGAAATGTTGGCTGAGTTTTCTCTTCTTTCTGGCCTCCGACATCTCCACTTTAGGCCGGGCCTGCATTAGGACAAGAATATATTGTGTTAATGTAAGATTTTAATAGTCGTCAGGAAGAGGCTATGTAGCGTTTCATGGTATTAACTCTTTGAGTCCCAAGGAACGCATCAAGTGCTAATCAGTTACTACCCAGGGCGCCAATCAGCGTGTGACACGTTCAGGTTTTTAATTTACAACTGGTCAGTATAACAACGCAAACCGACAGTTTTGAATGGTATTTTCAGTTCTTTGTGTTTGAAGTCGCACGTGCTGACCGTTCAGAATATTCGAATACCTGGCTAAAAGCATAAAATGTAGCATGTTTGTGAGCTTTACCAAGTTTCTAAGTGTCTGTGTGAAAACATTATTGCATCATGCATGCCAACAAGATCTATGACTTTAGAAGCCTCATATTTAAAAAAAAAAAACATGTGTTTATCAAATTTATCCAAAGCTAGCAAAGAAAGTTACAAAGCAGACTTGTTTCAGTCATTGAGAGAGTCCAACTTTGATGAGGGATAGCTCTGATATATACCTCACGCAAAGCCTACAACAAAAACAAAGTGAGCTGGTACAAAGAGAATAAAATATTAGCAAAAAAAAAAGCATTATTCTTCATTGTCAGTTAGGTCTAGTGCAATTCCTTTATTAGTAGCTGAATTATTATGGTTTGTTTTAATGTGGAACACTTGGAAAATTTCAAAATTGCATTACCACCCCTTGGGCCTCTGACGCTACAACCCTGGGACTCAAAGAGTTAAAGCCCACAACTCCTCGTATGAGTCTCGGGGCGCCCTGTTTTGGTGGGAGAAAAGAACAGACTCCTCCCCAGCTCAGCAAATATGTCCTGAAGGGCAACCATTTAGAAATCTGCTGAAATTGTATGTGCAGGGTCAAAAGGTGCAGATACTGCAGCCTAGCTGTAAACCACAATATGTAAAAGTAAAGCAAAGGAACCTTTCCCCGCCTTCAGGCATATTGGGCACATAGTGCTAGACTTATATTTTACAGACCATGTGGTCAACAAAACCGCGACCATCTTTATTTTCTCGGATTTTAAGAAATATCGATTCCAGGCTCAAGGGTTTAATCCCCCGTAAGGGCTGGTATTTTTTCACGTGGACTTGGACTTCTAGTAATTCCCCCTGGTATCTGGGTAGTGAGACCGGACGCCTGTGTGCATTGTTATGCACGTTTAAAAAAAATCCCTTGGCAGTTGGAAACCGAAAAGAGTAGCCTAATGGTGCAGCCCGTGCAAAAAATGTGGAGTTAAAAATCTACCCAAAGTATTTCAGGATCCTCGCCGGTGCTACACAGCCTGTGCACTGTGCCAAGCTTCTTTAAACTCAGACGTGAGAAAGAACGGAGCACTTATGGGTTACTACCCGTGCGCCATGATAATTCGTTGTTCAAACCTCAAACTTCTATAGGATGATGGAACAATGTTGTCTGGAAAGACTGGCATGTGTAAAAAAAAAAAGTAAAAGACTTTTTTTTTTCATCTCTTTAGGCATACCGGACATACAGGGCTGGATTTTGACATTTTTTAGACCAATCAGTACTTGGTAGGTAATGTGGTCAACATCAAGCCGACTGCTTTTACTTTTCAGAACTTTCCCTGGTACCCACTCAAGGCTGGGCTGACCTGGGAACCAAGGTCATTTTGGAAATATGTCCGGCTCCCTCGGGACCTGAACCCACGACTTTCCGATCTGCAGGGAAACTTACAACAGCAACCCCAGCAAGATTCGGTGACCCCAGAGCTCCTGGCATCCCCGTGGGATCCGGCGACTTCCACAATTTTATATAGTTCACAACTAAGTAAACACAAACAACTAAACAGCAGGAAGAATGGCACAGCATCTGCAAGCAAGTACACATGTTTGAGATCATGCCTCCTTCCCATGGCAGCTTATGAATGTGAGTCAAGGACTCTCACTCAATCGTTGAAGAAAAATACTGCAGTTTTGGAGGGAACTGCTACACAGAGATTCTCAGAATACCAGGGACCAAGAAGAGGAACACACTGACATCCTACATGATCTGAGCATCAAGGAGAATTGGCTCATAAACAGCATCCTGTCCCGAAATCTGAGGCAGCATGGCCCTGCTGAGTGTCACGGTGGCCTGGAGAAAGCTGTTATGGAGGGTACAGTTACCAGAAAATAAAGTGGAGACAGACCTTCACAACAGTGGATACAAGACACTGAAGATGCAATGGCTAGGAAAGCACATAGGGTTGGAGAACTGACTAGAGAAAGAGATTTCCAGGCATGCCATGTCAAGAGCAGCCTTCTGTAGAAGTTAAAGACCTGCCCATTGACGATATACAAACAATACAGAGCAGCATCAGGTGTGTCACAACAGAAATGACATGTTTATGTACTATGCTAGGTCTAACAAGAAAAGATCAATTTAGGAACGATGATATCAGGAGGAGGATCAGCAAAGAAGCAATACTGAACTTTACAGGTAGACAACAAATCAAATGGTTTGGTCATGTAACAAGACTGACATCGGACAGGGCACCACAGAAAGCAATGTTATACAGATACAATGATAACAGAGCCAGAGGTCGACCACGCCGAACATGGACCGCCGAAATATCATAGACACTAAAAAGGACTTTATACGAAGAGAACAGAAGGGCTCCTTCCAGGGATCTTTTCTTGCCCTGAAACTACAGGGCATTCCAGGAGAAGAGAAAAGAAGAAGAACAAATCAAATGGTTTGGCCATGTAACAAGATTGGCATCAGACAGCAATATTATACAGATACAATGGTAACAGAACCAGAGGTCAACCATGCAGAAGATGGACTGCAGAAATATCATAGACATTGAACAATATTTTATACGCAACAAATAGAGGTGGCCATTCCAGAGATCTGTTCCTGCCCTGATGCCACAAGGCATTCCAGGAGTAGAGAACAGAAGGACCCGTTCCACAGAGATCTCTTCCTGCCCTGACGCCACAAGGCATTCCAGGAGTAGAGAACCGAAAACAAAACAGCAGGGGAACTTACAACAGCAACCCCAGCAAAAGATTCAGTGACCCCAGAGCTCCTGGCATCCCCGCTGGATCCAGCAACCTCCCCATTAGTGCCACCACTAGAGCTGCTGCAGCCTGCGGTCGATGACCTGGCGGGGTTGTTAGGCACAAGGTGATCCTGTTAAAGAGAAAAGAACTGTTTTATGCTGGCATCTGTGGCTGGGGCATTGCAAACACATTTTCTAATTCTGAATACCCTGGCTGATTCCAGATACAGGCAATCTGGCATATCATTGCTTTGTGTTGATGTTGTCAGCGGTTACAGCGCTAATTTTTCGCAAAGCAGTGGTAAAATACTGAATGTAAAATAGCATAGTAAGAAAAAATAATGCTGTACTTCGCTATGCTACGTAGCAGGTTCTTTGCAAAACATCGTTCTCATCCCAGTCTGCTTGAATGAATGTCGGCCAGCTCTCCCGGCTCCTGTACTTTCACATTCAAGGAGTCACTTACACCCTCCACCCATTTTCATGTTCTCAGATCCTGCCCCTCCTTCCTGGTAGCATGCCTTCTGCTATTATGTTTTTCCAATCTGCCACAGCGCTTGATATGACCAAAATATGAGGGGAAGTAAGTCTCAAATGTTTATGTGATGGCAAGAAAATGTAATTGGTGGTTTCTAAAGGTGTCATTAGATGACAGCAACATGGAACTTTATGTCTCCATTCCTTAGGTGGCGCTAGGTATTGCATACCCACATTCGCAACACAGAAACAAAATGGCAACTGTACGTACAGAGTGTACCATTAATAAAAACATGCGGCTGCGCCTTTACTTTTTGTGTGTGTGTGTGCAAAAGGCCTGCCTGCAAAAGAAAGCACATTCATAATGAAATGCTTCCTGTTTATGCTGACAAATGTTCATCCCGCAAAGTGGTGCACAGCTGGGTACACACACAAATTCTCAAAGGCGCTCTAACATTGTTGATGGTCCAATCTGATCGTCCGGCTGCGATTGCAACAGACACATCCGTGCAGTGGGTGGAGGAGATGATTAGAGGTGACAGGCAATCATGGCTGCATCACCACCAGCACGAATCATAGAGGGCTTCAATGCAATGAGAACATCCTTTGTCGCCTTGTGTTAAAAAATTCAAGGTAACGCCATAAGAAGGGAAGGTTATGCTGACAAGTGTTCTGACCACATCCCCCACTGAGTTCCAGCTCGTCTGTAAAGCTGAGTCTAGCTTCATACAACTGAAGCATTACTAGTTTTTTATAAAAAAAAGGGGGGGGGGGGGGGGGGGCTGTAGTACTGCATCAGAAAAGAGCCATACATGCTCAGTTAGCAGAGAACCCAAATCAAGAGGGACTACAAACAAGAAGTTTTCAACAGATGATGTTAACTCCATCAGTCCCAAGCAATGCACCATCTGCGCTCAGCTTATACCTATGGGTATCAAGGCAACATATAGTGTGTTTTTATGCAATTCATGTTTGATCTGGGAATGTAAAAGAAATCCGGCAAAATATTGTAAATACAACAGAGAATGTGCAGTATTTCTGAAAATCATAGAGTGAGGCCATTTTCACTGTTTTACTGCACAAATTGGGTTTCTACTTTGAAATCATCTGGGATTGAAAGAGTACTTACATTACAGCCAAGTTGCTTCTGTTCAAACTCTTGCAATGCTTCCTACAGAAAAGAAAACAGAGACAAAGATCATAATATATATATGTATATAAATTTTTTTTCTTTAAGTTAGCTTCAGATCCTTTACAGGACATTGCAGAACCAACCCAAGCATCTGATGGCTGTTTGGTTGAACTAGGCAAATTTACATTCAGTAGTTTGCTATTGCTCTTTGAACAGTCAGCTCTCGCTACCACTGTCGAAACCAACGCAAATTAGCCTGCTACCAAATCGCCTGCAGCTGGAATTGAACCAGGTACCTCAGAATTTTGAAGAGATATATATATATATATACACACACACACGTTTGAACAAAGAAGACACAATAGATGGCACAATTTAGTGCCTGGCATATTTCGCTGTATCTCGTCAGGTGCATACTACAGTAACAATTACACTGAAGCTGCTATGATTCCTTACTGGTGCCATAAACTCTGTAAACAGAAAAACAGGATACTGCCCTGGTATAAAAGGTAGTTGCGTTTGACTGTTGTTGAACTTAGCTGGATGTTGTGAGGGCTCTTTGGGAGCGAGTGAACAGTGCCGAAACACTGATAGATCATTACGGTCTGAGGAGAATGGCACTGCCAGGAGTTACGAAGGGATCTGGCCGACGCTCGACACTCAGAGGGAAAGGCGAGGCAGATATACAATCAGAGAGTTACCAATCGGAATTTTAACTCTTTGCTTGCTGCTGAAGATGGGGAAGGAGCGCTTATGGGTGTCCCAAGTGCTGTGATGTCAATTCTCAATTCAACATTGTTGTTGAACTTGTACTTCAGTTATAAAGATTCACTTATATTCTTCATTTATGTAATTGTTACTGAGTATGCATCTGGTGAGATACAGCGAAATATGCCAGGCAATAAATTGTGCAATAATTCTACATGTGTATAGCCAATTTATCGTGCTCAACTACTTCCATCAACGACAAACTGCATTTCTGCTGGTGACTGCTGACTCTGGCCCTGCTAGAAACTACCAAATGCATTTACTGCATGCACATATTTATGATTGTTTCTTTGCCAGTTTTTCAACTAGGACAGTGAGGGACATTTAATTTGATTTGCACTGGTGCAGGAAAGGACCATGTATGAGGTGACCCAAATGCAGTGAAGCTGAAAGCTCGACTAAGACTATTTAATGGATATACACGTGCCACGTATTAAAATGGTAAGACATGTATAAAGTTTTATGTGACCGTGTGTGACTGTGAGAAGATAAGGAATATCCAGCGCCTTAAAGAGAGGGTCATCGCAGCCATAACTCTGGACATGATTCAGAAGAAGCCGTGACAGGAGACTCAATACCATTTAGACATCACCAGAAACACAAATGGCGCCCATGTCTAAGTGTACTACAGTAAGTCTATAAAACTGTAAACTTTTCTGAACATTTTAAGACCCCACAAATGAAAAGTAAAGATCCCTTTTCATGCCTTTAGGCGTATCAGGTACATGGGAAGAGCACCCATCGGCACTAGGTGGGTAAGGTGGTCAGCATTACGCCAGCCATCTTTACTTCCATAGGACATACATCCTGGTACCCATTTTAGGCTGGGTCGACCTGTGATGCCCCATACGATGATAAAAATTCACACATGTGTACCCCTTAAACACTTCTTTTATAATAACAGTTTAGACTGGGTCGACCTGTGATGCCCCATACCATGATAAAAGTTCACACATGTGTACCCCTTAAACACTTCTTTTATAATAACATTTTAGAATCCTGGAAATCATTGTAGATGACCTTCATGGCATAATCATTTTAAAAAAAGTACCAACAAAACAAATTACTACATAGCCACACCTACCCCGATCGACTGGCAATCCTGATTCAGAAACTCCAGCTGTTTCTTCACTTTGTCCAACTCCTGGAAGTCATACAATTTAAAATCAAATCAAGAATTAACACGAAACAAAGACAAAGATGTGAGAAGCAAATAAGATTTCAATGCAAGCCTTCTTTTTTTCATCTTTGTGTTCAGCGGCTTTAAACTCCAGTGGAAAGTTTTGGTTGTTCGTCCACATCTGGACTTTAGTCTTGTTCCAGAACCTGAATGCTGCATACACATCCATTACACAGATCTGACTTATCTGAATGCAGACTGTTGGTTCCTTGCCTCTCAGACAGATACACTCTGACTTCAAAGGAAGTCCGAAAATTAGTAAACTTTTATGGCATGCTTATTGGGCAGGCATTGGGTCTGTTCTTGTTTTCCTCAAGAGGGGGCCCCATGGAACCCACAAGGGGAGCTAAAATGTAGAAAATAGGGGTTGTCATGTGCCAGAGGCTCCAGAGTAGAAAGGTTAATACAGTACAATTAGCAGTGACCCATCGGCCACTAAGTTTATACAACGGATCAACATCACACAACAAGGTTAGTAAACCAAAAGTGCTCCGTTTTATTTCTAACTCAAGCCTGAGTCTAAAGAATCTCAGTGCAGTGCACGAACTCCGTAGCATCGGCGAGGATCCTGAAATACTTGGGTAGATTTTTCAACTCCAAATTTGGTCCAGGCAGCGCCGTTAGGCTACTCTTTTCCACTTCCAAGGGATTTTTTTATGTGCACAACAATACACACGGGCGTCCGATCTTACTGCCCAGAGACCTTGAAAATTACAAGAAGTCCATTTGATAAAAATCCCAGCCTTTACCGCGGCCTGAACTCAGGACCTCCAGCTCTCGAGGCGGACACCATGCCTCGAGATCACTCAACCACCTAGGCTTCTGCAAGACAGATTCGGCTCACAGGCTACCAGCTAAATAGCCATGATCTATAACCGGTGAATTTTCAGTTCAACTGTTCAGGCTTTCTGGGGTGGGAGGGGTGTGAGGGGACAATGTTATTTACAGTTTATAACCCCACCACACGCAATTTTTACTTGATTATAAAGGTCCATCCCGGCCGTAGTCATGGCTCTAATATAACCTAGCTGTTGAACATGGTTTGTGACTTGTTCCCGGGTGATTCTCATCCGAATGGTTTCATTTTGTATCACTTGGTGTTTAGCCCTCATTGTGTGATCCTAGTGGAGTTGAATGTCACTCGTTATTTAGTCTACTTACAGTGATATTTTATAGGACATTGGTAGATAAGAGGTCCATTAGAACACTGGTGGCTGCTTTTGGCACTTGTCTGTCTTTTCCAGCCTACAGTGGTGTAGGACGGCATGCGAATCGCAGCCCATGGCAAGTGTGACTTGGAAGACCTGCTCCCCCATGTGGGTTCTCGGGTCCTATTATAGGGGAAACAAGAACAGACCCACTGCCTACCCAGAAGCATGTCGTAAGAGTAGACTAATTGGGAGCTTCCTTCAAAGTCAGAGTGCATCTGATTGAGAGGCAAGGGACCAACAGTCTGCACACAAATGTCAAACGGATGCGCACACAATACTCAGGTTCTGGAACAGGGCTGCGGCCCAGAAGTGGACGAACATCCAGAACTTTCCACCAGAGTTTTCAGCTGGTGAATTCAAAAAAGAGGAGAAGGAAGACCTGCTCGCATTAAGAAATGTTTTGCACAGCATGGGATTTCAGGACCATTGTTGCCATTACAGGTGTTTAATATGCTTGCTCTCAGTCACTCAGCTCTCTTTCTTCAATCCTGTCCTTTTTTTTATTAACCTTTAGTCCCATTTCCTTCCATGGTCGATTGCATTTTGTACCCATAAAACTACCTCAATACCTGCGTCATATGTCCCGCTCGCAATCTTTATATCCTAGAAGAGACCAACTTCAACATCTTCTACCCATGACCATAGAGGATGTTCTTAGGGACTCTACCAAACTCCATTCTCCGGGTATGACCCAGCCACCTAGACCTTTGTAGACTAAGCACTGGGAAAACTGCTGTAATACCTGCTTTTTTTCCCCAATACCTCAGTGTTTGTGATCTTGTCTTGCCACTTAATGCCAAGTATTCTTTTTAGGGATTGCACTGACAGATGGTAGATACAATGACATTTAACAAAGTATAGCTAGATTTTCCCAAAGTAGCAAGTCAAATAATTAAATGTTCATATGTGGATCCAATTGTAATTTTCAAAACATAAACACGATTATCTATGCAAGCCTAGTTATTCTTACCCTTTGTTTCCTGTCTCGGACTTCCTCTAGAAAGTTCTTCAGCATTCGCGTTTCTGCCAACTTGGTTCCCTGCTCCAAATGCTGCTTTCTCTGAACCAGCAAAGACATGACGTTGTTGATGTCCCCCAGGTCCCAATCCTGGGACAGAACCTGCCAGTCTTGTACGTCCAGATGCTGAAATCATACACAAGTTACGTAAATATACTTTACAGGACGCTACATCAATTATGTACTGTTGTTTTTCTAGACAACTTTTACATTCAGTAGTTTGCCTCTGCTTTCTGAACGGTCAGCACTTGGTACCACTGTCGAAACTAATGCAACATGGTCAGCTGCCAAACAACCTGCAGCTAGGATCGAATCCAGCACTTCAGCATTACGAAGCAGGTTCGCAATGCCTGAGCCACAGTCAGAAACTAAAGAAACTGTATTCTTAAAAACGTTACTATGCTTGCCTGCGGATCCGAAGATCATGGTTTCAGGTCGCAACAGAGTCGGACTTTCAAAAAAAAAAAAAAAAAAAAAAAAAAAACTGGCTCCCAGGTCGACACAGCCTTAAATGGGTGCCATATAAAGTCCTAGGAAGTAAAGTCGGCCGGCGTGATGTTGATCACACAACCAAACCAGTGTCGATTGGTTTATAACATACAGGTCTAGCCCTATATGCTTGCAGGTGTGGAAAAGAGTATTTTACTTAATTTACTTTACTGTTGCTGCCACACACACACACACACAAAACCATCATCATTATCATCATCAAGTGCCTTGCCGACTGGCATGGGTGATCCAGCCAACCTCTACATAACCTGCTATCTTTAACTACATGTATCATTTTGTGGCTGATATTCCTTAATGCCATGATAAAAAAGCTGTCAAGAACCGTCCCTTGTCCTTCTGCGTCTTTTTTTTTTTTCACTGATCTGTCCATTGGCAACAGCATGTTCCAGTTTTTCTTCTCATAACATGACCAAAAAATGATGACTGTCTCTTTCTGATGTTTGTGGTGAGTTGTGTTTTAGCGCACACCTCTTTCAAAACATCAGTGTTGCTCTTTCTAAGGATTCCTCTGTAAAAAAAACCAGATCTGCGAGGCCTCAAGAAATATTTTGGCTCACTGTCCAGGATTTACAGCTGTATGTTAAAGTCGTTCTATACAGCATGCAAGAATTTCTTTTTTGTAGGTCCGTGTCTCTTACAGGACGTTGCAAAACGAATAGCATTTTTTTGGCTGTTGCCATTATTATTTTTAGGCAAACTGATGTTTAGTAGTTTGCAGCTGCTTTCTGAATGGGGTCGGCTCCCAATACCATTGCCGAAACCAATGCCAGCGATTTGCTGCAAAATCGCCTACAACCGGCACCCCGACATTACAAAATGCATTCTCAGCACCTAAACCACAGACACACATAAGAACATAAGATAACACGTCCAAATTGGACATGGAAAATATGTACGTAAGAACTAAGATAGCATGCCTAATATGCCAAGTTTTTCTCATCCTTCTTCACGTTCACCGGTTGTAAACTCCGGCGGAAAGTTCTGGTTCTTCGTTCACCCCTGGGCTTTAGTCTAGTTCCAGAATCTGAGTGTTGCATGCACATTTTACAGATCCAACTTATTTGTATACAGACTGTTGGTTTCTGCCTCTCAGGCAGATGCACTTACGACTTCAAAGGAAGCTGTCAGTCAGTCGACTTTTACGATATGATTGTTGGGGAGGCAGTGAGAATTTTCCTGTTTCCCCCATAATAGGGCCCCGGAAACCACTCGGGTAACATGTGAGGTTGCTATTTAATTCTTAATGAAGTTAAAGTCGGGAGGGGGGTTATACCAGGTTTTATCCCATACTGGTCAGTGTCTTCCCAGCTAGCTACTTACTTGCTTGTTCACCATCTTTTGTTCGTCACTGTTGCGATATTTTCTGATCAGCTCCATCACTGTCAAGACACAAATGTTGATGATTCAATTTATAAAACAAGTAGGTCAATTACACAGTCAATTTTCAAAATTCAGATCGTTTGTGTGGTTTTCAGACACTGGTACGAGGTTGCATTTCTAACAGATTGGGGCCGTAGTACGCAATATTCATACAGTATATATTCTTCTTCTTCTTTTGTTCGTTTGAAAAAGATTATATCTGCAATGTTGTTGTCTCTAGTGTGAAATTCAGTACAGTAAATAACCAGGCATTAACAATTTTAGAAGTAAACAAAAGCACAATTTTCCGTCTCATTGTGGAGTCCCTGGAAATGAAAGAGCTATCAACTGGTTGAGAAAATGTGCCAAAAGTATAGCCAGATGTACAAGTTACATAACACCAACAGAAAGGGCTCATTAAAAGCAAGTAGGAAATACAAATATAAAAAAAAAGGTAAAAGAAATATTTCCATGCCTTATAGCATAATGGGCATAGAGTGCTGAACCTATAGTATGGAGGAACCTCACTGTAGCTACAGAGTTACGTGCAGACAGTGACGCAGGCGGACAGTTTCTTATCAGCTGTCTGTACTGGTGGAGGAGCACTTATGGTTTATAACCGTGTGCTGGTTCACATCTCCTGACTTTACCTTGTTACCTATATTTTATTAGAAGACATAACACACTTTTTAAAACCTTACTGGAGGGAAAGGTCGAAGGCAAGAGAGCAAGAGGTGGGCAACGATACAAATGGGTGGACAACACCAAGAGATGGACGGGCAGCCGTTTGAGAGAGTGTACAACCTGGACAAGAGACAGCACGTGTCGGAGATCCAAACAGCCAGCCTTCACTGTGGAGACGGCACTTGAACTGACTATATTTTATAGACCAATCTGCACTCAGTGGGTTACGTGGTGAAAATCATGCTGGTCACCTTTACTTCCCAAGACTTTACCTGGTACCCTCAAGGGTTGGTCGACATGGGAGCTAAGGTCATTTTAAAAGCATCAATGAATCAATCAGAAAACTAGCAACCCCTGGTACTTCCTCTTGGTCTTAGCGTTCACCAGCTGTAAACTATGGAGATACAAAAATTTTGGTTGTTTATCGACTCCTGGACTTTAGTCTTGATCCAGTACTTGAGTTGTGCGTGCACATCTACATATCTGGCTGTCTTAGTCGAGGTTTCAACTTCACCGCAGTCGGGTCTTTTCGTACCTGCCCTGTTCCTGTGCCAGTGAAAATCAAATGAAATGTCTCTAACTCTCCCATTTAAACAACTGGTGAACAAACAATTAGTCCAAGAACAATCCAGAAATATGTGCATGCAGTAAATAAATATGACAGTTTCTAGAGGCTCCAAAGCCAACAGTCGATACCAGAAATGCAGTTTATCGTTGATGGAAGTAGTCAGGCATGATAAATTGCCTAAACGCACGTAGAATTAGTACATAAGGTATATCACCAACTCACACTTAAACCGGCTATCGGCCATATTGAATACTACAACACAACTAATGCACAAATAAAAGGCTTTCCACGTGAAAAACACAGCCCACAGAGCTGCACCAAGCACTAAACTCAGGCAGCCAAACAGCAGACTACCATCCAAATGTGGAAACTGCATTAGCAAAGTGCTGTTGGGAGCAAAAATAACTTCGAAGCTCAACATTATGCCACGCCTAGTCCTCCATTTTAGAAGGGACCGCAGATCTGGCTGATTTGTTTGCAGTACCACCCAGTAACATTAGAATCCTACCAGCCTGTGATATTAAAGTGTATGACTCACATGTGAAGTTTGGGAAGATGCTGCAGGAACTCTCTATGGGCACGACACATCGTGGACACCTGTTGCTTCTCTCTAAGCTCTTCTCAATGCACTCACGGCTGAAAACATGGAAAAGCAGATTTATATCTTCACTGTAGTGTCATGTTATGTTGATTCAAGAATGGATATCACAGCAGTCTGGGAATTTCCATAAGCACGCTGTTCCCATCGTCAGCAGCCAGTGCAGAGTTCTAATACCAGTGGTGCCAATAACATTCTGATTATACCTCCACATTGCCTTTCCTCTGAGCATCGAGTATCAGCCAGATCACCTCATCACTTCCTCTGCATCAATCTCATCAGACTGTGGTGATCCATTTGCTCCTCTGAATTGTACACGTTTTTCCACAAGGCACTATCCACATCTGCCTCATCATGCATAAATATTCTATCAAGTTGTGCAGAGCCAACCAGTTGATCTAACTGTTCAATTCCCAACACACTGAGATACCCCGGAGAAAAGATCTAGACAATTCTCCTCACTTGTGACCTCAGAAGCGAAGCATGCCACTCTGAACTGTTGTTACCACAATCGACGTCACTGCACACTGGGTATTCCCATGCATGCCCAGTCCTCTGATGCAGATGCAACTCCAAGGTACTCCTACTATTGGTTCCCATGAGAAGCTGTTTATAATGTCTCCTACTGAGGCGGCACAGATTTGCTTTACCATGCTTTACTCCTACGTCACGCAATCGTGTTAGTGTCAAATTTTCATCCAACAGCACTGATGATGTCTGCTCTATCCATGCTTCTTTCCACATGCATTGATGTATTACACCAATGCTTCACAGTGTCAGGAAACAGTTAGTATTATGTGCTGTGGTTTACAGCTAGGCTTAGATATCCGCACCTTTCAGCCCAACTCATCCGATTTCAGCAAAACCTAATTAATAACCTTTCACGGCATGCTAGTTAGAGGACAGTGTGTCTATTCGTTTTCACCCAACTAGGGCTGTCGAACCCACTTGGGAAAATTGGTTTTAATCCTGTTACACTGCCAGTTAGAAGGACTGTATCATCTGTGCATCTGAGTACTCGTATTTTGACCTTCTGCCCCAGGAACACACAAAAATCTGGACCATGACCTCCTGACCTCTATCACTGAGGCTATGGGAAATTAATTATATTAACTTGCTTTAAAAAAAGCCATTTGATTCATTAGGAAACTACCCTGGAACATTTTTTTTAAGTAAATATATTCAAATCATGACCTCTTAAATCCTGCACAGGCAGGAACTCAGCCAGCAGCATGAACTAGGTGTCTAATAAACAAGTCACTCTGAATAAGTCAGAAAAGCGTCATTTAAGGGGAATTTGACCCAACCTGAAGTGCTGGTTGTACATCTTCTCGAGGTAACATGATTAGATCGCAACAGTAGTGCTGTTTTGTCTGTGAACTGCACAAAAGCTTTTGCACACTTTTCATACTCTTAAAAGCTAGCTGACTTACCTAGACCACACAATGGAAGGATCTCACACAATGGAAGGATCTCACATACTGGAAGGATCAGCTTATGTACTGATACCACACAATAGAAGGATCTTACACACTGGAAGGATCTCACACACTGGAAGGATCAGTTGATGTACTGATACCACACAATGCAAGGATCTCACACACTGGAAGGATCAGTTGATGTACTGATACCACACAATGGAAGGATCCCACACACTGGAAAGATCAGCTTATGTACTGATACCACACAATGGAAGGATCTCACACACTGGAAGGATCAGCTTATGTACTGATACCACACAATGCAAGGATCTCACACACTGGAAGGATCTCACACACTAGAAGGATCAGTTGATGTACTGATACCACACAATGGAAGGATCTATCACACTGGAAGGATCTCACACAATGGAAGGATCTCACACACTGGAAGGATCAGCTTATGTACTGATACCACACAATGGAAGGATCTATCCCACTGGAAGGATCTCACACAATGGAAGGATCTCACACACTGGAAGGATCAGCTTATGTACTGATACCACACAATGGAAGGATCTAGCACACTGGAAGGATCTCACACAATGGAAGGATCTCACACACTGGAAGGATCAGCTTATGTACTGATACCACACAATGGAAGGATCTCACACACTGGAAGGATCTCACACACTAGAAGGATCAGTTGATGTACTGATACCACACAATGGAAGGATCTCACACACTGGAAGGATCAGCTTATGTACTGATACCACACAATAGAAGGATCTCACACACTGGAAGGATCTCACACACTAGAAGGATCAGTTGATGTACTGATACCACACACTGGAAGGATCTCACACACTGGAAGGATCAGCTTATGTACTGATACCACACAATGGAAGGATATCACAAACTGAAAGGATCAGCTTATGTACTGATACCACACAATAGAAGGATCTTACACACTGGAAGGATCAGCTTATGTATTGATACCACACAATAGAAGGATCTTACACACTGGAAGGATCAGCTTATGTACTGATACCACACAATAGAAGGATCTCACACACTGGAAGGATCAGCTTATGTACTGATACCACACAATGCAAGGATCTCACACACTGGAAGGATCAGTTGATGTACTGATACCACACAATGGAAGGATCTCACACACTGGAAGGATCAGCTTATGTACTGATACCACACAATGCAAGGATCTCACACACTGGAAGGATCAGTTGATGTACTGATACCACACAATGGAAGGATCTCACACACTGGAAGGATCAGCTTATGTACTGATACCACACACTGGAAGGATCTCACACACTGTAAGGATCAGCTTATGTACTGATACCACACAATGCAAGGATCTCACACACTGAAAGGATCAGCTTATGTACTGATACCACACAATGGAAGGATCTCACACACTGGAAGGATCAGCTTATGTACTGATACCAAACAATAGAAGGATCTCACACACTGGAAGGATCAGCTTATGTACTGATACCACACAATAGAAGGATCTTACACACTGGAAGGATCAGCTTATGTACTGATACCACACAATGCAAGGATCTCACACACTGGAAGGATCAGTTGATGTACTGATACCACACAATGCAAGGATCTCACACACTGGAAGGATCAGTTGATGTACTGATACCACACAATGGAAGGATCTCACACACTGGAAGGATCAGCTTATGTACTGATACCACACAATAGAAGGATCTCACACACTGGAAGGATCAGCTTATGTACTGATACCACACAATGCAAGGATCTCACACACTGGAAGGATCAGTTGATGTACTGATACCACACAATGGAAGGATTTCACACACTGGAAGGATCAGCTTATGTACTGATACCACACAATAGAAGGATCTCACACACTGGAAGGATCAGCTTATGTACTGATACCACACAATGGAAGGATCTCACTCAATGGAAGGATCAGTTGATGTACTGATACCACACAATGGAAGGATCTCACACACTGGAAGGATCAGCTTATGTATTGATACCACACAACAGAATGATCTGACACCTTTCCGTCTTTCCAGATAACAGTGTTATATTGTGCTATGAGGAGGCATGAGACTCACAGCCCATGGGGATGGCGAGTGTGACCAGCAAGACCCACATGCGTTAAGAAAAGTCTTCCACAATTATAGCATGGGATTTCAGGACCACTGTTGTCTACATTTGTGTTTAGTGTGTTTCTTCTCAGACGCTCAGCTCTCATCCTTTCTGCAGTCACTTCTTCCTTCATTCTCATTCCCTTCCCGATGTGACCCCTCCACACAACACGGTCCATTGCATTTTGTTCCCACGAGTCCACCTCAAGACCTGTATCATTCATGTCCCCCTTGCATACATCTTTATATTGTACTAGAGGTCGGCCTCAACATCTTCTACCCATCATTAATTCACCAGAGAGTATGTGCTTAGGACACACAACAGAAAGGCCCACATACTATAAGAGTCATACAACTTACCAGAAAGAATGCCCACACTTGGTCATGTACGCTTCATCTATAATATCAAAACATATTGGGCTGAGGAAGAAACAATAAAATCAACATATTTATTTACAAAGACTGCTTGCAGAAGATTTCAGATGGTTCTACTACATATGTAAGGGTACGCTGACCCACACAACATAATTACATTACATATTAGGGATCAACCCAGCTTCAGTGTCTTGGATCCACATTTGGTGAGGTCTGCTTCTGTGACGTTTTCCTGAAACTATACCCTTCAACACTGTTCTTCCCAGGCCACCATGTGTTTAACATGGCCAAGATACCTCAGCTGTCAGGTCATGATGCTGTTTATGAGCCAATTCGGCTCTCCTGTCAACTTAGGCCGTTAGCTGGAAAGCCGCCGATCGCGTAGTGGGAGTCCTCTCCCTTGGCTGCATTGCGAACACGGAGCGGAAAAGTCACGAATCAAAAAAGGCAGTGAGGTCGACAACAGGGCTGCCAATGCTTGGGTGTGTGCCCCAGATCTGGCTGTTTATTTGGCGCTTCGGGGAAATCTGGGTTTTTTTTTAAAGTAAATATATCCTTATATAAAAGTGGTATTAGTTGCCACGGATGTGACTCCTGCAGATCTGTATGACTTAATGACAGCCGATAAATTTGCGTGGTTAGAGGTAGGGTTAGGGGTAGCGGTAGGGTTAGGGTAAGGGTTAGGGTTAGATGTGACAATTTTGACGCAGGAGTTCCAAATAATCGCGCACAGTCACATACACACCCAAACAATCGAAGGACTGTGGACAATTCGCCACCGATGAGGCACTAGCCGCGCGCTATTGCCATCATATTTGGGAGAATTTCTGTGGCGCCACTCCCACAAGCATCAGATTGTCGGCCAGTATTTGGAACTCCTACGTCAAAATTGTCACATCTAACCCTACCCCTAACACTAACCCTAACCCAACCCCTAACGCCGCTAACCCTATCCCTAACCCTAACACAAACCCTATGATGACCGTATGATGACTACGCAACCGTACACGCAACCGTATGATGATAGGTAACCGTAACAGTATGATGACTACGCAACCGTACACGCAACCGTATGATGATATGTAACCGTAACCGTAGACTACGCAACCGTACACGCAACCGTATGATGATAGGTAAGTATGTCATTTGATTCGTGACTTTTCCACTCCGTGTTCGCAATGCAGCCAAGGGAGACAACTCCCACTAAGTGATAGGCGGCAGTCCAGCTAACGGCCTAAGTTGACAGGAGAGCTGCCAATTCTCCTTGCTGTTCAGATCAAACAGGATGTTGGTGTTTTTCTGACCAACATTGCAGAGCTAAAAATAATATGTGTTTTCCCTACTGTATAATCAATACTTTGTCTTCTTCTTCTTTTTTCTGCTCCTGGAATGCCTTGTGGCGTCAGGGCAGGAAGAGATCTCAGGTACGGGTTCTAGATCTCTTCATTCTCTACGAGACTAAGTAAGCTAATGCAGGTTTGCTGTACCAGTCACAGTGTTTTTAAACTTCCTAGAAGATCACATTTGAACTAGACTATCACATTCAGACTAGTTTACATAACTTTTGATCTAGGATGTCAAAAACTGACCCTGGTTAAGCGCTGGCTAAAAAAAAATAAACAGCCCCTTGCCTCACCATCTTGAACGGAATACTTACCAGATATAATCACAGCTGATATTCTTGTAGCTGTCCTCCTGGCCAGCGAGCACTGCCGTGGCAAGTCTTTTCTTTGCCTTGCGCACCAGCACTGGCTGAGGTGTTCGTGACATCATGCCAGTGGCATCTGATAACCAGTTAGAGCTGGTTCAAGATCAGGAAGCAAGAAAACAATTCATTAATACACAATACCTGCTGATATCAGATGCAGAGGCTGATATGAGAGATGCAGTCGCTAAACTCCTGCAAACACAATTTGTTTGCATTTAAATACATACAGCCTCCCCGTGTGGGTTCCAGGGCCACATCCGGGGGAGAAAAACAAGAATAGACCCACTGCTAACAAGCATGTTGTAAGAGTCAACTAATTAAGGATGTTTCCTTCGTAGTTGGAGTGCGTCTGCCTGAGAGGCAAAGAACCAATAGTTTGAATACAAATAAGAAAGATCTGTACAATGGATGTGCTGGCAAAACTAGGGTTCTGGAATAAAATTAAAGTCCAACAGTGGATGAAAAACAAGAACTTTCCACCAGAATTTACAGATGATGAAAGTAAAGAAGAAGAAGATTTAGGGATGGACAGTTTTAATAAATATCCTAGGCTCTCAGGTTGATCCAAGCAAAAACTGGTACCAGGAAATATTAGTAAAGGAGACTGGCATTACCCACCTAGCACCTGTTGGGCTATAAAAATATGGATCTAAAAAGTGAATGGATAACCTTTATTCCAAAACCTGGAATATGATAAAACTAAAAACAAAATCTAGTTTTGATCATTATTCTTATAGTATATCATTATCATAATAGTATAGGGGTGGAGTCACTGCAACCTTCCGCTGGTTTCAAACCCAGCTGCACACTCATGTGAACTGTGATTGTAAAATATATATAAACTGAACAGATATTTTACTTCTCTCTTTACTTCTTTTATCAACTGCAACCAGGGGACTGAACTCCGACTAAGCGGCCGTCGCCGTCCAAGTAGCGACCGTTATTGCAAGGAGAACCTGATTTTGTTTTCATGAACTAGGAGTAAGACCTACAACTTTGGTCTGTCACTGTCAGTTTTCCGTACAGGGCCTCAATTTTACTTTGTCATTTAGATAAGATAAGTAAAATCCCTATTTAAACTAAGGAAACTAAGTCTAATGTGGGGCCCAAACAACTTTTTACTTTTTAAGCAGCGCTCTGTTGGCTAGTTCAGCTGCAGATGTCAGTCCTTACGTTTACCCTTTGCAAGGTAATATTGAGACTCCTGTTTCGATTAAATAATATACTGGAAACAATCTACGAGTCCTTAATCGTGAGTTTTGACAACCTTTTACCTCTCCGTCTTGAAAATGCGATGCTGCTAGTAATCTCTGAAGTTCAGCCACCACCAATACAACACAGACGGTGCAAACGAACAGGAAGTTCTAGTTTTTAACACCCCAGAAAGTTTAGTCCAAACGCCGTGTCAGACTTTGTGTATTTATGCGAAGCAGGTAATGAATGTACCAATGCTAACTATCTAGTTACTAAGTTAGTCATACCCTTGTGGGATGCAATTTTTCGTTATTTGAAGCTCCACTCTGGCTTTTGCCGGGGGGTCCTGAATATAGCCGGGCCATAAATAATGGCCTAACGGCTGAAAGGGGTTTCTGGAACCTCTCCACGGGTGATCATCATCCGCATGATGGCACTTTGTGTCACCAGGCGTTTATTTTGTGTGTGATGCCCTGGTGAGGTACAACAAGAGATGGAGAGAGGGAGAGGGAGAGAGAGAGAGAGAGAGAGAGAGAGAGAGAGAGAGAGAGAGTAATAATGCTAACGGGAAGAAGCATGGACACAGCTAAAATAAAATCGTCAACGCTGTACGGACTAGGTTGGGGAGGGGGATAACGGTGAATCGCTGACGCTAACACGACTGCTAGACATGGGAGTAAAGTTTGGTGAAGCACGTCTACGTCGTCTTCAAGATCAAGACAGGAGACACAACAATCTTTTCATGGGAACCATAAGTTGAGGTACCTTAGAGTGGCTGCTGCATCGGAGGCCTAAGCACACATCGGAATGACACATGTGCAGGGACGTATATTTTGAAAACATAACATAAAATCAAAGTGAATCATAGACAGCTTCTTCTTCTTCTTCTTCTTCTTCTTCTTCTTCTTCTTCTTCTTCTTCTTCTTCTTCTTCTTCTTCTTCTTTTTCTCTTCTTCTTCTTCTTCTTCTTCTTCTTCTTCTTCTTCTTCTTCTTCTTCTTCTTCTTCTTCTTCTTCTTCTTCTTCTTCTTCTTCTTCTTCTTCTTCTGCTTCTCTTTCTATTCTTTTGATTATAAAGGATATTCTGAATCATCTTTGTAATGTTTTTATAAATGGATCGTTATTTCTCTAAAGGTGTTCTTGATACTGTCATTCTATATTCTGGGTGGTCAACTTCATGCTCTTTGTTCATTATATGCACCGAGGAAAAGATCCAGAAAATGCTCCTCCCCTGACGTCTGAAGCGAAGCATGCCACTCTTCACGAAGCATGCCTGTCCTCACCTTCCTCAACATGCTCTCTGAGTCACTTACAACAACGATGTGTGTGTTTATGAGTGAGTGTGTGCATGTGAGAGAGAGAGAGAGAGAGAGTGTGTGTGTGTGTGTGTGTGCGCGCGCGCGCGTGTGTGTGGAGCTCTTTAGCCAGAGGAAAGCTGTAGTGACTGCTTCAATCTTCCTTCTTCAGCTGGATGCTACGCTTTCTTGCACCAAACGTTGGCCATTAGCTTTTGCTTTAAAAAAAATAATAAAAAAAGACACTTTTCTTTTGCTTTTTGACACTGAAACATGTGCAGAAAAAATCACATTACGAGCATTATTCCAAGGCTAAT
This sequence comes from Candidula unifasciata, assembly GCA_905116865.2. Taxonomy (NCBI): domain Eukaryota; kingdom Metazoa; phylum Mollusca; class Gastropoda; order Stylommatophora; family Geomitridae; genus Candidula; species Candidula unifasciata. The sequence goes on along the minus strand of CAJHNH020001280.1, from coordinate 542,239 downwards.
CGGGGAAGGCCATGGTTGTCCTGAAATAATTGCTGCATCTATAATTATAATAAATAGCAATGGAGGCTGTGTGAAGGAAATTAAAAGAACAATGGTCATAGCAATGCAAAGATTAAACAGCCTTAGAAGTCTATGGTTAAGCACCAGCACGGAGATCAAAACTGGAATTTTGAGAGCATGCATCTTCCCTGTAGCAACATACGGATGTGAGGCGTAGACTCACAATATCTTGGACAAAGAAGAGGAGAAATACTTACATCTCTAAAGATCTGAACATCAAGGAAGATTGGTTAATAAACAGTATCCTGTCTCGGAAGCAGAAGGCACGGTGCCAGGAAGAAGGGGCAGGGGCCGACCAACACAAAGATGGGCAAATGATATAAGTGACTCCTCGAGTATAAAAGTACATAGGACGAGAGAGCTGGTAGAGAACGAGTTTCTATCAGTAAGACCGTGATGAGAGCGACGTTCTGCAAATGACTTACTTCATGATGATGAATTGCTGCATTTCTACCTCAGTGGCACCTGCTGGCCACTTCATGCACTCCCGGACCAGTGTGATTATGGCTCTATACAAGCCAGAATGTTCCATTGGCACTCTGACCCACTCACTCCTTTCGTCGCCGAATATTCTCCAGAATGCAAACCTGTCTGATCGTGTCCTCCGACTGAGCCATCCGCGACTTCCTTTATACCAGCCACAAAACCTTAACTGCACCCAGCTATTCTCATCAGAAAATGTAATTATTTCGTTTCTGAAATCCTTGAGAGTTTTTAGCTTCATGACGTTTTTGCTATCCACGCAAATTGCTAAGTTACCTGTTTCTTTTATTATTTTTTTTTTTAAATTAAAACAATGGGCTAAACAACACATTTTTTTAAAAAACAAAAACAAACAGCAGATTTAAGACACAAACGAACATCAAATTAAGATGGTAAGAAGCATCAAATATAATTATAAAAGACTTCTTCTTGTTCTCGTCCTCCACCTCCTCCTGCTCTTCCTTCTCCGCCTTCTCCTCTTCATTCTGCTTTGAAGTATGAAGTTTGAACAACGGATCAACAGCATAGCACACGAGCAGTAACCCATAAGTGCTCTATTCTTCTTCTAACTCAAGTCTGAGTCTATAGAAGCTCAGCACGGTGCATAGGCTCTGTAGCACCGGCGAAGATCACAGTTCCGCGGAGCAGATGGATCACCACAGTCTGGTGAGATTGATGCAGGGGAGAGTGACCTGAGGTTTTGGCAGATGCTTAAGACTCAGAGGAAAGGCAAGACGAACGTTTAATCAGAATGCTACTGGCATCATTAGTATCGGAACTCTTCGCTGGCTGGTGAAGATGGGGAGGGAGCGCTTATGGGAATGCCCCAAGTGCTGTAAAGTCGGTTCTCGAATCAAATCAAATCAAATCAAGGTTTCATAGTGAAAAGTCCATTATACATCATGCGTTGTTTGGAACTGAAATAATTACCAAACATAAAACAGTTTTATGTTTGCGTGAGCGCGCATGAGTGTGTGCTTTGTGATATGAAGAGAAAGTGTGAAGGTTAGAAAAGATATATATATATATATATATATATATATATATATATATATATATATATATAGTATATATATATATATATATATATATATATATATATATATATATATATAGACCGACCCACCCACCCACCCAAACCCACCCACCCACCGACCGACTGACCGACCGACCGACCGACCGACCGACTGACCGATCCACCCACCACCCACCGACGGACGGACGGTCGGACGAATGGATGGATGGATGGATAGATAGATAGATAGATAGATAGATAGATAGATAGATAGATAGATAGATAGATAGATAGATAGATAGATAGATAGATAGATAGATAGATAGATAGATAGATAGATAGATAGATAGATAGATAGGTAGGTAGGTAGGTAGGTAGGTAGGTAGGTAGGTAGGTAGGTAGGTAGGTAGGTAGGTAGGTAGGTAGGTAGATAGATAGATAGATAGATAGATAGATAGATAGATAGATAGATAGATAGATAGATAGAACTTTATTTTTAAAGGGTCAAAAATAGGGCACGCAGGCCCGTCTTACTTTCGGCCTTTCCAGTCACCCCTCTTTCGCACAGAAGTTGTATTTTACTAATAAAGCATGTTATGATCATGTGATGATATGCATATTATGAATATCATAAATGAACACAAAAGCATGAATTGTAAAATGCATGCAAAAACCCGCGCGCGCACACACACGCACACACCCACCCACTCACTTACACACATATGCATGCATGCATGCATACATACATCATTACATATATACAGGCACGCATTGAGACACACACATGCATACAAAGACATGCTCACACACGCATATGCAGACTCACAAACAGACCCGCCCACAGACACACACGCAGACTCACACACTGACACACATACAGAGACACACACACTCACGCATACAAACACACAGACACACACACACAGACACATACATATAAAAACACACACAGACACACAGGAAGATGCACAGCAGGCATATATTCATGCATGCTCACACACTGACATACACACTGACACACACGCATACATAGCAGACACATTCAAACAGCCACATAGACAGACACGCAGTCAAACACACACAAAATACAAACAAACGTGCAGACAAACACATACAGACAAACACACAGAAAGACATACGCAGACAAACACAGGCAGACAAACATACGCAGACACATATAGACAGCCTCACACACAGACATATACACCGATATGCAGACACATACACAAAATAAAGAGGCACAATAAACACACAGAGAGGCACACAAACACAGACACCCATTGACAAATACACACCGACACATACACTAGACACACGCGCACACAATACACACACATAGACACGCACACACAGACAGATACACGCAGACACATACACTAACGCAGACAAACATACAGACACCCACACACAGAGACACATACACACATCCACATAGACACACACGCAGACAAACACACACAAACAGACACAGGCAAACATGCAGGCAAACAAATACGGGGACACATATAGACACACACGCAGACACACACACAGTCATATCAAACATTCAGACAAACACAGTGACACCAACACATGCAGACAAACACAGAGACACACACGCAGACACAGACATATATACACAGTCACATACACAGTCACACACACAGACGCACACACACACACGCACGCAGACACACATTCACAACAAAGCCGCACACTTGAACACACAGAAACACACATACACAGACACATACACTGACAAATTCATGTTTACACATACACGTGGACATCCGCGCACACACATTCAGACATATACACAAAGACACACGCGGACACACACACATAGACACACGCAGACGTATACACACACACATGCGAGCGCGCAAACATAATATCATATACACCTTGTTTAATACTAAATTGAAAATTCAATATGGATTATTTATTACATCCAAGGTGGCAGATAATCTCTTGTAAGTGTCGCGACCCCGAAGTGAATAGATGATTTTGTCAACCCTAACACAGTATAATACCTCCGATTTCGAACAACCACAAAGAAATATGCCCCCAGGGCCCTCCGAAAAGGGGGGGGGGGGAATGAAGGGCCCAATCCAATTGATGCCTTCGGTGACGACCTTGCTAGCCCCCGGACTGAGATACTCGCCCAACGTCCGGGCTGGCTCTGTACATGTGGGAAAAGCTTCACAGGGTTGCATGGTCAAGATCCCTACGGTTCTGGAGGAACCGGTGAAGAGTCTCGGTCGCGTTTACGATTCGAAGTTATCTAATAGAGCGGAGGTCCGGCGAATACATGAGTCACTGGCTACAGGCCTGCTCGCGATCGAGCGATGCAGGCTGATCGGAAAATTCAAGGTATGGTGTCTCCAATTCATGTTGATTCCAAAGCTCCTATGGCCACTGCTAGTCTACGAGGGGACGATGACTGCAGTGGAAACCATGGAAAAGAAAATCAACACAGCCTTAAGAAAGTGGATTGGTGCACCGCCTTGTCTGACCGACGTGGCTCTGTATTGTAAGCTTGTTGTTATCGATCCTGTATTGTAAGCAGGCTAAGCTGGTACTTCCGTTCAAATCAATAACCGAAGAGTTTAAAGTCGGCAAGGTAAAGCTCGCCATGCTTTTGCGCGAGTCTTCAGACCCAAATGTCACCGCTGTCCAGCCCGCTCTAAAGACTGGAACCAAGTGGAGAGTCCTCGATGCGATAGAATCTGCTCATAACGCACTAAAATTGAAGGAGATAATGGGATACACACAAACCGACCGTCGAGGCCTGGGGCACGGGAAAGTCAATTGGTGGTCAAAGGCCTCAGCCAAAGAACGCCGAGACAAACGGTGAGGGACAACGAAAACGAGGTTCGGGTCCAGAAAGCAGCCCAGCAGTCGCAGCAGGGCCATTGGGTCAGCCTGGAGAGCGCATTGCCAAGAATACTCACATGGGGTGAGATCTGGCGGATGACCCCGCTGCGACTGAGCTTTATCGTTCGTTCGGCGTACGATGTATTACCGTCCGGTGTTAACATGGTTAAATGGTCTGCGACCAACGATCCGACTTGCCCGTTGTGTAAATCGAAGCAAACTCTTTAGCACGTCCTGTCCGCCGGCAGGAAAGCCCTAGGTCAAGGCCGATACACATGGCGACACAACAAGGTGCTAAAAGAGTTAGCAGCCGTTGTCGACCAGGCTAGAATGAGGGCTAACGCCAGAGCCAGTTCTAGCATCGTCCCCATTCGTTTCCTCAAGGCTGGGCAGGTTCCAAAAGGTAAGGTCAACAAAAACGCATTCGCTCCATCTGTGCTAGACTCTGCGAGGGACTGGTTACTGGCGGTTGATCTGCCAGGCCATGAACGGTACCCCGAGTTGATCCGTAAAACCGGCCTGCGACCGGACATCGTTCTCCATTCTGCGCAAAAGCGGCAGCTCATTCTGATTGAGTTGACTGTCCCGTTTGAGTCGCGTATGGAGGAGAATCATTTGTACAAGCTCGAGAAGTACAATGATTTAGCAGCCGGTCTAAGGAGAAACGAGGCTTACACAGTACGGGTATTTGCCGTCGAAGTGGGAGCGAGAGGCCTCGTTTCCACTTCGCTCTACAATGTGGTGAAAGATTTAGGATTGCGCGGTAATGAACGGAAACGAACACTCAAAAAACTGGGAGAGGCAGCCGAAAGGGCCTCTAGCTGGCTTTGGACGCAGCTGGTCCGGGTGTCTAGTGGAAAAGGGTTTCTCACCCCTTTGAAAGTCCATCGTGTCCGAATTGTCTGCCAGTGTTCCTCTGCCAACTGCTAATAAAAGTCCAACATGTGTCCGGTAAACCAAAGTAAGCTTGTCGCTCGGTCGTCCAGGCATGCTGACTGCTTTAATTAGGCTGCCGCGGCGGCTTCTTATCTCACAGTACCTCCTTCGAAACCACCAAGTCGTCTTGTCTCTGGCCGAAAGTAAAACACCATCCGGTAATTCCGTACAGCGGGGAACCAGCCCTGAGCTTCATGAACTCAGGAGGGCCCACCTCCGAATGCGTCTAGGAATAGTGAGCCGAAACGCGTGTCGATGAGGATAATTTCTACTGACGACTGGTAGATCCCTGCTGTACTTGCTCCCTGTGAGTTTATTCCTACTAGTAGGGGTTTTCCTCTCAACACTACACCTCTACTAGAGAAAGTGCACTAATTATCCGAGCTATGTTGATCTCAGACAACGTCCTGGATATCCAAGAAAACAGCTATTTTTCGCTCGTTATGTAAATTAACAGCAGCTGCACTTGGTACCCACAGGAGAAGGAAAGGAGTTTTAGATGTCTATCTTATTATCATTATTGAAATATTAGGCAGGGCAGGTGACCCCTCCCGACTACCTCCTCCTGGTAAAGAATTATTAGGGAGCCCCCACCGAATGCAATTCCATCTAACAGTTAAGTTAAACATGTAAGAACATACACACTTGGAACTTGACAAACTATCCAGTATCAAACCATATATTTGATTTATTACACTAGCAATCATTTAGATGACATTTATCATATATTTGATTAAACAGTTATGGTGGGGTGGTAATGAGATGCTTAAGCTAGAACTGAGTACCTAAGATTATTGTGAAGTTTTAATGAAAAGTTTACGAACAAAATATGAACGTAACTTAGATAAAACCTATGAGAGCCGTGAGGCACTGTCAGTCTTTTCCACCTCTTCCAGCTTCTTCCCAGCTTGTTCCACCTCATTCTTCGACTGTTCCAACCTTGCCGAACTCCCACGCAATGTAGGTTCGTACACGTGGACCCTATGTTTCTGTTATCAGAACCGACCGGTCTTTACCCCGATGGGAGCTGTAATAATTGAAACAAACACGTATGTGTATATCTATACTTACACTTAGCATGCATATACTAATAAAATATATCTATCATCTCTCCTTTTCATATTCCACATTCTCTCCAGTTTAGTCTGAAGGTCTTATGACTCACACTAACGTCTTACATATCCTGCCTTCCCTCTCTTGTACTGTCATGATAGTTGACTTCCTAAGTCTGTTGCTGGCAGCATCATGAAGAAACTGTATATGCCTAGTAGTATATTGTGTACCCTGATCCATTAGCCTAGTTAACTCCTTCCTTTTTCTAGTATCTAACCTACCCTACAGGAGAGGATCTAAGCCACCCTCTCCCTTTAATAACGGGCAGATCCAATCATCTTTCATTGTGCCTGTCAGTCAATTCTTGTCTGCCCTTACTGATCAAACTTTTTTAAGTGGGAAAATCTAGTTACAGCCAGTGTCACTGACAGGTGTGAACAGCCGGTTCAGTGGAACCATCATGTTTGGAGTTTTCTACTTGACCAAGTTAATTCCCCTCATTTGGCCTAGTCAAAGGGCACAGTCTAACCGTTTGTGTAACTTTTATGACACTCTGTGGTCTGCTTCCCCCAGGTAGGAAGATTAGCTAAATAAGGTAATGTTAGTAACATTAAGCAAAGCATGGTCGCTTTGTCTGAGCTAAGGACTGGAAACAATTTTAAATCCCACGTGGTTTAAGTATTATTTGGGCTAAGGGCATAGTAAATTTAATTCTTTGTCTCTCTATGGACAGAAGAAATTAGTAAAAATAAAAACTTCTGAAAACACCGGGGTCATTTCGTCACAGTAAGCATGAAGTGAAAAAGTTTGCGATAAAATAAATATAGACTGTGTGTTTTTTTTTTAATTTTTTTTTTTTAATAGGTTCCATAAATGAGAAACACTGTTTGTTGTATATATTTAATTAATCTAATAAAGTGATATTTCTTTAATTTGAGAACTTCATATTGCACTTTATTTCTCAATTTGCGATAAGCAGTAAAGTTTTTGTTTTTGTGTACCGCATCCCGCTCTCTCATAATTTCAAGAAATGCACTATTTATCTATGTTGATTTAGTTTGACTATTTACTCTAACTTCCTTAACTGGTACATATTTATCAAAAACACTTTAGATTTTTTTAGTCCAGTAGGCTATATCGTCGTCAGGTTCAAAAGGTCATTAAATATGATCGAGCTGTACATTTCAAAGTCACGTAAAAATAAATCCAGATTAAAGGATTTTAAAACTTCTAAATTTAATAGTCAAATGCTTTTTTTTTTTTTAGGTGCTCTGTATCCCCTTTTTGACCAGGTAATGCACACTGGATAATGGTCGCTGACTGCACTAGCAGGGACAGTACATTCGATAATATTTGTTGGACAAGACACATAGACGTGATCGAGTATGGCTGAGGAGGTTTCTGTCACTCTCGTGGGACGGTTGATTAGTTGTTTAAAGTTATGAGATAGGATGATATCTCCCCATGTCTGGTCTGTTTTCTTTGCATCAATGTTGAATTCTCCTAGAAGAATAATTTTTTTTCCTAATCTTAAAACTCTATCCAACATAGAGGTGAAGACGCCATACCAGTGGTTACCTGCACAAGGATTTCAATATAGGTAACCAATATTGACTTCCACCCAGACACACTCTACTTTTAAGGATTCGCGATCATTTCTATGGGAAAAATTGAGACAATTTGAGATGTACACCGTTATACCTGTTTCTAATTTTATCACTGCGTCTTTGCGAATAACATTGAACGCCTTAATTTTAATTTAATTAATAATAATTTTATTGCTAAGCCGACTTTCGGTAATTCCAAAAATATGAAACTGCTTGCTAATCCTATCTGACAACTCCGGTAGTTTGCCGAGCAAATAATAAACGTTTATGTGACCTATTCGAAGGCCTCCTTTGTTTAACCACTGATTACGACTGGTTGTCATAATATTTTGTATAAGGAGATGCTATTTTTTGGTACTGACTTTTTTTTCCAAGATGTGCTCATTGTGTAGTACTGGCATGTGATTGGGTAGGGTACCGTCTCTGCTGGAGTGACATCATGAAAGCCTGGTGCAGAGCTGCAGGATTAAACTGCATGAGATGCTCGACATCTCGATTCCAGCGGTAAGCAGGATGTACGTTAGTGTACAGTGAGGAGTGGTTAACGTGAGTACCACATAAGGTACTACACTGGAGACAGACATCTGGGGCATAGCGCTATTATTTAAGGGTGCTTCTGTAGATCTGCCCAGTGGAGACTGCTTAACTGGCAAGGAAGGAAATAATTCATCATAAGTCTGAGAAATAAGACATAGGTTGTGCTGCACAGGAATATGCACTGGGGTTGAAAAGGAGTATAAAAGCTGCAGTTGAGGAAGTTTTAGCATTGCGAGCATCCGAGTGTGGGCCACAAATGTTCTTTCAGAAAATTTAATTTTTTTCGCCAAAATACTGGTTCCTAATTTTGAGCAGTGTATTTAATCTTTATACATGTTTTTCTTGGGTGCACCGGATTGTGGGAAGTAAAATAATGAGTATTATTTATAAAACGAACATTGTGTTCTGAACAAAATTTGTGTAGTGTCAAATCACCGGAGTCGGTCTTGCGACGTTGAACTCCATAGCATGGGGTTATTATAGTACTCATAAACACACAAGATCTAGGAAACTTAACACGTATAATCTTAAGTAGAAGATCTAGGAAACCTAACATGTATAATCTTTAACAATTGTTGAAAACTTGATCGTTCATAATGTTATTATTTCCAAAATGAAATGTCGTTCTCAGCACATTAAAACTGATGTTAGATCGGTGCAGTGTCGCTGTCAGTTTATCAATGTCTTCTCCCGGTAGTGGATGGACTGCCACTGTCTCACTGGCTGATGATGCCACGCGGTCACAATAAATTCCCAGCATCAGGGAATCACCAACAATCGATATGAGGTTGTCGGGTCTACCTGGATCGCTGCTGCTGCTGCCACTGGTGGCTGCCATATTGATTGTGGTCAGTATCCATGCATGATATATGCGACGACTGTTGGTTTGTGATGATGGAATTAGGAAAAGACAAGTACTGCATTTTATTTAGAGCCTGAAATCTGTTGCTCGTATACACCCCAGTTGTGTAGATAGCGGGTGTTTGCTCGACAGGCTGTGAGGTGGT
>CAJHNH020001280.1:500185-527685 GCA_905116865.2 Candidula unifasciata | reverse complement strand
GGTTACCACTAAGTGGTCTCGAGGGATGGCGTTCGCCTCGAGGGCTGGAGGTCCCGGATTCAGGCCACGGTGAAAGCTGGGATTTTAGGCAGTTGGAAATGGAAAACAGTAACCTAACGGCGCTGCCCGGGCAAAATTAAAAATTAAAAATTTGTCCTGTTCACGTTTCCAGGACCAGGATTATAGTTACTTCCCCTGCATTCATGCTTTCCTTAGGTCTCTAGACCTCTCCTATGTTGCGGGGGTGTTATAACATGGCTTGGTTTGGTGTTCGATCAGCGTATGTAATGTTTGTGGGAGATTGTGTTGTTGTGAGTTTATTTCAGGCGCTTGTGTACACGTAAGAAGTACTGCAGGGGAAGCGCAGTAGGCGTGACGATTCTTGGCTGTCTAAACTGGGATGTTTTTGTATTTCTACGTACGTTGGCGGTGGCTTCCCTCGAGAGAAAGAAAGCAGTTACAAGGAGAGTAGGAATAGAAAAATATAGCTGTTTCCAAACTCTCGAACCGTGGCGCAGGTAGCAGAACGTAAAAATAATCACACAAGCGAGTGGTGAGAAGACGAGAAAAGAGGCGACGGTTTAACCGTTCACAAAAAGGAAAACACGATTCACCCGCAATATAGGAGAGGTCCAGCGACATACCGAGGCATGAATGGCAAGGGAGGTTACTCTAATCCCGGGCCTGGAAACGAATAGCACCTAAAAATCTACCCACATTATTTCAGGGTACTAGCTGGTGATACGGAGTTCGTGCACTGCGCTGAGATTCTTCGGACTCAGGCTCGAGTAAGAAGTAGAACGGAGCACTTATGGGTTGCTACCCGTGTGCTATGGATGTTGATTCGCTGTATAAACATAAACCTAAAACCTAAAACCTTCATCATTGTGACCTCGCAATTTTTTTTTCTCTTGTGTTATAGGTGATGAAGTGGTTGAAATGTGGTACTCGGAGATACAGAACTACAACTTTCAAAAGCCCGGTTTCGCAATGAACACCAGTGAGTCATGACTTACAACGTGATTACTTCTTTACTGTGGCACAAAAGTTAGTTGTGTATCCTTAACAGGAAGTTGCAGTACCAACCACATAATTTTTCGACTGTTTTGGTTTTTCTAGGCAAATTCACCTCCAGTAGTTTGCCATTTGCTGGACGGTCGGCTTCTCGATACCACTGTTGAAACCAACGCAAGGCGCAGAGCCCATAGCTGGAATCGAACCTGGCACCCCGGCATTAAAAAGCGCGTTTGCGACGCCAAAACCACAAATGCCGACAACTGTGGTCCATCCCTTCGAAAATTAAACTCATGTATAAAGGTTGTTTATATAATAAACAAGCAGACAATATAATAATTGGCACTTATAGAAAGAAGAAGACAGATAGAAGGACACACTAGACAAAGAAATTCTGACAGCTGTAGTTACTGTGTCGGAAATCGAACCTGTCACCTCAAAATGGCGTGTGCGACTTGCTATGGAAACAGGTGTACTAAGAACATGACCAACTAGGCACCCCTAAAAACTGCCTTCATTGGCCATGTCTATCGTTCACCTTGAAGCTCACAGCTGTGGACCTTGAACCACTGAAATTATACCTTGATTATTTATGTAAAGGTTGTTTAGAACCGTGTCGCTCGAAAACTGAAGCCATTATCTCCCATAAGAACTGACGTTAGAATGATTAATTCGTTTCTCATGTCCAAATGACTGTTTTTAACTTCAAACTGTATAACAACACTTCACACACAAAAGTGTTTAGAAAAAAATGAAAACGTACACAATCTTCTCTCTCTCTCTCTCTCTCTCTCTCTCTCTCTCTCTCTCTCTCTCTCTCTCTCTCTCTCTCTCTCTCTCTCTCTCTCTTTCTCTCTCTCTCTTTCTCTCTCCCTCCCTCCCCCTCTTTCTCTCTCACACACATACACATACAAATAAGTACATTATCGAAGGAAATTAAGTCTTTGACTAGCTCTAGGAAAGAAAGTTGATGTCATAAATAAACTAGCAGATCACGAGGAAGGAAGGCTGTTCTGCCCTTTCTGAAAGTGTCACATTCTTCTGTGGTCAGTGCATTCTGGCGAGCGTCCATCAACTTCTCCAGAACACGGTCAATTTCCAAGTCCTTGAAAAGATAAACCAAACAAAAGGTAGAACCAGTCAGATTCCCAATATCACGTACAAAGACGACAAGTGAACGTTGCGGCTGTATAGCCTTCATCAGCATATTATATAAATATACATTCTCCAGGTTGTGCAGGTGTGTTAGGAAACGAGCAGGCAGATACACTGGCCGGTTCTGCACCACTTGGTGGCGAGCCGATTTATGGCACGCTAGAAGTTGTGAGGTCCCTTAGAAAGCGAGTGAACAGTGCGGAGGCACACATTAATTATTACGGTCTGAGGAGAATGGCGATGCGAGGAGTTGCTAGGGGATCTAGCCGACGCTCAGCACTTAAGGGAAAGGCGAGACGGATAGATAGATAATCAGACAGTTGCTGGTGCCATCGGAACTGGAACTCTTCGTTTGCTCTTGAAGATGGGACGGAGCGCTTATGGGAGTGTCCCAAGTGCTGTGATGTCGAGTCTTAATCCTACATTCAACATAAATACGATTTTTAAGTTTAACTACAAATAAAATATTTTTTGAACGAAATGTAAAATGAAAAAGCTAAGGACGTTATGTTACTAGACTAGACGATGTTTTTCTTCAGGTTCTTGTTAATAGTGCTTGTCTTCTTCTTCTTCTTTCTTTCGCCTGAAAAAAGTTGTCTGTACCAGCAGTTTTGTTTCTTGTATAAATTTCACTGTCGTTGTTAGTTCATTCAGTGGTCCATAGAGTGTACGTTCCACTGTTGTTCTCTCTGGCCGAAAGGTTTGCCCTAATGTGTCATATTCGGTGCAGTCCTGGAGTACATGTTTTGCTGTCTGGGGCACCTTTCCACAGAAAAGTTCTTGTGATTTTGTTTGTGTCCTCTTACTTGCATTGTTTTAAAGTTAGGAGTAGAGGGCGTAGGGGTCTTGTCATGTATTCAAGGGGACGCCACCTGAAAATGGTTGAAAGTCACTGCCCTAAAAAATAATAAATACAGGCAGCAAAGTCTGACAACCGTCAAATATTTTGTCGACCGCCTTTACTACTCAGAATATTTCTAAGTACTCATTTTAGGCTGGCTTAATCAGGGAGAAGTATGTAATTTTTTTTTTTTCAAATCACAATGTTAATCATCTTCAAGTACCTGTAAATGATTTCATAGAACCTCAAAGATTATACCTCAAATGGTTTGATCCTTTGATCAGAGCGAAACAAAATCAGCCAGCATCTAGAACACGAGAACCGCCGGATACAAGGCAAGAAACCGACCAAGAAATTGAGGGGTGGAGGGAGTAAAAGAGACACTACAGATACGCAATATATCATTAACACAAGCTACTTAAATAATACAAGTCAGGAACCTACACATAACCCCTTTCTGTGGCGCTTCACGGCATAGGCACTAGGTTACAAGAAACAGGAGGAGAAGAAGAAGAAGGATAAGAAGAAGAAGAAGAAAATCAACGTCAAAATTACCTCTTCTAGTACTAAACAGCTCACCCTGTGTGACTGAATTTATTCAGTGCCCCAGTCAAAATATGATCAGTCTAGCACATATTAAGTTTATACAAGTTACAGTAAAACACCCAACAACACACGAGTCCCTGACAAAGGTTATGTATATAGCTCCTGTAGATTTAGTATTCCCATGTAAATATTACCTCGTTTTGGTATTCGGCCACCTCTTTATGGAATTGAAAGAAATTCTGATCTACTGAAACTAGTTAATTAGTTATCGGGGTTCCAACGTCACAACGGACTGTTCACAGCATATTTGCCCGCTTATGTGCTAGAGGAAATCACTCAAAGTGTTCTTCTCAGACCCATTTGAAAAACGATCAATAAACATAGAGGTCCTTGCACAATCTTTAAGGAAACACAACAATTACATTAGGCAGCCGTGGGATGTGCCAACACTAAGAGTCCCCCGCCAGAAATACAGCTCACTGTAGATGCAGGCAGTCATTAACGAGAGCCCTCATGTGCACAAGCAGTACTGCATAAGTAGACGCTATTCCGAAAATAGTCTGCTACCCACCATATTTAGTTCACGATCATATTTAGCGCAGTTCACATTTATACACAAACCGACCCTGATCCCTTCAGACAATTGTCTCTTTCACACGAACCTACCCTAATCCCCTTCCGGTAATTGCCAATTATAATACAAACCTACCATCATCTCTTCTGACATTTCCCTCTATTATACAAACCTACCCTAATTCAAGAGTCGCTGTGGCGGAGCAGCTAGATGGTCGCCTACGGATCTGAAAGTCGTGGGTTCGCCTCCTGGCGGAACCGGACTTTTGTCAAAAATGACAATAGCTCCCAGGTCGACCTAGCCTCGAGTGGGTACGGGGTGCAGTCACGGAAAGTAAAGGCGGCTGGTGTAATGCTGACCACATCACCCATCTTGTACCGATTGGTCTGTAAAAATATAGCTCTAGCCCTATACACCTTAAGGCGTGGAAAAGGGTCCTTTAATTCCTTTTTAAAAAAAACCCTAATCCATTCTGATATTTGCCCCTCTAAGGTCACTTCACGCAGCTCGTGTGGAAGGACTGCCAGTCGATTGGGGTTGGCATGTCTACGCAGAAGGCAGGCAATGGTATGTATATGTACGTGGCCAATTACCAACCTGCAGGCAACGTCATCAACTACTTTGATAAAAACGTACTGACGAAAAAATAGCCCCTACGGGTGTTTTGTCACGGTCGCTATCTAACTGACACACCGTAAAAAAGGACGCATATATTGGAAGTATTTTAAAAATCATGAAGTAAATAAAATTTCGAACTGAAAATCAGAGTGCTTGTTAATTACTTCTTTCCCCGTGTGCGTTCCGGGGTCCCATTGTAGGGAGAACAAGAATAGACCCACTGCCTCCCTAACAAGCATGTCGTAAGAGTCAACTAATTGAAGGCTTCCCTCGAAGTCTTTGTACATCTACCTGAGTGGCAAGGAACCAGCAGTGTGCATGCAAATTAGTTAGACCTGTGAAACACAACACTCAGTTTCTGGAACAGGACTAGAGTCCAGAAGTGGACGAGCAACCAGAACTTTCCGCCGGAGATTACAGCCATCAGCGCCAAAAAAAAGAAAGAAGATTACTTGTTTAATTCGTTCATGAACTACATGGTCCATAAGAGAAGAAATGTTCTGTTATTCTATATTATTACAATCGACATCACTGCACTTTGGGCATTTCCATGGGTGCTCAGTCTTCCGATGCAACAGTCACCCCAAGTCGTTATTCGAAGTTCCAACATCCCTGTAGAAAGGGTGGCTCGCCCCAAAACTGTTCCAGTCCTGTGCCAATGGAAATCACACAAAATGTCTTATTTGAAACTTAGTGAAAAGCTTGTTAGTCATGGCAAAATCTTGAACCATGCACTTGCAACAACAACAACAACAACAACAACAACAAAATGCACAAGACAGCGGTCAGATGTGCCAGCACTTAATTCTGGTGATTGTTGCCATGAAAGGTTGATTACAAAGTCTCCTGTCTTGACCTCGAAGAGAAACGAACATGCTTCACCAGGCTTTATTCCGTGAACATGTAATGGTGTTTGCGTCTGATTCGCCTTTATCCGCCAGTCTTTTCTTTATAGGATAACCATCCATCTCCTCGCATACAGCAGTGTAATACTTACCAGCTGGTCCGCTCGTTCATTACCTTTTACTCCGGCACAGATTCAGGTGAGGGAGCTTAAGTGTGACTTCCCAATGATGTCTACCCATTTAGAGATGGGGACCGTCTGTGGAAATTTTCTGCAGCATGTTCATGGAGTCTGATAGGAGACCCATGGAGGCGAAATAACAGTAATACTGTAACTCAACCCAAATACCGCAAGAATAACATAGGAAGGCTAGTGGGAGACTAGATACATCAAATCGTAATCATTTAGCTGCAGAATTCAACCAATTTTTCAGAAGTCTTCAAAACAATTGGTGTGAAAAGTGTGAGGGCCTTTGCTCGAGTGGGAGAGCAGAAAATGAAGGAGAAGAAGGAGAACAATAAGTAGAAGATGAAGAAGATGAAGGAGGATGAGAAAGAGGAGTAGGAGAGGTCAAGGAGAATATGAAGAAAAAAAGAAGAAGAGAGGGAAAAACAAACGATGATGATGACGGAGAAGAAGAGGGACAGTGGGAGTAGGAGGGGGAGAGGAGGAGAATAACTATTTAAAAAAAAAAGAAGAAGACGCGGGAAAAAGAAGAGGACGAGGAAAAATGAAGAAAAGGAGGAGGAAACAATACGATTAAAAAAAAATTATTAAATAAAACTATCGAAATATATAATTGTTTATTCGTATGAAAGCACAAAGAACACAATGTGCCATGTATAAAAACAGTAGAAGAATAATGTATAAATCACATCCTATGCATTCTATAAATACATTTCCTGTCCCATGAACAAACAAACAAAATAAATTATACAGAAATTTACATATATACAGACAAAATACATCAAAGTAAACCGCGGGGAATCCTTGAAACCTTTGAAATAATTTGATATAACAAATTCTTCTGTATTTCCTTGTTCTTTTCCTGCTGTGACATCAGCAAAGGTTGGAAAAGAAAAAAAATGGGAGAGTTAAGGATCTTTTCTGTGCTATTTTATTTTTCATCGCTGCTTTCAGATGGAAAATTCTCGTTTAACTGATCTTATTTAATGAATTGTTATAAGATTTTAAACACGTATCTAACTTATCTTGCTTAATGAATGGTTGCCAGATGGTAAAATCGTTTAACTTATCTTATGAATTGTTGTTAGATGGTAAACTCGTTTAACCTATCTAATTTAATTAAATGTCAGATGAAAAACTCATTTAACTTATCGTATTAAAAAAACTGTTGTCAGATGGTAAACTCAACCAACTTATGTAATGAATTGTTGTCAAATGGAAAACTTGTTTAATTTACCTTATGTAATGCATTGTCGTCAGTAGGAACACTCGTTGTGTGGCTTGTTAGTTGTTTTATGTATGGTTTGTTGGTTGTTGTATAGTTTGTTAGTTTATGTATGGTTTGTTGGTTGTGTATGGTTTGCTAGTTGTTGTATAGTTTGTTAGTTTATGTATGGTTTCTTGGTTGTCGTATGGTTTGCTAGTTGTTGTATAGTTTGTTAGTTTATGTATGGTTTGTTGGTTGTTGTATAGTTTGTTAGTTTATGTATGGTTTCTTGGTTGTCGTATGGTTTGCTAGTTGTTGTATAGTTTGTTAGTTTATGTATGGTTTCTTGGTTGTCGTATGGTTTGCTAGTTGTTGTATAGTTTGTTAGTTTATGTATGGTTTGTTGGTTGTTGTATAGTTTGTTAGTTTATGTATGGTTTCTTGGTTGTCGTATGGTTTGCTAGTTGTTGTATAGTTTGTTAGTTTATGTATGGTTTGTTGGTTGTGTATGGTTTGCTAGTTGTTGTATAGTTTGTTAGTTTATGTATGGTTTGTTGGTTGTTGTATAGTTTGTTAGTTTATGTATGGTTTGTTGGTTGTGTATGGTTTGTTGGTTGTTGCATAGTTTGTTGGTTGTTACATGGTTTATTAGTTGTTGTTTGCTTTATACAGTTCATATTATTTCTAATATTTTATATACATCTGCTATTCAACATACACAAATAATAATATTATTACTACTCACGTAATCAAGTGGGCAAAGTGAAATAAAAAAAAAAAGATATGATAAATACGAAAGTATAGACAATAATATTAAAAAATATTAATAGTTATATATTACAGTATGTACAGTACAAAGCGGCAAAATCATTTAAAGTATATACATGTGTATATCTGTAACTACAAATTGAAAAAGTAAAAACTAAGAATAAAAAGAAGTTACTTTACAAAACAAATTATTTTACATTATCACGTCAGGGGATCCGGTCAACGCTCAAAGGAACGGCAAGAACTGGAACTTTGCTCTTGCTGCTGAAGATAAGGACGAAGCGCTTAGAGGAATGTCCCGAGTGCTGTGATGTAGGTTCTTAATACAACACTGAACTTCATGGCGATCGCCATCTTCATCATTATCATCACATGATAATATTTAAGTGTTTTGACATAATGACAGTTGTATGTCGTTTAACATAGTGACAGGTCTATGTCTTTTGACAATGTTTGTGTCCTTGAAATTAAATACAAAGTTTGTGTGTTTAGAAATATTGATAACATTTATGTCTTTTGATACGTTTACACCGTTTTTGTCGGATCTAAGTCGATGCGAACGCTTCGTAATGCCGGGGTGCCGGGTTTGATCCTAGCTGCGGGCCATGAGCCTTGTGTTGGTTTCGACAGTGGTATCAAGAAAGCCGACCGTCCAGAAGCAATGCTAAACTACTGGACGTAAATTTGCCTAGAAGAACTACACAACAGCCTAAGCTTAAGAGGAAAGACGAACTCACTATATACCAGAAAAGAACATATGGACCATGGATATGTAATGTCTAACAAGGACTGCGGGAGTGTTCAGAAGAGATAAAATCGGAAAAGGTCATAAGAGAACAAATAGGCTCAGAGCCAATTCTAATTTACACACAAAGATAGCACATCCAATGCTTTGCCTGCTTAGACAGAATGCCCTGTGGCGCTATACCACAAAAGGCATACATTTAAAGAAAAGAAGGACGTAAACAAGAGGTAGATCAAAAACAAAATGGAAAGATAACGTAAGAGAAACTCTAAAACAGTACGATGTGTCAATGGACGAGGCGACCAGAATTCCGTCCATGACATCGAAAGAATTGCAAAGAACAGAACGGAATAGAGGCATAGTCTACAAGCCCTATGTGAAATATAATGGCACAACAGGACAACAGAAGGGCTGCATAACGGCAACAGTAAAGAAAAATCCAAACAGCAGAAATGCAATGTCTACGAGCAATCCTAAATATAACTAGAAGAGACAGGATCAGAAATGACGATATCAGGAAACAAGATGGGATGGAATCTGTGCTAAACTACATAAAGAAACAGCAGATCAAGTGGTTCGGCGACCGCCACCAGACAGTGCATCATAGAGAGCCGTGTCAGACATAATGGAAGCAGAACTGGAGGTCGATCGTGCAGGTGATGGATAGATGGGATATCTGTGGCCGTAAATACCACCGTGCAGGTAGCCCAGTACCTCTTCAAAACCCTACGCTACAAGGCAGAACAGGACTACATGAAGGGGGAGAGAGAGAGATACAGAGATACAGAGATAGGTAGACAGACAGACAGATTGACAGACAGATATACAGACAGATAAACAGACAGATATACAGACAGACAGACAGACAGACAGACAGACAGACAGACAGACAGACAGACAGACAGACAGACAGACAGACAGACAGACAGACAGACAGACAGACAGACAGACAGACAGACAGACAGACAGACAGACAGACAGACAGACAGACAGACAGACAGATAGATAGATAGATAGATAGATAGATAGATAGATAGATAGATAGATAGATAGATAGATAGATAGATAGATAGATAGATAGATAGATAGATAGATAGATAGATAGATAGATAGATAGATAGATAGATAGATAGATAGAGATAACTGCATGCTGAAAGATCAATATCCAGTCAAAATGGAAGATTACGCATGGAAAAATGTTAAACTTCAAAGTTATTTTTGCTTCCGACAGCGCTTTGCTAATGCAGTTTCTTCATATGGATGGTAGTCTAAGGTTTCTCTGCCCGAGCCACTGAGTTTAGTGCTTGGTGCAGACCTGTGAGCTGTCTTTGTTCATGTGGAAAGCGTTTCATTTGTGCAGCGGTTGGGTCGTGGTATTCAATATGGCCGGTAGCTTGTTAACGTGTGAGCTGGTGAAATACCTTTGTGGCGTGTTCTACGTGTGTTTAGTCAACTTATCATGTCCGACTACTTTCATCAACGACAAACTGCGTTTATGGTAGCGACGGTTGGCTTTGACACCCCTAGCAACTGCAAAAGGCATTTACTGTGTGCGCATAATTCTGGATTGTTCCGGCATTAATTGTTTGTTCACCAGTTTTTCAAATGAGACAGGGACGTTTCATCTGATTTGCACTGGCACAGAAACGGAGCAAGTATGGGGAAATCCGATAGCAGTGAAGCTGAAACCTCGACTAAGACCTAAGACTTAGCAGCCTGTGACTCAAAGGGACACTATTCGGTTAAGAATCCAACTTGAGCAAATCCCTGAAACCTGTTCAACCGTATGACACACTTATATTAGGACATCTGACGGTTAATAGTGACCAGAAGTCTAGTGTGCAAATGGTTTTGATTCTAAGTTGCCGAGAATTGGTTACAAATAGCGCATCCACTCAAAGTAGTCTAGTTCCTTGTAGAGCCACTCGGTGTAGTTGGGCAGTCTGGTGAAGACGTTAGGGAAGTTGTTGGCGGAGCAGTTGTTGATCAACCATGACATGACTCCGGCTACATAGAACCGACCCTCACTCTCGCACATCAGCGGGCCACCTGAATCCCCCTGTGGTAGATAGAAGGAAGGATTTAGGAAATAATGATAAACCAGAAACAACAGTTCAAGTTTGAACAACGGATCAACATCATAGCACACAAGTAGTAACCCATAGGCGCTCCGTTCTTTCTTCTAACTCAAGTCTGTGTCCGAAGAAGCTCAGCATTGTGCACGGGTTCTGTAGCACCGGCGAGGATCCTGAAATACTTTGGGTAGATTTTTGACTCCAGATGTTGCCCAGGTAGTGCCGTTAGGCTACTCTTTTCAATTTCCAATTGCCAAGGGATTTTTTATGTGCGTAACAATACACACGGGCGTCCGATCTCACTACCCAGAGACCAGGGGAAATACTAGAAGTCCAAATCCCTGTGAAAAAAATCCCAGCCCTTTTCACAGATTGAACCCTGGACCTCTCGCTCTCAAGGCGGACACCATGCCTCGATACCACACAAACCCCTCGAGAAACAGAAAACAGAATAAAGAAGGCTAACAACATAATTTACCAAATAGCCCCACTTTTGAGGCATGAAAATATCAACATGCACACACAAAACATCAGCTGATAAATAAGCTATTCCTACCAACTTCGTGCTATAAGTGTCAGGCATGGACAATCATAGAAAAATATAAACCCAAAATTACAACATGTGAGATGACTAAAATTAAAAAAAAAAGTCAAGAACTCTTTCTCCCGGCTTTAGGCGTATATGGCATATAGGGCTATACCTCTATTCTTTGGACCGATTGGCACAAGATGGGTGATGTGGTGAGCATCACGTCGGTCGTCTTTACTTCCCGGGACTGCACCAGGTACCCATTCAAGGCTGGGTCAACCTGGGAGCCAAGGTCATTTTTGAAAAAAAAAAAAAAAACCAGTCCAGCTCCGCCACTTAGCGAACACATGACCTTTTGATCAGCAGGCAAGCGTCTAGCCGCTCCGCTACGGTGACTCCCATGCGAGTTGGTATGTATAAGAAATGTAACCGGGGGGGGGGGGGGGGGTTAAATGAGACAGAGTCACCAAAGAAGAACTAAGAACGATGGTAGGCAGAATGGCGGTAAATAATTTCACAGAACTACAATGAATCAAATGGTTTGGTGATCTGAACAAAATGGGACAAAATCAACCAGCAGCTGCAGCATACTACGTGAAAACAGCAGACTACAAGGCAAGAGGTCGACCAAGAAAGATATCGTTGGATGGAGTTAAAGAGGCGCTGCAGACACACGCAATATGACATTAAACACGATACAGAACTAGACTGAAAACTACACCTAACTTCTCTCTGCGACGCTTCACGGCATAAGCAGTACCACAAGAAGAAGATTATATCAAAACATGGTACTATTCACGTTTTCCGGCCTATCTACACACTGGCTGACCTTTCATTCATGCTTTCTCAGACTGTTTTACGTAAGAGAGGTGTCACATTGTCTTGCCTCCAATTACATCAGCGCTGATGTCGCGTGTTCTATACTACACGACCACCCAGCTTTTAACGGCCCTAGAACTTCTAGAACTGGCCCTAACCCAAACCCCCCTACCCACGGCTTGCACCTAGGCCCCGATGAGATACTCTTTTCGAAGATAACAGTACAACGTAACACCCCACGGATCTAGTCAAGACTAAGAAAATGTGTAGATGGGCCGGAAAACGTGAATAGGACCCAACAGAAAATAAGTCTCCATGTTTCTCATCACGTTCACTAGCTTTAAACTTCAGCAGAACGTGTTGGTTGCTAGTCCACTTCTGGACTGTGGTCGGGTTCCAGGGATTGATTGGGCCATGCTCCCCGTGTGGGACCTGTGACTCTAACAAAGTACAGACCTACTGTTGCCTAAAAATCATAGGGTAGGAAGCCACTAATTAGTGTTTCCTAAAAGATCTGATTGCACCCGCCTGAGAAACAAAAGACCAAAAGCCTGCACACAAGAAACCAGATCTGTAAAACGGATGGGCACCCAAAGCTCAAGTTCTGGATCAGGACCAAAGTCCAAGAGTGGATGAACAACCAGAACTTTCTGCCGGAGTTTACAATCCGTGAGCGTGTAGAATGAAGAAGAAGAAGAAGAAGAAGAAGAAGAAGAAGAAGAAGAAGAAGAAGAAGAAGAAGAAGAAGAAGAATGACATCATCAATGCAACAACAATTAAAATAATAGCTTACATAGCACGCTCCAGTCTGACCATGACCCAGACACACTTGACTTTCAAGGACATCAATGTTGACCTTGCCCCACATGGACTTGCATTGATCGTGAGGTAACACATCAACGGTCACTTCATTCATGATGTGCTCATTTCCACCGGTGCCTACAAAAAAAGATGAAGAGAAAATGACACATTAGTGATTGAATGTTTTCACTGCCTGTGTGTGGCACACTCTTCAGTGCGGTGCAGGAAAGGTAAAAAGGTCCTGCCTGCGCAGAATGGAGGGAATTAAATGGTGTGTTAGAATCACTACTGTAGAGCTTTGGCAGAGAACTAAACGAGCACCGGTGGACCAAGAGGTGATAAAAAGACGCTGGCGCTGGATAGGATACACCTTAAGAAAACCTGAGAATAATATAACTAGAATGTCTTTTCACTGGAACCCACTGAGGTATAGAAATAAAGGCACACAAAAAAATTGACAAGGGAGCTAGAGGGTGAAGTTAGACAGATGGGGAGGACATAGGGATAGCTGCATACGATAGAGACGGATAGAACGATTGGCGTGAGGTGGTTGAGGGCATATATGCTCCATTGGGGGATAGAAAGGCAGAAGAAGAATTAAAGGTTGTGAAAAGGGGAGGGGAGGCGGTCATTAACCTGATGAACTGAAATGCTACAGGAAAACTTTTACAATACCGTGGACCAAGAAAAGGAAAAACACCGATATCCTACAATACATAATCTGAGCATGACTGGAGTAGTCAGGAGTAGCTGGCTGAACGGTTAGAATGCTGGGCTCTCAAGCTAGAAATCTTGGTTCGAATCCTCGGTAAGGTGTTTTTTTTTTTTTTTTCCATAGGGGGCAGTAATAAAATTCCAGCTGTACAGTTCATGCAGCTCTACAACCTCCGGCTCAAAGTCTCCGTGCCTGCACCGCAAAAGTGGTCAATACCCCAGCAGCAATGTCAGTTGACCTGACGGTGAAAGGTTACACTAGACAAGAGAGGAAGAAGAAAAAGGAGACTTGAGAGGTGAAAACAAGAATCTTAGTTTGAGCAGCAGAAACACAGAATGGCAATTATAAAGAAAACTGACCCTCCAAAATGGGGCATCGAAGTTGTTGGTTGTTTGCGTCCAGCGTCTGTAAAATGCGACGTAAAGACCTGGTTGTTGGTCCATTTCTGAATTTTGGCTTTGTTTGCTTCTGCTTTACAAATCTTGCTTATTTGTATGCAACTTCTTGGTTTCTTGCCTCTCAGGCAGATGCACTCCGACTTTGAAGGAGTCCACAGTTAGTCGACTATAACGACATGTTTGTTGGTGTGGCAGCGGGTCTATTCTTGTTTTTCCCACAACGGGACCACAGAACCCACCCGGGGAAGTACCAAAGTTAATAGGACATAGTTCATAGTTCATGTCAGAGTTTATCTTCATCACACATAGGGACAGGACCATAAGCGCTCCGATCTCCTCCTAATTATGTTTTCAAGTGTTTTTAGGCTAACAACTCCCATTCTGTTCTGGTCGATAATGAAAACTGAATAGGACAATCTTCCAGCAAGTTGATACGTTAAAGTGCTCGGGTACCCTGATAACATCAGACAGAAGATGTATTAAAGAAGTTAAATGTTGAATAGTTCAAGCAAAGGCAGTATTTCACAAAATGGAGAATATTCTGTGTAATCTGTCTTTGTCAGTTGAGAGGAGAAAGAGAATTCTTAAGTTCCATAACTTTAGTCAGCTATAAAATCCGTCTCGATGCCACTTCGAACCTTAGACCTCAGAACCGACAGACAGGCGTCTAGCCACTACACCAGTGATTCCAAAACTGGGCGATGCGGCGTCCCGGGGAGCCGCGACCTCTTCAAATGGGCATCGCGAAATATTCGAAGACACACGAGTTTTTATTTTATTTTTTATATCTCTTACATACCAATAGTCAAACTTTGCTTCGGTTAGAGCGCGGTGGAGACATTTTAATTGAAAAAAGGCGCCACGACTAAGGACAATTTGGGAAGCATTACACCATTGCGAGTGACATTCAGAGTTTTGGGAAAAATATACAAATTAAGAGTGAAAAGACAAAGGAAAGCAAAGAGATAAATATCTTAATGGCTAAGACATTTAAAAAAAAAATACAAACAATCGCAAAAATAGTCATGAAATCACATACTCTAACTTTGGAAGACTTTTCTTAACGCGGGCGGTTCTTGCTAGTCACATTTGCTATCACCTTGGGTTGTGAGTCCTATCTATCCTCGTAGCACTATATAACACTGTCGTCTGGAAAGACGGAAGGGTGCCAGCAAACAGCCATATAGATTGGGGCGTGAGAATAACAACACTGACTTGACCCGTGATTCTGGTGATCGCATGAGATGGCGAAACGTGACACCCCACGCAATTCTTTTGAGTCAGAGTGCATCTGCCTGACAAGCAAGAAACCAGCCCTCTGCATATAAATACGCCAGATTTGTAAAACGGAGGTGCACGCAAAATTGAAGTTCTGGACCAAGACCAAAATGCAGAAGTGGGCGAAAAACCAGAGCTTTCCGTCGGTTTACAGCCGGTGAAAGAAGATGGCAGCCCACGATTATCAACATGGCACACAGTGACGATGATAATACTGACGACGACGACAATGATGATGATGATGATGAACTCACCCCGTGTCTCGCCCCAACCACTGATCCAACACTTCATGCCGGGAACAAGGGGAAAGTCCGACTCAGGCATACAAGCGGTCTGCACATCTCCAGCGGTCATGTCCACGGCTGAGTCTAACTCCAGCAGGGCCACATCGTTGGGGAAGTTGCTGGTCCGGACGTAGCCAGGGTGCTGTAGATGAGACTGATGTAGATGAGACTGCTGTAGATGAGTCTACAATAGGGTGACCATAATACCCTGATCTTTTTTTTGTATCCAGAAACCACAAGGACTTTGTCACCCGGTCGCCGCGCATATGATTTTAAGCAACTGCGCTAGCGAGCCGGGCAACCTTGATCTTGAAAAGGGGCATCCCGTTAATAGTTTGAGCTTAAAACGGGACATCGCACTTTATAGTTTAGGCTGAAAACGGGACATCCCACTTTATAGTTTAAGCTAAAAACGGGACATCGCACTTTATAGTTTAAGCTGAAAACTGGACATCCCACTAATAGTTTGAGCTGGAAAAGGGATAGCCCCACTGTATAGTTTGAGGTGAAAACGTCCAACTTTATAGTTTAAGCTTAAAACGGGACATCCCACTAATCGTTTGAGCTGAAAATGGAACGCCCCACTGTATAGTCAGAGCTGAAAACGGGACATTCAGCTAATAGTGTGAGATGAAAACGGGACTTTTCACTAGTTTTGAGCTGAAAACGGGACATCCCATTAAAAGTTTAAGCTGAAAACGGGACATCCCACTAATATTTTTAACTGAAAACGCGACTTCTCAATAATATTTTGAGCTGAGAAAAGAACATCCAACTAATGGTTTGAGCTACAAACAGCGCATCCCACTAATAGTTTGAGCTGAAAACATGACATCCCACTAATATTTTGAGCTGAAAACGGGACATACCAAGCTCTTTAGTTTTACTCTTTCAGTCCCTGATAGTGCTGTATTTAAAAGTGTCTATGCTATAGTTTTCGCATCCCAAAGCAACAGTTTTTTCGTCTCACACAGCTATGGGGAAAAAAATTTGTTATAGCAACAACTGGAAAATAATGGGTTAACATAAAACAAGCATGGGACAGGAAAAGTAAAGTTATGTGTACCACATATAGTGTGATCAATGAACATATGGCGAATTACTTGCTAATGAAAGTGTTAACCCATCCTCTTTCATTTTTTTTTTCCAGGTTGTCGGGCTGAATGAATTAATTACTAACTCCACTACGGTATTAAAACCAGAACAATTATCACCAAGAAATAATTTATCGCCGACTCATATCCCAGAATGCACTGTTCGGTGTAAGGGTGCAGTATTTTTTAGGTCCTTTGGGGATCGTCGTTTATGCAGTGGAGTTCATGCTTCGTAAGACGCTCTCGGTGGGCGGCTAGCTAATTTGCAGAATGAGACCAAGCAGGGCTGTCTCCAGCTTCTAAAGAAGGCAGTGGACCGAGCCAATCAAACCAGGTGAAACGACCCGAGCCATATAAAATCGAACCAGGTGCGTCGACCCTAGCCGGTTCTCGTCCGATCACCGAAGTCAAGCAACGTCGGGCGTGTTTAGTACTTAGATAGACGACCCTAGCCTATAAGATCAAATTGGGTGCGGCGACCCTAGCCATTTAAGATCAAATCAGGTGCGACGACCCTAGCCTATAAGATCAAATCAGGTGCGACGACCCGAGCCATATGGAATCAAACAAGAGTCGACGACGTCAATCCTTTCGACTTTAAACTAACCTTTACTTGCACATCTCATGGAAAGAGAAAATGCCAACTGAAAACTTCCTGTTATGGCACAGCTGATCGTATCATTGGCTGGCAGGCAGGGCCAGTTTACGACACTCTAATGTCCTTATGCAGCGGTTCTCAACCTGAGTCGAATGACCCTTTCACACGAGTAGCCAAAGACCATCGCAAAACACATATTCATTGAAGTTATGAAGTAGCAACGAAAATTATTGAATGGTTTGGGGGTAGCCACAGCATGAAGAACTGTATTAAAGGGTTTCCACATTAGGAAGGTTGAGGGCCACTTAAGCACTTAACAGATTTCCCCCTTCCCAACAGAGCCGTCCTAAACGGTATAATGGGCTTTTGTGCAAACCCGTGTGCTGCTGCCCCTACGACAACCACTCACAAGAATGAAATGTAAATGCTCACTTGGCATACATAGATTAGCATAGGGAGCCCCTATACTCGTGGGGTCACCGAGGCAAGAGCTTTACCTACCCGTGTGTTAAGAGGGCACTGCTGTCTCCACATATATGTAATTCAAAATATAATCAATAATAAACCGCACAATATTTTTTTAATTAAACAAAACTTACAGTAACATGGAAAATTATGTCTATTTTGTATACTTCCATTTGATTTCCATTTCCATTTAATTTACATTTCCATCTGATTTACATTTGAATAGTTTTCTTCAATCCTCGAACTGTTTTTATGTAACACAAAAAGGGAGGGGGTGGGGGAGAGGGACTGCGTGGTCTCGAGGCATGGTGTCCGCCTCGAGTGCTAAAGGTTATGGGTTCCATCCCCTATAAGGGCTGGACCTTTTTCACGTGGACTTGGACTTCTAGTAATTCCCCTGGTCGCTGGGTAGTGAGATCGGTCGCTCGTGTGTATTGTTGCGCACGTAAAAAAATCCATTGGCAGTTGAAAATCGCAAAGAGTAGACTAAAGGCGCTGCCCGGGCAAAATTTTGTGTTAATAATCTACGCAAATTCAGGATCCTCGCCGGTGCTACAGAGATTGTGCACTGTGCTGAGCTTCTTCGTACTCAGACTTGAGTTAGAAGAAGAACGGAGCACTTATGGGTTATTACCCGTGTGCCATGATGTTGATACGTTGTTCAAACCTCAAACCTGTCCTCTTTGATCCTATCCTCGAACTGTTCTTATGTAACACTAAAGGGTGGGGTGGGGGTGGGGGGCTGCGTGGTCTCAAGACATGGTGTCCAACTCAAGTGCTAGAGGTTCCGGTTTCAATCCCCTGCAAGGGCTGGAATTTTTTCACCTGGACCTGGACTATTCTCCCTGGTCTCTGGGTAGTGAGATCAGACGCTTGTGTGCATTGTTGTGCACGTGTTGGTCGGTCCCTGCCCCTCCTTCCTTCATGCCTTTTGCTATTATTTTTTCTAATCCGTCGTGGCGCTTGATATGGCCAAAATATTTAAGCTTCCGAGACAGGATGCTGTTTATTAGCCAATCTTCCTTGATGTTCAGATCTTTCAAGATGTCAGAATTTCTCCTTTTTTTTTTTTTGTGTGTGTGCAAGATACTCTGAGAATTTTTCTATAACATTTCAGCTCAAAAGCCCCTATTCCCTTTCTTAAGGACTGGAAGATAGTCCACGACTCACATCCGTATGTTGCTACAGGGAGGATCCATGCTCTCAAAATTCTACTTTTGATCTCCTTGCTGGAGCTTAACCATAGACTGTTAATGCTTTTTAATATGAAACAAGTATCTAATAAAAAGACGGCTCTGTGGCTAACTCGATGCAAACGCTTCGTAATGCCGGGATGCCGGGTTCAACCCCAGCTGCGGGCCATGGGTCATGTGTTGGTTTCGACAGTGGTATCAAGAAAGCCGACCGTCCAGGAAGCAATGGCAAACTACTGGACGTAAATTTGCCTTGAAAAACCACACAACAGCCACGGGCTGTTGGGGTTGGTTCTGCAGCGTCCTGTAAAGGATACGCAACTAACCTAATCTATTAAAAATGACACACATGACTCACACTGATAACCCTGACAATGTCCCTGTAGATCTCACTCCCAGACACTGTCTCCAGGTTATAGTCTGCCAGTACAACCCTCCAATTGCTGATCTCTCCATAAAATGGCCTGTCGATCAATCAAGAAATGAAAAATGTTATTGGATAAATATTTTTCCAAGTGGGCGGTACCGTTCATGGATGACAACAGAACCAGGAATTATGTGAGCAATGTACTCTCTACCTGTTAAGTGCTACAAGCGCTACAAGCAAAGCAAATTTACACATACATTTAATTGAGTACGACCCACCCCCCCCCCCCCATTTCCCCTCCCCCTTCCCCAGTTACTGGCCTTTGGATAGAATGACATGTCAATTAATCAAGAAAGTGACGATTTTATTGGATAATTATTTCCACAAGTGGGCGGTACCATTCCTGTGTGACATTAGATCCAGGAATTATCTGTCCCCATTGCCTGCTGGGTACTACAAGCAAAGCAAACATGCTGTTTTGTCATCCACTAGCAGTATAGCGACGATTCATTTAACAATCTTATGGTATGTAATGGTATGTTATGTTATGTTATGTTATGTTATGTCATTAGCACAATCGATGTCACTGCATACTGAACATTCCCATGTGTGCTGAGCCACACCGAGGTACATCTACTGATTGTTCCCACGAAAAACTGGTTGAATTGTCTCATTTATTGACCTCGTTCTTCTTCTTTTCGCAACTCCTGGAATGCCTCGCTGCGTCAGGACAGGAAGAGATCTCTGGAACGGGCCTTTCAGTTCGTTTCGTATAAAGTACTCGTATTTTTCAGTGTCTCTGATATTTCTGCGGTCCATATTCTGGGTGGTCGACCTATGGCTCTGTTACCGCTGTATCTGTATAGCAGTGCTCTCTGTGGTGCTCCTTCACGTTACATTTGATTTATTGTCCACATATAAAGTTCAGTTTTGGTTCTGTGCCGACTCTAATCCTGATATCATCGCTCCTAAGTCGACCTTTCCTAGTTACACCTAACATAGTACGTAAACATTTCATTTCACACTCAGACTAGTTCAACGCAGCTTCTACTCTGGGGTGTCCGAAACTGACCCCGGTTCGACGCTGGCTGAAAAAAGACGCGCTTTACCAGGCTTCACTCCGAGTTTATGCAGTCCTGTTAACGCCAGAAAGCTCTCGAGTCCCGCAGAAAGCTTGAGCTCGAGGTCTGAGGTTTAAACGTCAGAGATTCGTTACTATCTGCTAGTCTAGTTTGTAAACCTTTGATGATATTTGCTCTATCCACGCATGTTTCTGCATACAGTGGCGCAATATCTTCCAGCCGACATACCCAGATGTGAATATCAGGGAAGGGGTCGGGGTGGGGGTGGTGGGGGGGGGGGGAGAGGGGTCAAGTGTAACTTCCCACTGCTTTCTGCTCATTGAGGTCATATACTAGCTGGTACTTTTTTTCTTAAGCATGTTCATGCAGTCCAACACAATTAGTGCAGCTGTTCCCAGCCTGCCTGTCGCGACGTTTTTTTTTTGTGTGTGTGGGTGTGGTTCGAACGACCCTTTCACAGGGGTCGCCACAAACGTGAGGGAACTGTATTAAAGGGTCGCTGCATCAAAAAGGTTGAGAGCCACTGGTGTTGATGATAATGTTTTCTTGTCAGAAATGATCACATAAAGGTCAAAGTTCATAAGCTATATTTCATCAGTAGATAGCGTCCAGATCTGCACAACTTACCCTTCCATGCAGTGGGCGGCGGTCAAAATCCATTTAGGATGCACGAGTACTCCGCCACATCGGTGCCAAGGGGTTGTCGAGGTCACGATCTGTAGTGACGCTTGCCAAGGCCACTGACCTCTTCGAGACCTTTGACCTCCTATAATGAATGGTGTAGCCATGACACCGCAACGTTCTGGAATTGAAATGTTAGTATGTATATAGTATTTGTTGTATACGTAAACACTCGCGGACACGCTTACATGTGAATATACACAGAGAAACAATTCAACACCCCTCATACACGTGCACACAGTAAACACAGACAAAAACAAATTAATACTTACAGCAGTGACAGTATAAACACATAAATACAGAAACAACACAACACTCCAAACACCAAAAGGGTTATTTATACGATGGTCTACCCATTTACACACCACTGGTTGTAGGTAAACTCCATTGATAAGTTGGTTGGATTAGTCTACCGTGAAAGAGGTTATGTGTGTTGCAGTCTGTTGTTGTCTGGATTTACGTTCTTATTTCCGCGAAAAAGACGGTCTATGACATAGGTTTTGTCATTCTCTCGGGGGTTGTGTGATAGACCCAGTATCTAAATGTTTTAGAAGTGTTAAAAGCTCTGGCATGTGAAATATACAACACGCAGTATCAGGGCGAGTGCGAAATATCCCCGTGACCTTGTGTGACAGTCGGGTCACTCGAGGCCGACCTATCAGGATTGAGGCGATCAGTAGGTCGTCTAATCATAAGCCAGCTAGTGCTTGGCGATATGTAAATAGGGGAGACCAGCGTGACCTAGTGTGACAGTCGGATCACTCGAGGCCGACCTATCAGAAGTGAGGCGATCAGTAGGTCGTCTAATCAGAAGCCAGCTAGTGCGTGGCGATATGTAAATAGGGGAGACCAGCGTGACCTAGTGTGACAGTCGGATCACTCGAGGCTGACCTATCAAAGGTGAGGCGATCAGTAGGTCGTCTAATCAGAAGCCAGCTAGTGTGTAGCGATGTGTAAATAGAGAGACCAGCGTGACCTTGTGTGACAGTCAGATCGCTCGAAGCCGACCTATCAGAAGTGAGGCGATCAGTAGGCCGTCTAATCAGAGCGAGCTAATGTGTAGTGAAGTATGTATGGGGAAACCAGCGTAAAATTTACCCTCAAATACAGAAACAACACAACACTCCAAACATAAAAAACACACCCACTGCACACACACACACATATACACACAAACACACACTCACAATAACACATTCATACATACGCGCGCACACAGCACACACCCTGTTAGGGTATGTTTTTAACGTGGATAATTTCTGACCGTTTTTCGGAGGAGTGCCCACCATTTTTTTGGGCAACTGAAATTTAAGCGGTGATTTCGGCCGTTAGCTGCACACCTCACCACTGCTGGAATAGCATCAGAATAAAATTTTTCTTTGAGGTGAAATATTGTTGCTATGCCGGTTGCTAACAACAAACGAGGAAGATAACTACAAACACAGAGAATGGTTTCCTCACTAGAGAGTTATGTGCTCCTGTGAGTCGCAAGGATTTCAACCAAGGTCAAAATTCTGAATATTCAAAATTGTCAGGAGGTATCCATAACGCAAACAGCTACAAATTCCACAGAAGGCAGAATTCGAAGGCCGCATACAGAAAACTATAAACATGTTTGTTTGCTCTTAATTGTTTTCATTTTCTGTCTCAGAGGTAGTTTCTTCAAGGTCAAAACTCTAAGCTTCATTTTCCAGGGAATCATGCTAGGTCAGGAGACTGCGTAGCAGATTGGCTCATGAATGTATCAAGAACTGACATCCCTGCACTCGGGACGTTCCCACACGGGCTCCGTCTCTTTCCTCTGCAGAAAACGAAGAGTCGATATGCTAATATTACTAACTGCAACCTGATTAAAAGTTCGCCTCCATTTTCTCATCCAGACCCATGCTCTCACCCCCCCCCCTCCCCGCTCACCCCTCAACCCGCTGAATTAGTCTGTCAGTGTATGGATGCTTGGTATGTTCTGTTGCACTGCCCGCTTACTCCCAGGCAGCCTTTGCCATGTCCGCTTTATCATACACCAGATCACCACCCAGAGGGACTGCAGCAGCCAATCTATCAGCCTGCTCATTATCTCACACACCGGAATACCCAGGACATAAAATTTGGTACAGGAAAGCATTTTGTCTCTTGCAGGTCAATGTAAAAGACTGTAAAATATTTTTAAAAAAAGATGTATGGAATCAGGACAGCAAACAGGTGCAAGGGATGCAGACCGAGACTGGGGGTGAGGGTGGGGGGTGGGTGGTTTACGACTAACATTGCTAATGTATATGTACGATGCGAGTCCTTTGCTAGCACAGTGGCTAGTCCCGCCTGTCTTTCGGAATCCTGAGTTCGAATCCGTGTCGAAAATGAATTTTTTTTTTTTTAAATAACTGGCTTTATCTCATGTGTCGACCTAATCTAACGTGGTGATTGATCTATAATGATGTGCCTAGCCGTGTATGTAGAGGTGACAAAAAGATTATTATAACGCGCCCCCCCCTCCCCTTCCACCCTCTCAGTACTATGGAGGCGTTGTTGGTAATGAGAGAGCTGATAGACTGGCAGGTGCTGCATTAATTGAAGATAGCAGCCCCATGGATCACATAGACATTGTCATTACCATTAGAGAGATAGGAAGTTCTGAGGATTTTGGAAGCAACGTTTCCATATCACTGCTAAGAATACGCGAATTAGGAGTAAAGATCGGCACAACCAAGTATGAGAGGCACACCGGTCGTACACGAAGTCTTGTTAACCAACATAGGACTGGCACTATTAACCGAGTGACGCTGATGAATATGTTGAGAGGGGAATCTGAGCGCTTATGGATGTGTCTGGAATGCTGTAAAGATAATCTAACTCATAACTTATAACTAGATTAATTAGACAAGAAGACGATGGAAGAAACTGCATCAGAAGGCAAAAGACATGAACCCTTTCGCGCGAGCAGGTTAAGCACCTATGCGCCATAACACGACTGCGGGATCTAGGAGTAAAGCTTTGTGAAGCACGTCTATGCCATCTTCAAGATCAGGATAGGAAACATTAGAAGTAACTTCTCATGGGAACAATCAGTAGAGGTATTTTGGAGTGGTTGCTGCATCGGGGGACTAAGCACGCATGTGAATACACAATGCGTAGTGACGTCGATTGTGATAACAACATAACGGGCGGGAAAAGAAGGGGAAGGGTGGGGAGGTGTGGCAGAAGAAGACGAAAAGGCACTACGAGATTGAAAAGTGGTCCCCATCTTTATTCGAACTACCTTAAGGACTAGACCTCGAAACGGTTAGAACAGAGGTTCTCAACCTGTGGGTCGCAACCCTCTTTTCGGGTCGAATGACCCATTCACAGGGGTCGCTAAAGACCATCGAAAACGACATTTTCATTGAAGCTTTGAAGTAGTAAGAAGACCACAGGAAACCACATATTTATTGAAGCTATGAAGAAGTAAGAAGAAAATTGTATGTCTTGGGGGGGGGGGGGGGTCGCCACAGCAACACGAGGAACTGTTTTAATGGGTCGTGGCATAGGAAGGCTGAGAACCACCGGTTTAGAACAAAATCGCACCATTCAGGAGAAGTAATTTCTCGTTTTGGTGAGAAATTTAACATATTTTGTTTGGTCTGACACGACGGCCCAGATTTTAGAATGTGGAGAACAGCTGCGAAATTTTCTCAGGCGCATCGCCTTTTGTTAGACCGAAAACGTGAATAATACGATATTATATCCTTTGAGGAATACGGGAATTGTGTCTGGGGATGGTAAGGGAGGAAAAGGAGGAGTACAAACACAATAGAAAATGTGAATTGGTCATGACCTTGGGGACAGCAACTTGTAGCTCGCCGGTCAAGGTAGGAGGCGAGAAAATATGACAGATTTATCGAATTTTTTACAGGGAATTCCGAACTTGTAAGTCCGGCATGCAGAGCCTAATGTTAATATTTGTGGGAGTAAATGTATCGAACACCCGAACGAACGATTCAATGTAGGAACTTCATTTCTAATGGATTACACATTGAGTGCGATGCCTCGTTTTACATTTAAGCACTCATCTTTCATACGGCAGCGGTATTTGTTATATCAAGCCTACTATGTTAATGTATCAAATGACACAGTCATCATCATGTAGTAGGTCCTTTGCAGAACGTCGCTCTCATCACAGTCTGCCTGTAAGAAACTCGGTCTCTTGCCAGTTCAAGGAGTCACTTATATCCTGTGCCCATCTTCGTGTCGGTCGGCCCCTGCCCCTCCTTCCTGGTACCATGCCTTCTGCTATAATTTTTTCCAATCATTCGTGGCGCTTGATATGACCAAAATATTTCAGCTTTCGAGAAAGGATGCTGTTTATTAGCCAATCTTCCTTGATGTTCAGATCTTTTAAGATGTCAATATTTCTCGTCTTCTGTGTCCAAGATATTCTGAGAATCTTTCTATAGCATTTCAGCTCAAAAGCCCCTATTCTCTTTTTTAAGGACTGAGAGATAGTCCACGACTCACATCCGTATGTAGCCACATGGAAGATGCATGCTCTCAAAATTCTAATTTTTATCTCCTTTGCTTGTGCTTAACCATAGACTTTTAAGGCTGTTCAATCTTTGCATTGCTATGGCCATCCTCCTTTTAATTTCTGTCGAACAGTCTCCATTGTTGTTTAATATAGAGCCTAGATATTAAAAGTTTGTGACATTTTCAATTTCTTCATCATTTATTGTTATTTTTGGGTGACAGCCAGTTTTATCTGTGGACATTATTTTCGTTTTCTTTAAATTCAAGAACAGATTTTGATCTTCGCTGTGCTTTTGGACGGATAATATTAAATTTTCTATTCCCTTTACGCTGTTCGAAAGGAGGACTGTGTCATCTGCGTAGCGGAGTTCCGGAATAGGGTTGCCACCAATTTTGAGCGGATCATAACTGTCACAAGTCTGGTCATTTTTGACATTTCTCATTATATTTTCTGCGTATATATTGAATAGGCATGGTGAGAGAATGCACCCCTGCCTCGCCCCCTTTTGCACCTCGAACCAATCAGATGTTTCACCAGCTGCTCTGATGGCTGCTTGTTGTTCATGATAGAGATTTTCAATAAAATGCACTAAATGACACAGTAAAAATGTAAATTACAAAAAGGAAAGCATGAATAGCAAATGCATATCTTCAAATATACACGCAAAAGAACACATACAACTCAGAAATGAAGCAGACACACTCACAATACAGACTTACAGACGCAGGCACACACACACACCCAAACAGACACAAACACTTAGACACACAGAGGCGCACACACTGGCGACAGACATACAACATAAACCGACACACACACAATCACAGAACAACACATACACACACACACAACACATACACACAGACACAAAACATACACACAGAAACAACACATAAATACAGACATAACACATACACACAGACGCAACCCATACACACAGACAGACACAACTCATATATACAGTAAAGCAGGTCTGCCTGATGTTGAAATCACTACCACCCCGCCCCCTTTCCCCCTCCACCCGCAACTAACCCCGCCGACTGGTCTATAGAAACATCACATATATATATATATATATATATATATATATATATATATATATATATATATATATATATATATATATATATATATATATACACTAGATGTACCCGGCCACGCGTTGCTGTGGCCCAGAATGGAGAACTTAAAAAGAAAGAAAATAGAAAGCGCACCTGTCTAATATGGTTATTATCAGTCATTACGAAGATACAGAGATAGTCTGATATGCCGACTCTAAAACACGCAACATATAAGCGAATGTTTATATAAGTGGTCAATTAAAGTGCATTGTAAAAGTTTAAAAAAAACGTTTAATTGTTTATTGCAGGCTAAAGCATCTTTTGTGCTTAAACAGCTGAAAGTAAAGATGACTACTATACCTCTAAATGACCAACAAACACCCCCCTCCCTTCCCTAATCTCCCCCAATCATATCTTCCTCTCCGAAGAATTGGAAAATCATCACCTGACGAAATTATTAAAATAGAACCAGTTAAGAAATGAGAACTGGAAAATAATGTTTTAAGCTCTCTCAGTTAACAGTGTCTGTCATCAACTTCCCTGCCCCTCCCCCCCCCCCTCAATCATATCATCCTCTTCGAAGGATGAGAAAGTCATCGCCTGACGAAATATTGTATTTAAATTGAGCTTGTCATCCTTGTCCACCCAGACTAAAATGGGTAGCATTAATCTGTACAGAGAAGTAAATGTGACCAGTGTAACAACTACCGCATCACCCATCAGGTACCAGTACTACAGCTACCACTACCCCCTTCACAACAACCACCCCACACCCCCCCCCCCCCAATGTCAGCACTGCCTGTGCAGTTGGGTTTAGCCAGAGGAGTTAGCGCCGCATTCTATCGAGACGGGCTGTTTAGTTTAATTGTGCCTCTGACATTAAAAAACGTTATCACCTAACCAGTGATGGAACCCACAGTAATATTCCTTAATTAAAAAAGTGCACTATACTCACAAATAGCTGAAATAAAAACCCGCAACTGTCAGTTCTCCCTCTCCGAAGGGAAGATTTTTAACTGGCCTTGGCATCCGTGTCCACCCAAACTAAACTGGACTGAAAGCCG
>CAJHNH020001280.1:487685-497685 GCA_905116865.2 Candidula unifasciata | reverse complement strand
ACCACGGTGACAGAGTACGAAGGGTCAAAGTTGAAACCAAATAAGATCGTGCAATGTAAACTAGATAGGGTCGGGGTAGGGAAGTGACACTAGACGCTCGGCAGAAGGCCTGAAGGTTCTGGGTTCGAATCCGCAATGAGACAACCCCCTTCCCCCACCCCAGAAAAAAATCCTTGGTTCCCAAGTCGACCCAGCCTAAAATTGGCATAATTTAATACCTTGGGAAGCACATGTATGGGATGACTTTATCACTGGGTAGTTAGCCACACTGGCGTAGGAAGTGGGTATGAGTGTCATTATTGACCGGGGTGGGGGGGGGGGGAGAGGGGAGATTGCAAATTGCGAAAATATGTGCTTTTACAATTTGTATATATAATTATCGTTTGTGTCAAGATGGCGGGACGTGTTTCTCTCTAGCTCGGCGCATATCGGTTGATCGACGGTCCGACAAGCTGTCATCGCAAAACCACCAATTGTTATAGAATCAGATTTCTGATAAAAATTAGACAGTTTTGAAAATAAATGCCTTAGAAGAATACTAAATTTCAAATGGTCAGATTTCCGAACCAATACACAAATAAGGCAAGAATCCAGGCAAGAGTATGTGTCTAATTTTATACGAAAACGCCGCTGGAACTATGTCGGCCACGCCCTTAGAATGGATAAATCAAGACTTCCTTACCAAGCCCTCATTTGGACACCACAGGGGAAAAGATCTCGTGGAAGACCAAGGGAAACCCTACGTAGAACTATCATCAGGGAAGGCTCGCTCATGGGCCACTCAAACATCCAAGACCTACAACGGATTGCAACGGACCGCCGTGCATGGAGAGTCGCGACCTCTGCCCTATGTGCCGCACTCGACACAAGAGGAAAGACTAATATATAAATATCAATATCTGCTTATGCTGCTAGGCGTCGCAGTTCATCAGACAATCGGCAGCCGAGCCAGGGCGCGCTCGGTCGCTTGGTATGCAGTGATGTTATGCAGCCTCTAGGTGTCAGTGACTTCTTCAGTCCATCTTCTTCTCGGTCTTCCACTACATCTTGGTATTTCGATTTTTAGGTTGTACACTCTTGCTATTGCTATTCAATATATACATGGACAGAATAACAACAGCAGCAAACCATGTAATGATAAGCTAACTGTTAACTACACCAAGCAGTGAGACAGAGTTAGTTGAAAGAGATCATTATAATGAAAACATACACGTCGATCCTGATGAAGTATATCCCCAACTGAACGAAATACTTTTCGCAGACGACCAAAGCATAATACATGAAAACGAAAATGCGCTACACACAGTCTGCAACGAATATAAAATGAAGATCAGCATCACCAAAACAGAATTTCTGAAAATAAGTAGAACACCTAATATACTAACTATTCAAGTTAACAACGAACAACTCAGACAGGTGCAGCAATTTAAATACTTGGGGAGCATCTTTACAGATGATGGAAGAATTGATAGGGAACTTGAGGCAAGATGTCAAAAGGCGAACGCAGTAACTTACCAACTCTCCCCACTGCTAAAACACCCAAGCATCACTATGGCACTAAAACGACAACTGATAAATTGCATGTTTATACCAACCCTCTGCTACCAATGCCAAACCTGGTCCCTAACAAGAGCACAGGAGAAAAAGATCACGACGTGCGAAATGAGATGCTTACGTAAGGCTGCCAATGTCACAAGTAGAGACAGAGTTCGAAACGAGAACATTAGATCAATTGTAGGAACCACACCATGCCTGCAATACATAAAGAAGCAACAAATAGAGTGGTTTGGCCACTTGATGCGAATGCAAACCGACCAACTGCCTCTACGAGCATACAACGAATAGCACTACTGCCCTAGAGCAAGAGGCAGACCGAGAGTACGATGGATAGACAATATATCAGAGATCCTGAGGCAACACGGACTAACAGCAACACGTGCAACACACCTGGCCCAGGATAGAAAACTGCGACTCCCCACTACGCTGTGAGGCAATTGTGGATAAGACAAGACAAGACAAGACAGGACACTCTTGCTGCTGGCATCGTTGGTTTCATTTCAGGCCAACGGTTTGATGACCTCACCATTTTGCAAGACCAACAGTATACACGAGTACAGGGGAAATAAAACAAATGAAAATGAAACCGCAGAAAAACCTGATAACAACAATAAACCGTGACGTAGTACTCACCTTTCAGTTCCTTTCTGTAATTGGGTATATGATCAGGATCGAAGGAATGTGACACCTTTGTCTCCTCGCTTCTATTTGTAGTTGTTTCTGGTGTGGTGATAGTGGTGGTGGTGGTTGTTGACGCCTTAGTTGGACGAGGTAATGGTTCAACAGGTACTGGTTGTGCCATGAAAGAAAAGTCTGTATCTTCATAATCCGAAGATTCGTATTCTATATCGTTTTCTGTATAAAAGTTTGAAATCTGGTCCATTTTCATTCTGAGCAGTTTGTTTAAAGTCTTGTTTCTTATATCTAGCAATAATTGCTTGTGTTTCTGTAGGTTTTCATTCTGCAGCAGTAGTATATTCCTTTTCAGATCGTCATCAAGAATGCCTTTATCTAAGCGTTTCTGGTTAATGCCTTGAATGACGTTTTGTTTCATTTTTGAATCATTTATTTTCCCATTTGGGCCAACGTTCTTTCGCTGTTTTCTGAAACGGTCCAGATGATAATTTTGTCTGTGATCTGATGTTTGGATGCGGGGTCGGTTTACGTCCTCCAGTTGGGGGACATGTTGATTGTTTTTGTAATCTGGGTAATCGATTTGCTTTTTCTGGCCAATGTTTAATATATCTTTATTTGGTAATTTCTCAAACCAAGGGCGGTCCACTTTTACTTCCCACAACTGTGGAGCTGAATTTTGCCACACATGTGTTGTTGTTCTTTGATTTTCGCGGATGTCATTTTCTAGAACCTTATTAAGCGTTCTGTTTTCTAAATGTTTTGGCAGTATTTGTTCGAACTGCTTCTGTTGATACCGATTTTGTTGATATTCATTATGTTGATGCAGTTTCCGTTGATATTGATTCTCTAAGGATCTGTTCTGTTGATGCTGATTCTGTTGGTGTTGATTTTGCTTATGTTTATTCTGTTGATACTGATTCTCCAAAGATCTGTCCTGTTGACTCTGTTGATATTGATTACGTTGAAGCAGTTTCTGTTTATATCGATTCTCTAAGAATCTATTTTGCTGATATTTATTCTCTTTATGATTCAGTTGATGCTGATTCTGTGTAGATGGATTCTGTTGATGTTGATTCTGCTGGTGCTCATTCTGTTGATATTTATTCTGTTGATGGTCATTCTGTTGTTGTTGGTTCACTGGGTATTGATTCCGTTGATGTTGATTCTGTTGGTTCGTTTTCTTTTCATTTCGTGGGTACTGAATTTGTTGATGTTGCTTTTGTTGGCTTTGATTCTGTTGCTGCCGATTATGCGGATATTGATTCTGTTTGTGCTGATTTTGTTGAGGTTGATTCTTTTGCTTTTGTTTAAGTCGGTTCTCTTGGTTCAGATTCTGTTGTGGTCGACGCTGAAGTGGCAGAGTTCTTGGGATTTTTTTAGTTTGAGAAAGTGTGTCTCTATGCTGTGTTTCTTCCTGAAACATATCTCGTGTGAATTCTCTATGTCCAAAGAAGCGACCATTATTTTTGGGAGATTCCTGACCATCTGATTTTACTTTTAGAATAAGTCCTTTCAATGTTCCTTTTGGAATAAGTCCTTTCATGGTATTGTCATTTACATTATCAGCAACTTTAAGATCATTTTGAGATAGTTTTAAAGAAGGAAGTTGTGTAACGAAGCGGGTACTGCTTTGCAAAGGGCGTTTAGTTGTCCAAAATTGCTTAGGTAAGACTGTAGGGGTGAAGAACACTGAAGATTTCACTGGTGGAGTTTTGGTCGTTTTTACTTCCATGACCTGTACACCATTACGGTGAGCAGTTATATTTAACACACGTAAAAATGTATCCATAAGCTGAAGATTTTTAAAGGGATTGTAACTGTGTGTTTGTTTGTTACGAAGTTTCTTTGTTAGCTGTGGCCACGGTTGGACCGTTAGATGTGACGTTGATTTTCTAGAGTTGTCTACAAACTTTGTTTTGGTAGATTCTGTTATTCCGGGTATGAGAATTATGGGTTTGTTCTTATTGTGTTCTGTGATGTGGCTATGAGAGCCTCTGTTTACGACGTAACGCATGCGATTTGCTTTGCCATCCTCACTTTGTTTCGTTTGTTTATCATTATTCGACTCAGTCATCAGTACTTTGCTAGGTTTAGTTTTATGTTTCTTGTTTTGCGATAATGAAGAATAATCTAAAGTATTTTCTGTCTCATTTTCCCCTTTTAAAAATTGATTTTTATCAAATGTTTTATCCCATTTAAGCGTTTTCCTCCTACCAAAATTTTCGTTTGCAGTCGAAAAGTGTTCCTTCTGTGAGTGTTTTTCTGTAGTTTTGTCTTGAAGTCTGGGGTTATTTAAATGTCTCATTTGATCATCATATAGGTACTTTACTTTTTGGTCCGTTGAAATAACATTTTCCAAATCAGTATTTATATCTGCAGTTGGTGCCGTGTCACTGTCGTATGATATCTTTAGCCAGGATTTTCCTACAGGAAGTGGGTCAATGAAAATATGCCGGTATGAAGTTGTTCGTTGACTTTTTTCTTTCCCATCTTCAGAATAAGAGTGTAAACGATTATTTTTATTAAAAAGAGTCTGCACTTGGCCAAGAGAATTTCTTTGTTTGCCTTCTTCGGCTGATGTCTCTGCCGTCTCTTCTTGGACTTCTTGACTTGAATCCTTATAAACGACATTTGTGGTTTCGTCGCTTCTCAGATTCGTCTGTGCATTCCTTTCTTGAGAGTTATCGTACCATGTGCTTCTGGAGATACCTTTTGATGTTTCACCGCTATGTTCTCCCATCGATTCATTTTCCTGGTCCAAAGATTCCTGTTTGTTTTCAAAATCTTCGTTATTGTATAGATAACTGTCATCAGTTCTGTTTCCTTCATGTTGTAAATCTTCGTTAGCATTTGAATACTTCGCTGTAGTGACCTCAAACGATAAGGGGTTTCTTGAATCAATGAAAGGACCAACTGTAGAAGGCGTTATCACTGCATTTTCATCAATATCTATATAAGGTGCTGTTGTTTCTATACTCTCTTCGCTTATTATGGAATCTCTTAATCCTTTTGTGTTTTTATAAAAATACAGAAATTCGTTTGTTCCTTCTGAAGATGTG
Source organism: Candidula unifasciata (assembly GCA_905116865.2). NCBI lineage: Eukaryota > Metazoa > Mollusca > Gastropoda > Stylommatophora > Geomitridae > Candidula > Candidula unifasciata. The sequence continues at coordinate 492,433 of CAJHNH020001280.1, read as the reverse complement.
CCAGAAGAAGATTTTATTGTTCTTTCCGTAATTTTCTTATTGATAAATGTCGTTTGTTCTATATTTACATCGTTAATCATTTGTTTCAGTGCTCTTTCTGTATAATCATAATAAAAGGACGATTCAGTTGAATGTTCTTCACTGGATATCTCTGTTGTTCTGTCTGGAATCTCACTTTTTAGAGGTAAATGTGTAGTTGAACCTAGTTCATAAACATGGTTAAATGAATCGCGTTTTTTCGTATCCATAAATTCGTATGTAAAAGATGTTTTAGGTCTTACATGGTTCTTCTTATCGAAGACATTTGTTACCCTATCAGTCTTATCCATTATCCATCCATGGTTAAAAGTTTGATCTGTATTCTCGTTATTATCTTCCTCTTTTTTCTCATTTTGGCTAGTAATTTCAACATAGTTGTCTTTGCCAAAGTAGTTTTTTCCGTGTATTTTCTCCGGATGTATTGTAAAACGTTTATCAGGGTCGAACAAGGACAATTTCTCGTTGCTTTGTTTTATGGCTGTCTGCTTTTCTGTAAGTTTAGAATCACCATTCCAAGACTTGCCAGTCGTACCTTTTGTTCCCAGTTCCAGCGAATCGTGACCAGAATCAGAAAAGCGCTCTTGTGACTGAAGTTTATGATTGTCACGATTTTCGCTGACCGGAAATAAACTTTGACCCGAATGTATAGGAACAGAATCGTCATGGTCGATTATGTAAGGATTATATGATTTATCCACTTCCTCCTTTCTCTGTTTTGCTAGGCTTTCAGATTTACGGATCTTCAGTCCATTTCTATTTTTCTGATTGTGATTTTCATGCGGAAGTGTATCAGTTAAACTACCACCAGCCTTCATTTGTCCTTGATTTTCCCGGTCTTCCAAACTAGGGAAATAACTTTCTTCGAAGGAAACTTTCTGGACATTTACAAACTTTTCCTGACAGTCATCGAAGTCTGAGTGTTTCCAGACACACACTTTATGTTTTATCGAGAAAACAGTATTTTCTTGTGTGCAGGACATTGGCCAGGACCGAGACCCATGACACATGTAAAACACGGAGCAGTTATTCGGATGGCGTTCATAAATTAAATGCGAAGAGGGCCGGGCAGTCGAGCACGGTTGATAAGTTTCAGAATGTATAACGGAAACTTCTTTACCCGCGGCAAAATGTACACATGCTTGTAGAATTAATGACAGAAGAAGCAATTGACCATTCAATTTATGCCAGGAATGACGGGTCATGTTCTTTGAAAAATTGCGAAAGTACTGTGGTGAAATATAATTGTGAAATTTATGTTTCCTAAATTGTGTACATCTTGAAGTAGTTTTCTGATAACCAGAAATGAGTTCATTAAAATCACAGATTCGATGTCTATCAGACATTTTATGTTTGTCGTTTTCACAGCTTGGTTTGAAACAATATTGCACGGGTGTGTCATCACAGATAGCATTATTTACATCGCCATGGAAACCATGGGGGATAACTGGATATTCTGATGTTGCTGACAGAGCATGCCAGTTAGGATTACCCCCTGCGTCCGCTGAATTTATGGGCTCTTTGTTTGGACAGATTCTAAAATATGATAAATCTTCCTTTACGCTCTGTGTAGACTTGTCTGAGATGACAGAGAGATTCGCTTCTGCTTTCATAGAATATGTAGTGGCGTTGGCGCCGTATTCGGAGCTCTGGTGGTCTTCGAAGATTGCTACAAAACCGCCAACTGGTTCGAAAGCCTCTTCTATGCCGACAAAACGATTTCCAGTTTGTGATGCCATGTTAGGGATCTATCTGCATCCAGTCTCTGAATTTAGACAGTATTCATAATTTGGTTAGCACCGTCAATGAAACGTTTTTAAAATATCTTTTCAGGACCGATACGTGTTTTCTTTCTTGTGTCGACTGGGGGGAAAAACACACAATAAATCTGATTAAATTAAACACTTTTATTACTTGAATAATAATCAAATATAAAAAATACAGTACTGGATCAGTGAATTGGTTGGTCATGAGTCTAATGGAATCTGTTTTTATTTTTATTTTACAGTTCCTTCATTGGTGTCCAGCTGGGGCGCGGAAAGAAAGAACAAATTGGGCGGGAAAAAAGGGAGGGAGGGGGGAGCCACACTCACCTAACTCCTTCACACATTTATATATGTGTGTGTGTTTGGGGGGTGGAGGGAGGTGGGTTGGTCAAAGAACATAAGCCTTGTTGAAATGCATTATCTATCTATCTATCTATCTATCTATCTATCTATCTATCTATCTATCTATCTATCTATATATATATATATATATATATATATATATATATATATATATATATATATATATATATATATATATAGAGAGAGAGAGAGAGAGAGAGAGATTTGAAAAACTTAGCAATGAAAAATGTCCCCATAGTAGCAGAGACACAGAGATAGGAAACTAGAACACCACAAAAAGTAAACTGTTGTACAGTGTTGGTGGATCTGAAGATTCTAATGATCCAACAGTCCTGATAAACAAAGGCGCCCTGTGTCATATTGACAACATCATCAACCCGATCACCCGATTTGTCTATACAAATATAGCGGTATGTCCGGCTCTGCATGCACGATGAACCAAAGGTAGGGGGAAAGGGTTCTTTACTTTCACTTTTATTGTAAATGGCTATGGGAAATGTGCATCTTTCCCGTGGCAACTTATAGATGTGGGTCACAGATTCTTACCCAGTCACTGAAACAAAATATAGGAGCTTTTGAACTGAAATGCTACAGGAAAATTGTTACAATACCGTGGACCAAGAAAAGGGAAAACACCAATATCCTACAATAAATGATTGGATCATGCAGAAGAATTGACTCATTAACAGCATCTTTTATTGGAAGTTGTGGTTTTTGTGTGTGTGTCATGTTAAACCTCCTGTTTGCCTGGAGAGAACTGTGATGGAGGGTACTTTTCCGGAACACGAGGCAGAGGCACCTATGGTCGGAGAATTAGCTCGAGAAAGATAAACTTTCAGGCCTGCCATGACAAGAGCGACCTTCTGTAAAGGACTTGCTGGTTGATTATAGTGAAGGAAAATATACCAAATAATGTGTGTGCATATTACAGAGGGAGGGGAAGCGAGAGAGAGAGAGAGAGAGAGAGAGAGAGAGAGAGAGAGAGAGAGAGAGAGAGAGAGAGAGAGAGAGAGAGGAAGAGAGATAAGGTATTATAGAGAAAAATTATAATTCCCATGTTTTTAATACCTAATTATTATCATTATGTCCACGCTAGAAGATTTAACATTCTCATGTCACACGTACATACACACTAACACAAACCAGCATGTCTTAACTTAAACCTTATTTGAATATGATATATCGACTTACCGAATGAATTCAGAACACAGTACAAGACCACAAACAGCTATGTGTCCCAACGTACAAATATTACGAAATAATACAAGACGCAATGAACACTTTCAAACAGCCATTAGAGATGTAGTTAGCTGAAACTTCGCTAACTGTCTCCCGGCTATGTTTGACAGCTTGTAGCGGCAATCACACAGGAAGTCGCCATTTATACGCACAAAGTCGTCTTTTCATTGATCGGAGTCGGTCACATGGTCTGAGGTTTATCACCTGGTTTGAGAATTATCGCATCAAAGTCGCAAACCTCAGGAAATCTAATTTAAGAGCTCCCTGTCTATTTTAGGGCTCGCCGTTAGAATTCTACAGGCACCAGCCAAACCCTTCAGCCTAAAATAGCTCCACACTACACTGCCAAAAGATACCAGCGAATCGCAAGAAGATGCTGGTGCATTTTCAGGGGGACACTACTAGAAATTCGCTATGATCTTGCGATTTTTTTTCAGCCTTTACAGAAAATCGTTTGTTGTGGGAATTTTGCGCGGATTAGCTAAAAACGTGTCCCCTGCCAAAGCGTCGGTGGACCGGTGCGACATCTTTAGTTTCTGAACTCGGAAGACGAAAGGTGCGAGTTGCATCTAGCTTGGTTTGGGGCCTTTTGTGGCGATCGAGATTGGTGTTGTGACTGCAGCAATCGCGTATTAATCTGTAGCAGGTTCTTGTGAAGCTGGAGCGTTTATTTTTGTCCACTCTCACGTTGGTGAGTGGTACAAGTCCAAGTCCAAGTCCTTTTGAGAAAAAAAAATAAAAGCTCGACCACGTTCAGACTGCTGCTAGCTAGCCTAGGCTGCTAACAGTCTCCGCCTATATTTGTGGTCTGGGTTATTTGCGTCACTTTCGTGACTGAATACTGGTGTTTGTGCCATTTCTGGCTTAATGTTTCCATCCGAATCAAACCGCTCGTCCTGATGTCACTGGTGCATGTCTTCCTTCTTCATTCTTGGTGTTTCCTGTTTGTTCTGTCTCCCTTTGATCTGGCTAGGCGTATCTCGAAGGAGAGCGAGCTTCCAAACACAACGACCTTTCGGCCACCATTTATTGTTTTAAAATTTTGAGTATTTTAATTTTGCCAAAAAGTACTGAAAACAGTTTTTGAATGTGAATAGTTCCGAGATGTGAAAATTTTCGCGTGTGACCATAGTGGTCTTATAGTTGTCTTCCTGTAATATGAACGGGTTAGTCATGTAATGGATATGTGTGTGAGAGTTTGTGTGGAGTCTTAAGCGGGTCCAGTCGTCATTTGTTATTATGTGATCGGGTTGTGTTGATAGCTAAGCTCCGGTGTACGTAAATACCATATAACCGGACCGTCCAGCTCACGCTTTGAGATCCAAATGATCGGCGATAAGAATT